>JAJGOT010000363.1:90000-530000 GCA_022457155.1 Cladopsammia gracilis
TAAAGCCCTGTATGCCTGGTTATTTTGTTTACATTTCTATCTCATTAATATTCATATTTTCGATTATCCGGACTATTTACCGAGGTCCCGACGAGTCCGGATAATCGAGGTTCGACTGTACATGTATTTTGTTTCAGCATGTGGACTTGAATTCAGTATTACATGTACATTTGTAAATAATTGCTTCATATAGATGTATTTTTTAAAATCTGGTTTGGCCTTCATTTTGATGAATACATGTATTTTGTGGTTCTATTTTTATTTTGGTCTAAAAATTTCAAACCAGTTTAATTTTTATTTTCCCGTCTCAGATTATGGAAATGAATCTGTGACAAAGGGAAAGAAAAGTTAAACTGGTTTGAAAATTTTCAGACCAAAGAAAAATTTGAACCACAACACATACAATATATACTAAATATACCAGAATGCATTGAGCACTATATACACATGTATAAGTATACTTACAGCATAGTACACGTACAGCAGCCACCATGGGCATTGACATGTATACTCAAAAACGAGATCAAACTAGACAAACAATAGAGTGAGAAACGTAGAGCAAGATGAGTTCCAAGACTTAGAGATGGTGTCGGTACTGGTCTTCATAAGATTTATCTCCAACTTCCTTTTTACTGACTGGTGCATGATTTGCCTCTCATTTCAGCAAACTGGTCACAAAGTTGGCTTCAAGCCAGCAGGTGGAATTCGTAGTGCTAAAGATGTTTTAACATGGCTTTCCTTGATGAAGGAAGAACTTGGAGATGAGTGGACACATCCTAACTTATTTAGGATTGGAGCCAGTTCCCTGCTTGGTGACATAGAGAGACAGCTCTTCCACTTTGTAACAGGAAGGTGAGTGGAATCCAAAATACTGTATTTACATGTATGAAACATCTGGAGTGGCATCTGTGTAGGAGTTAATTTTCAACGCATTATGCTAAAGATGCTTAAGTTTTGCGAAAAGTTTGTTGTCTGTACAAGCAATAATTTATTATTACACCCATGTACAACCATAACAATTATGAGAGACACATTCATTTAAAACCATGACCTAGATGAATCACATACTAATTCTTGTCTGGTTATTTTGTCCACTCAGATATGCTGCACATCATGAGATGGCCATGGCTTGATTACAAACTGACAAGCTCAACAGCTTACTATGAATACATCCTGATCGGGGTTGTGGGATTGGGATTGATTATTTTCATGTTGGAAGTTCTTTTTACTGCAGGGAAATTAGTATCAGTGTCTCAAGAAGGGTGGGCTTTCATTTTTGTATGTAAACTACAGTAATAAAAGATGCAAATACAATAAGTAGTCAATCATATATGAATTATAAAGGTCTCTGAAATAGTGTAATGAGATCAGTCAAGGTCTTCATGCAGTCATCAAACACAAATCAAAGCTCACTGAACATACATGTACCGTAACATTATTTTATGACATACACCTGTACATGGAGGAAAAATAGCGCTACTGCCTGTGCAAATAATATCAATTAATTAATTGAGGTTTTCTGTCCCTTCAATGTAGAGGCTTTTTTTGTCGTAGTTGGGGTGGGGTGTGTTCTATTTTTGGTCACTTATTTCATGGCAATGTGACAGCTTCTCAAGTGGGAAAGAAAATCAATAAAATAATAATCAGTAATATTGTTGACAACTGTGCCAAGTATTTTTATAAAGATAAAATTTAAGGCAGTCACAGTTTGTTGGTGTTGTGGATCTTGCAATCACCAAATGATGTAAAATACAAGATTCAAAAGACAATTCCAACTCCATAACACAATAGCTAGCCAACAGTGACTTCCACAACACCAAGAATGCCCAAGTAAAAGTACACTGTAATTTAAAGTAACTTAGAAACTGTATTTGTTAAGGTTGCTGATACCTGTGTGTTTTGGTTAATGTGCCATGCCATGCTACAGTGTAATACAACCATGGAATATAACCCTGAATAAATCTCTTATTTTTCTATATGTTGTTTAGTTACTGATTACAAAGCTCTTTTGTTAATTCAGGACAAGACCAAGGTGACCTTATACATGAAGTTGACTAATGGTCCTAATGGTCCCATCCTAAATGGGCACTTTAAAAGATAATGAATACATGTTTGACTGTTTGACATGTTTATTCAAAATTTCACAGTCCTGCAAGGGGCGACCATCACTAGTGTGACCGAAAAAGCGACTGTACATGTAAAACAAATCATAACAATATATTGAATTAATTCTCGTACCTTAGGGGCACTTACAAAACCCTTAAAGCTTCTTAAAGCATGACTACTCGAAGAGTTGTTGTTCTTGTTTTGAAAGGGGTAGCACGTGACAGTGATAAAACTGATGACCCTCAGATAAGCAGATAAGCTACGACGCGAGGCAGTGTCCTTCCAACGCCACAAATGATTTTAGACCATTACATTTCGTTATTATATTATGTTCGATTATTGTTATAACTGTGGTCTATCATTCACAGCCAAAGATTCATTGATTTCTTGACAGCGAAAAGCCCTTCTCTCTGTTAATGTGACACCCGGAGGGGGGGGGGGGAATGGGTTGGGGGGACTTCCTTATATACGCTATATAGGTATGTGCCGCTCGATAGGGTAGGGTTTTTGAGGTGCTCAGTCCTTAAATAGGGTATCCTTTTTGAAATCCTTTTTGGTATTTTTGGTATTGTGATCCTTAGATACTCCTTAGATGCGCAAAACGAAAGAGATATGGTTTGTTAAAATTTGGTTTTGGGCCTTAAAAGGGTACAATTTGTAAATGAAAGCACCACTCGACGAATTGGAAGTACAGGATCCTTGTGAAGGATCTGATCAGCAGTAATTATAAACAAATAAAATGAAAGGCTGATCGTACAGTAAGGAATATATTTTTAACCGATTAATTTCGAACGGCACGGCCGTCCTTCTTCAGGGTACGGTTATACCCAGAAGAAGAACGGCCGTGCCGTTCGAAATTAATAGGTTAAAAATATATTCCTTACCGTACGATCAGCCTTTCATTTTATTTGTTCTTAAAAAGGGTATCAAATCTCGATTTTCTACCCTTGAATAGGGTCAGGGTTTGGGAACCTTGGCGGCACACATCTATCCTAAATTGTCGGGAGTACCCCCCCCCCCCCCACCCCCCCACCACCACCCGGGTGTGACACGTGCTTTCGTTCAGTGTTTGTGACGCTTTGAACCCCGGGTTTCAATGTAACATAACGCTTGTATATGCTTTGCGTGACGCCAAAAGAACCGAAAAACATCCCAGAATGCAGAAGGAGTATGAATACGATTTGAGACGCTTCCTAATCTTGTCGGCTGGGCGGAACGAATCGAGAAAAGTGTCGGTACCAAATCTGCGCCATCTTGAAACGTCACAATAGTATCCAGCATTTCCAGCGCGTGGAAATCTGGCATCATTCCGAAATGTCACATGTGAATAATCTATTTGTCTTGATTTAGTTTCGTATATTTTCCCGATTTTGAAATCGTACGGCTCAATATTTCAATGCCTACTAAAAGTACGCAGTGGAAAAATTGGACGAAGGTTCTTCTCCGGACCAAGTAAGTTGTTGGGTCTCTTTGGAATCAAGCAAGAAGTTATCGGATTTTCCTCGCTACCATTCTGGTATGTTTTGAATGTTCTGTCTTGATTTTGCTGTGGTTCTCTGCCTGATTTGGGAAGCTTTCACCTAAATACCGACGTCGTTCTTCGCGATGTTCTACGGTACGGTGCAATTCGCTGTATGCCTGACCATGTCTTGTAGCAATAATTCACTGACCGGCCGCGCCAGGCGAACGCAGGTTGACTTTACAGTGCTCGAAATTGCGCCTGTATTGAGCGCATTTGCGACTAAAATTTGTTTAGCTAATAATTATATTCAACAGTCTTGTGTCTTACTTGCAACTGGTAGTTGTAATTTTATCCGAAAAATCCTGCGAAATTCACGTTGAATGTTGCGTGACTTAATCGTCGATTTCATGCTCCATTAACGCGGTGTCCAAGAAGTTTATCACGGGAGCACTTTTTCAGGCTTTCTCAGAAATTTCTCATTTCCGGTTCTGGTATAAGTACATGTACTAAGGAGTATGATTTCAGAATCGGAGAAATAACCGAAATAAAATCAAGACAAATATACTATTTATATGTCGGAAAAATCTGAGACCTTTCGGAGTACACAGCACGGCAGGATTTTGCCCGATCCCACGGCGATAGCGTAAATTTGTTTGATGTCGGCCTGCGTGACATATCTCGCGACATAGCTCTTTTAAACAGTGGCTGAATTAATTCATGAAACTGAGGTACTAGGTCAAGACGAGGTGCCACGGGATAAGGAGACGCACTATAATCTATGATTACTACTAGTTTATTGACATATATTGAATGATATTGAATATCAGTGTGGAAGAAAAATGAAACCGGAACTGCCGGCCATAGGAACACGGCACCGCTAATTGGTCGAGGCGTGAATCGTTGCGTCACGTTCGTGCCGACAAACACGCGGTGTTGTTCATATACCGGTACGTATCAGGTACGTATTTGCCGCTACTTGTTCAAGAAAACATGGCGAACAAGATTGTTCTCATTATCTTTGCTGATGTGGTCGGATGGGGTTATTTCCTTTGCTGGACCGTGTCTTTTCTCCCGCAAATCTACGAAAACTGGAGACGAAAATGTGTGGTGGGTTTTTCGTTCGACATGCTCGGGTACTTTCTCCTCAGTTACATAACGTACTTGATTTATAATGTCACCGTGTACTTCGAACCTGGGCTCATCTTAGAAAACACCAGCGAGGATAACCCCGTTAAACTTACCGATGTGGTGTTTGCTATCGTTGCATTTGTTTGTACAAGTTATCAAGCAATACAATGCTTAATGTACGATCGTGGATCTCAGAAGGTACATTATAGCACCATTGTAGTTTGTATCGGCTGTCTGGTCGCTTTGGTTGCACTGGTAGTATTGAAGTATTTTGGTGTTGGCTCGTGGTTTCTGGTCCTGCAGTACTGCGGATACGTGAAGCTCGTTGTCTCATTTGGGACGGTAAGTTTAGAAATATAAAATGTAGAACTTTATATGTGGTATTTATTAAATATCCATTGTGGTATGCTGTAATTAAATTATGAGTAGAAATGTTTTGCCAATTATCTGTCTTGTGTTTATTCAACGCGCGTTTTTTTGGTTGGTTGTTTCGGTCAGTTTGAATATTTGAAAATTACAAAATGGGTCAGGCTTTATCCCTTACAGCATTCCAATAGGCCACTTAAGATATATTAAAATTCAACTTGATAGCGAGGCCTGGAGGACAAAACAAGGGGAATACCCTATTCTCCCACCTCCCATACTTTTGTGTCCCTTTGTCTTTTGACTCCTGCTTTCAGTTCGTTCTTGCAGAGAATTTCGACATTTTGCGAGACACTGACACATGTGCATGTGTCATGGGGTCATTCACGACCCATGACATAACCGACTTGAAAAGGTTTCCAATTTCACCCGAACTAATTTGTTTTTCTTATCCCGAGTTTGAATTTACGTTTTCTCGCATATAAAATTTTGTTTTAAGCCTGGGAGGACTTTAAATGGAAGTCAAAAAAACATTGTTGGGTTCATGTTTTTGATTGGACTATGAGCAGTAATAAATAACGAATGCTTGCCTTTTTGAATTTCTCTCCCACTTCCCGCCCTCGTAGAGATCCCGCTTCCCATCCTTTCTTCTCCCATCTCCTGTACCCCTGCCACTCCCTGTTCTTCCGGGCTCCCGCCCCCCCCTGTACCCCCCACACAGGAGGAGGTTTTCTTATGTAACGTTATCCATGCAAGGAGTGACAGTTCAAATTCCTCGTGAATAATTTTTGGGAAATATTTGTTCTCCGTGTGTTTACTTGTTAAGAACTTGTTCAAGTTTAATTAGTATTAACAGGCACCGATGCACCATTTCCAGCATAATCCTGCAGAGCCTCTGTCTTGAGTGTCTACTTAAGCTTGTCCATAAATTAATATTGATTTTTTACACAAATCTTTATATTTGAGATTTGTTGAAGTAACTGCCTCTCTTTTCTATCATATAAATCATTGGTGACTTAAATAGTTACAAATGTTCATTCTGTTTGTAACTACAGTAGTTTTAAGACCCTGTATTGCTTTAAATTAAACAATTTCTTTTTCCTTTTTTCAGTATTCTCCTCAAGTGTGGCTGAACTTTAAACGCAAGTCTACCACAGGATTTCATATCGGTGGAGTGTTGCTTGATTTTGGAGGTGGAGTGCTCAGCTTGCTGCAAATGGATATCTACTGTTTCATTGAACACAGTAATGATCAACTGACAGGAAACATCCCTAAGATGGCACTTGCCTTGGCCACACTCTTTTTCAACATCATCCTCATTTGGCAGCATTATGTTTTCTACCTTGGAAATGACAACAGTGCTGATGAAGAGCAACCTCTGCTGAAAGGTCCTAAGAAGACAAAGTTTTATTCAGTGGATGTGAATGCTGACGATGGAGATTTTCAGGTGACCAGTGTGTCCCTTTCAGAGGATGAAAGTATCAAGAGAGCAAGAAGAAGTAAGGTAACAAGATCACAGGAATCTTTGGTTTAAGAATTTTAGTGTAACATACCAGTAAGTCAATGGTAATGTCCTAATCATGATATCCTTGCATTTTCCTGTTAACCTTGTGCAGTTGTCAACTCACAACTTATCAGCTTTCTTTAGTAGTTCAGTCAGTTCACCTGCATATCAGAATTTTAATACATTTCACTCCCAAAAACTCAAACCCTCAATCACTTAAACATCCTGCTAAAACTAACACTAAAAATAAGATGAATACAAAGATAAAGGATAAGAAGAGTTAAATATACACATAATTACAAGAATGTTGTCATACATTGTGTAAAAATAGAAAATCACAAATAGGAATTAATTACTTTAATGATATTCACAGAGGCTGGATAAAAGAGGGAAATTGTTAAGAACTAAAAAAAGAACTATTCGTTCCTGAGATAATTTCCTTTTTGTTATTATTTTTTTTGTTATTTTCCATGACAAAATTTCCCTTGGGCAGACGAAATTGTGATTTATGTGGCTTATAAGCAAGGAAACTTGATATGGGAAAATAATTGTGTATTAACTAAGACAGTACAGTTAAAATATGTTAATTTTTTAAAAAGATGTACAGTGTAACAACTTGAATTGTAAGATTGTAAGCTGGGAAATTCAGAGAGTTAATTTAACTTTTGCTTATATTTTGCAAAATATGGTTGTATTTATGTTTAAATAATTTATTGGGGTTTGGATTAAACATTACATTTAATTATAAAATATGAAATGTACATTTTGCAGTTAATTTTTTATTTCAGGTAATTTTAGTTTTTCCTTTGTTTCAAATTCATTAGCATATATTACCATACCCCAAAATAATGGAAAAATAAAAATTACCTGAGATAAAAGTTAACTACAACATACACAATATTGAAACTATTTATGAATTTTATTTTTAAATGTTCTTTATGTCCTATGGGAAAAACATCCCTTAGAAGATGAAGTGTTAATCTGTAAGTACCAGCTTAGCACTGGACCTATTAAGTTTTGTTCAAAATCTTGGGAATATTTTACATGGGATGAGCAAGAGGACCTTAAAAAAAATTAATTTAAATTATACTTATAAAAAGGCCATGGTAGAGATGTGGGGGGGGGGGGGGGGGGGGAGGGAAGCCTCAATGTCCCCCTACTCATACTACCAGGCATTTGTAATATTGTGAACTTTTGGCACTACAATTTTTGAATGCATTTTATATTTTACTTGAATTTGTAGAAAAAAAAATGCAATACATAATTTATTGTCAAATTGTATGCAATGTACAAAGGTAGATGAAAATGGTTGCATTTTGCATTTCCAATTTCATTGTATTTTTAACCTGTAAATTAAAAAAACAAAAATCAAAACAACAATTTAATACACAAATTAGTGAATGATTTCAGGAAGAAGGAAGAAAAGAATTTTAAAACTCAATAAATAAATAAATAATAAAATAAGGAGTATTTCAAAAGGGCCAAGCTCAGGTCAAAATAAGAACCTGTAAGAAAAACGAAACAATCAAGTTGGTTGTCAGTTGAATGACAAATTCCTTTGTAAATTGTGCCTGCCACCAAGTTAACAGGGCAAGGTGGCCTTCTCTCTGCCGCAAGATGGTCTGAGGTCGCTCGCATTCACTCTCTCCTCTCCCCATCTGATGTCCTTTGTTTGAGGACTTGTTCATGACGTCATCTGACCTTTGAATATTTCCACCAATCAGAGTACGTCCCATTTTTCCTGATTACGTCAAGAGCAAGCTCTCAGACCGCAAAGTACATCAGACTGAGTCGAGGAGTGCAAAGCAGGCTAGATATAGACTCGAGGAGTTAGAATTAATGAGTGAATGAAGTCGATCAGTGAAAATGGATGTGTTGTGTTGTGTTCATAAGTAATTTATCTTCCATGTATATCTTAATATATAGAGGGTATTCAGCCCAAAGTTGTGTAATAAATAAATTATAACCACTAACTCTGCATTGTTTTATTGTGCTTGAAGTTTTATGATGATGACAATTAAACATGTATCTGTTGCTTTTGCTGTTTTTTCTCTACTTTGCATTTACCCGGTGTCAACAGAGGATGCAGCATCTTTAACCGTCAAACATTTGCATCGTCCTCCGTAAACGTTGGACCAGAACGGGTTTACGATCAAAGGTTCCGCCAGCCATCTCTCCTACAGTACTTCCCCTCATTTTTAAAATGCAATTTCCCCCCCCCCCCCCCCCCCCTTTTTTTCTGATTTTGCCTCGTAAGGATTTTCCTCTGGTTATGGCCCTGATACTGCGAACTTTGATTAGATGATTACATCATTTTATATTGGAAACATACCAAGGTATGTGATTTGTTGTAATGACAATATTTCTTATCGATCATGTTGCTTCATATCTTTATTTTGTACATGTTGCTCTCCGATACTTTATTTGTACGTTGATGTTGAAGGGCTCGTGCACGAATGGGCAACGAGTCATGTGTCACCCAACTCTGTATAAACGCCAGAAAAAGTTCATTCAATATTTTTTGGTTTGTCGCGATTGGCCATTTCTAAGTATATTTTAAAAAATACCTTCATTATTGTAAATTTTTTTTGATATAAAGAGCTTAAAACATAACCTACCACGCTGATGAAATCGTTAATTGAATTGGAAAACTGATAAATGAACTAAAGGAGGTTTAGCAAGATTCAATTAAGGACATTTTACACTAAATTTTGGGAAACGGCCTATTTTAATGAAATAAAATAGAAGAAAAAGGAAAACGCAATGACTCAAGTACTTACTTGTGCCCGTGAAACAAACTTTAAGTAATTGATCTGTTTGTGTGTGTTACCACAGGTAGCCCAAGCTCAAGTGATGATTACGGGTAACTGTTGCGTAATAGCGAATTTATAAAGATTTGTATGGGGAAAATTCACTTCGAATTTAGCGTAAAATTAGGATCGATATTTGAATAAAACTGGTCCACCTGAACTTATTTGTGTGTTTACTTGTGTCTTGAGCGGTTTTGGGGTCGATTCGAAGCGATTCCAGCGAGTTTTAGTTCAACTGTCTCTTTTAGGAAGGAAGACACAGTTGAACTAAAACTTGCTGGAATCACTTCGAATCGATCCCAAAACCACGCAAGACACAAGTAAACACACAAATAAGTTCAGGTGAGCCAGTTTTATTCAAATATCGATCCTAATTTTACGCTCAAATTCGAAGTGAATTTTCCCCTTACAAATCCTTATAAATTCGCTATTACGCAACAGTTACCTGTAAACATCACTTGAGCTTGGACTACCTGTGGTGTTACACTGCAGTATCATTTTGATTTGCTGTTTTTCACTTAGCGCCGTTTCATTGTTTAGAAGTTTGGTCATTAGTTTACTTCGTTTATTTGTACCTTCGATTGTTTAGTTAGTTTATCTTGACAATTGTTTATTCTTCACTTTTCAGCCTCTGGAAACTAAGTCTTTTGATTTGATATGTTGTCTCTAAGTTTCGCAATCACAGTTTACTCCGTTGTTACCATTATTTGCGACCGACTATGATCTTTGTTGTGGTGCATTCATCCTTTTAGACTGCAATTAGCGCGTGGTGGGTACAGAGATATTTATAAACACTTCCCTTGAGATGCGTCTCTTACACAAACTAAACAATACTTGTGCTCGTTTGCTATTAGGATATCACATTGTTATCACTTTGCCTTTGTGCACACACTTTTATGATAAACCTATTGACGTAGCTTGTCAGTGTTTTGGAAAGTGCCGCACGTTATTAATCCTGGCGCATTTAGCAATGGTAATATAAGTTTTGACGCATTTTGGAAGCGGTCTTAGAAGAGAGCGTCTAGGAAGTTTCCGCCGGGCTGGCATGATCCGAAAGTTCATAACCGAAAGAGAAGAGAATACGAAGCGGAGGTTTGTCTTTGTTGTTGTAAATCATAGCCGTGTGATGGATGATTTACCAAGCTGTTTAACTGTGCGCAATATCAATTCAAAGAGAGACGAGCAACACACAAGAAATGAAAAAACTTCGGAGGAATACTTCGCGAAGAATGCGCTTCGAGTAGAATGTATTTCATCGGTGGCTCTACGCAGACAGACTAGAAAAAAGAATTATTCCAAACCCGAGATACACGTAGAGGAAACTTCTTTGATTTATCAAAACCTCGTTCAGGGAGCAGACGATAAAGATGAAAAGCAGCATAATATGCAATCCAGTCAAGATGAACAGGCTGCTAGTTCAAGCAAAGAAGAGAATCTAGCTGACGGCATCGCTATGAAAACTAAGGAAATAAGTTTAATGAGCACCCCCGAAAGTGTGAATATATTAGGTGATCGAATTGGCCAGGATATTGACATGAATCTTTTAGAGCCTCAGAGGAGCCTGAATCCCAGCCCTTGGAAGGAAATCTGGTCCGTATTACAGGACAAGAGTTTGGCAAATTATCCGCTTTCAACCAAGAGTGTGGAGTTCGTACGAGATATTTCTGAAACTCCATTTTCCACCAGGACAAATGCCAACACGAAGACAAGAAGAGAAAAACCTCAAAGAATACCGCCGCTTTACAACACAAGGAAAACTGTGACCCACGAGAAAGCAAAAATTCCTTCATTCGATGCCGCGGTTACATTCAATACCTTTTTCAAAGGGGGGCAAAGCACTGGAGTTCCATTTGATAAATGCAAAGAATGCATTAAATTAGCGGACCTTAATTTACAAAGCGAAGTTAGTGGTGGTCACGCTTGTGGAAAACACGAAAGTAAAGACACCAAGGGCAGGACAATCGGTTTGCCTAATATAACGTTCCCGCCGACTAATCGCTACAAGAGCAAGTTCCGCGTGAAGCTACTTCCACTGGTTACGAAGAGTGATTCACTACCGAATCTGACGTCAAAAACAACTTCGGTGCCTTCGGAACTAGTCGTCACTGCCCCGATGCATGAAGCGAGGTCAAGAGAAAACATTCACCTTCATTTTCCAAAGAAAGAAGAAATAAAAAATAATTTGGGAAAGGAATCCGAATTTATAAACAAAAGCAGGCAAAAGCGATCTTTGTCGCTGGATTCAGTTTTCTGAATACAATCTTTCGCTGCTTACCAAGCGGGGAAAAGTGTAAGCAGAAAATAGATGTGCAAAGATTTCAAGTTTTGCCGGACATAAAACAAACTGAGACAACAGTCTTTGAAATAAAGCAATAAGGACTCTGGTTTACCTGGGCAAAATGCAACTAAAATGCCATTATTACTTGTCATATGGATCAGAGCTTATTTATTTATTTATTTATTTATTTATTTAAATGTAGTACTAATCTGGTATGAAAATGATAAAATTATTCTGATTTTCCTTTATTGTTATTTATTAGCATTTAATTATTTATTGGCACGTTACTGAGGAGGTCATTTAGAGGGGAGGCTTTATGCTACAAGAGCATCGAGACTCTGTCTGATGCTCCTAATACGATCAATCAATCAATCAATCAATCAATCAATCAATCAGTCAGTCAGTCAGTCAGTCAGTCAATCAATCCATCCTTTATTTAACATGGTCAGTACGCTTAGATTAAGAGCTAGTTTCCAGGTACGCTACGAAATAATAAAGATAAAAGATGCAAAATAAAACTTCATTGGAAGTGTATAAATTTAAGTTAAGCTATAATTAAAAATGATTACGAATGATAATAATATAATACAATATAGTCTATTATTTGAGTTATTATAATTATTGTTTTAGTGGTTTGCTGATTACACCTTACATTTGCCTTACCTATAGCTACACTCTTAGTAGAATATGATTGAAAAATACACTAAAATTGTTAGTAAAAAGATAAAATATTACAGGCTTTTAATTAAAGGTGGCTCCGTTGTTATTTCGGGCGTACTCGTCTATGACAAACTTTGTCTCATAACTTTCCCGGCTGTAAAGCGATGCTTCTAAAGCTTTGCGAAAACTTACAGCTATTATCTAGCAATAATATGATAGAATTCGATTTTAATGGGAAAAAACATATTTAGTGATATAATCGGGCTTAAATGAACCCCACTTTTTGAACAAAATCGCACCCTGTGAAAAATTTTGCTGTTTATATATTTGTGTTAAATTTCTGGAATCAGCTTACATTGACTTAATACATACCCATACCAAGTTTCAGCAAAATCGTTGGAGCAGAAACGCGGAAGATTTAACGCCATCAAAATTTAGCCCCAAAATTCTCTTAAATTTTAAATACTTCATGCTCTTTGACTAAACAATCTACGAACCCAAATTTCTAGGAGAAGCCTTCCCAATGCTTGCTAAATCTGAATTATAAGCCGATTGCAAATCGTGCGAACCGTTAAAAAGTGTTCGCTTGTTCTGTAAATATTATAAAATGCTCCAAAACCTGCTCAAATCTCCAATGCTGCGTTTTTCATCATTTTTCGAAAATTATCCCGCAGTTTGGTGTCAAACTCCTTCCACATGAATTTCAAGGTACTGCAATACTTTGACATCGATTGTTTTTTGCTTAGAAGGGCGTCCAATTAGAGAAATAGTTGTTGGGATTATAAACTGCTCCGCACTCTGAAAACTGTTTGTCAGCTTCGCCTGAGCTCAGATGCGGAGCAGTTTATAATCCCAACAACTATTTCTCCAATTGGAAGTCCTAAGCAAAAAACAATCGATGTAAAAGTATTGCAGTACCTTGAAATTCATGTGGATGGAGTTTGACACCAAACTGCGGAATAATTTTCGAAAAATGATGAAAAACGCAGCATTGGAGATTGAGCAGGTTTTGGAGCATTTTATAATATTTACAGAACTAGCGAACAGTTTTTAACGGTTCGCACGATTTGCAATCGGCTTATAATTCAGATTTAGCAAGCATTGGGAAGGCTTCTCCTAGAAATTTGGGTTCGTAGATTGTTTAGTCAAAGAGCATGAAGTATTTAAAATTTTAAGAGAATTTTGGGGCTAAATTTTGATGGCGTTAAATCTTCCGCATTTCTGCTTCAACGATTTTGCTGAAACTTGGTATGGGTATGTATTAAGTCAATGTAAGCTGATTCCAGAAATTTAACACAAATATAACAGCAAAATTTTTAACAGGGTGCGATTTTGTTGAAAAAGTTGGGTTCATTTAAGCCCGATTATCACTAAATATATTTTTCCCATTAAAATCGAATTCTATCATATTATTGCACGATAATAGCTGTAATTTTTGGCAAAGTTTTAGAAGCATCGCTTTACAGCCGAAAAAGTTATGAGACAAAGTTTGTCATAGACGAGTGCACCCGAAATAACAACGGAGCCACCTTAAACTTATTAGGTTGATTGCTATCATAGAACAACATTTTCCGGCTTTGAAAGTTCTATCAACGGGTTACAACTAGAAACTGGAGGAGGTTGCTTTACAAAATAAAATACAATTCCGGTAACTTAGTCAAAACAACGAGAAAAAATTGTGCAAGTTATCAAAGATAATTCTGTAATGAAGTGGAGCATTAAGGAAACTGTATTTGGTTCGAGTTTCTTGGGCTTTCTAGTTATCGAGACTCCACTGCATTCCGTGGATACTGCTTTTCGCGCGTTCTGATTGGCAAATTAAACTTGATAAATCATTCTTTGGATTGCAAACGCGAACTTTCTGTATCTGTATTTCCTGTATGGCAATATATAGTGCTATGATACAGTAGTGTAATAATTACATGTATCTTACTTAGTGGATATTATATAGATGACACAGTGTAGTTTGAGTTTCTTTTTCATACCGCAAGACCGTTCGTATCCCACGTGAGTAGGTTAATGCGGTACGAACGCGAGCGGCGTAGTAAAGGGTCTGAAAGGAGTAAAGAATAAGGAGAATGATCAAGGAGAAAGCGAGCCTGCATGCCTTAATGGGTGTGCAACACTCGCGAGAGCATCCACGCTTCCCGCGCAGCGCATTTAGCGCGTCTCCTTCGAGATTTAACAAAAGAAAGCAACTGCCTTTCAGTCCTTTTCTACTGATTCTTCCATTTACTGCCAGCTGTTTTTAGTTAGTTGCTATGACAATATCTAAACAGCAACTCAAAATTCAAACATGCAGTACTTTTTGAGGCGTTAATTGCGAACAGAAACCTATAAAGAAATTTGTTACTTTTCATTAGACTTTCTCAAAGTCCCTTCCAATACTAATTTTCGATGAGTTAGTTTCTTCGTTGGAAGGGACGTCCTTCGCGTCTTAAATTACTCGCGCAAATTTTATTATTTATCACATATTATTTACTCGACGAAAAAAGCGAAGGTCGACTTGTGGCAAGTCTAACTTTTCATGTGCGAAAGGTATCTATATTCCCAATAAAAAATAGTTAAAATTACTTTCTAGCGTCATTTATTAAACTTATTGAAAACGTAACTTTTTAAGGCACACTTCTTTTGAATATTTATTGAGTCACTCGTACAATACAAACATTATTGCTAATTCTTATTCTTTCTGATCTTACGTGGTTTTTGACAAATATCCTCTTCTTCTTGATTTTACTCCAAGTCAGGATACCAACTTTAAATGATGTATTCCTCGAGGCTTCAAGTTTAGTCCAAATTATTTTATCTCAGTCCAAAAAATATTTAGATTTACATGTACAGCGAATGTTTCTTTGTTTATGGAAAAACAGACGTTCAAATCTTGAGGGCAGGTGTTTTTTAAAACTGTTTCGAGAATGAATACATTATATATGCGACGGACGACGAAAATTTATATTTCCGAAGTGATTTACTTCGATACTCGGTTCAACATCGTTGCATCTAATTGAAAACCATTTTCCCGCAAACGTAAACGAAATCATGGCAAGAAAATATGACATAAACAGTGTCCAGCGAAGTCAAATTTTGCTGCCTTACTCCAAGAATAAAAGTAAACAAATCCAAGATGGAAATGTGCTGTCCTCTAACGACGTGAAAAGCGTCCGAGATCTGTTCATCTTTAGTGAAAAACACTGTGAAGAAAAATCATTTGGTAAAATGGAAGCTTGGATCAATGGCGAAGGCAAAAGATCGAAGTACCTTAAAAGAGACTTTCAACACTCTGGTATAAACTTCCTTCGAAGTTTAAAAGCCGAGGCTTCTACCGAAGTAGCCTATAAGTTTGTAGTTTCACCTGAATTTAAACCAGGAAGTTATTTTTTGTTGCCAGAAAATCCGCCTGGTTTTGATTACAATGCGGCGCGTGTTGACAGATGCGTTCCTTCATACATTAAACCATGTAATCAGTTATGCAGAAACAATGTTATGCGAAAAGAGTTCTGCGAAGTGGTTGGAAAGGAACTTTGCTTGGATTGTAATGGTGGCAAGCTGCGAGAGAAGTTTAATCATAAGATAAGCTCTTTATATCCCTGTCTTGAATATGATAAGGATAAAAGACCTTATGGGTACTGTCCGAGGGCAGTACGTCTAACAGAGCCTTTGCCATCGAGACTGGACAAACGGCCAAAGAGTTTAACCTCACCTGGAAAGGACTGTGTTATATCAATGGGTGCCCGCGGGATTCGATCGGGACGGGATAAGTCTTTAAGTGATACGCCGATAAAAGTTTTTATCAAACCAAGACCTTACACAAGCTGAATATTGTTCTCGCTGCTTTCTAACAACGTAAAAAATAAAAACATAAATGGAAAATTAAAAATTATCGTTGTCCATCTACGCGAACAAGTTGTGCTTGGCATTTGACAGGTGATGTCAGTCGTTTTCTGTAATAAACCAATATTTTTGCTTTACGGTGTAAAACTAGATGCTCGGTTGTATCTCATGCACGAACCCGGAACTAAGTAGTGTGACTGATAAAACTTAAAATGTAATTACATTTACATTAAGTTCAACTTCTTGGATATTCATTACAATTATGAATGTTTTCCCCTAATTGAGAACATATACATTACAATGTACGACATTCCTTTCTTGACTATTTCGATTGTGCAACAGTGCACCAAAATTGCAACCCATTGTGCTTCCTGGAACAGGTGGAAGCTTGTGAGAGAAGACTGGCCAAAGAATCCAGTTGTTTTACCGATGCGTTACTACGAAACCATCGCAGAAGCAAGTATTAGTAGTCGTTCTGCTAATAGACTTCACAACATCAATAAAACTGAAATGGACAAGCACTGACGAACTTATAAAAAGATTTTAACTGTAAATGACATTGGGTGCAAGCAGCATATTAGAAAGACGCAAATACTAGCTGTCATCAGTCCATTCATGGTCTCGTCCCATTTACTTCCCCACAAATGAATGTAACTGCAGTCAAACCTCTATTAAGCGGTCACCCTCGGGGAATAGCCATTTGACCGCTTAATAGAGGTGACCGCTTAAAAGAGGTCAAGTTTACAGTAAATATGGGGAGAGATTTAATTCCGGGGATTTGTTAAGTGACTGCTTAATAGAGGGTGACCGCTTAATAGAGGTTTGACTGTACATGTAACTACAGTATTTTTTTATCACCACCGCCCGCTATACAATGTACAGTACATTGTATTTTTACTTATTTACAGTTCAGTCGCAAAATAACCAGCTTCAATTCACTTGGCATCGGAGCAATTTATTATACTTCTTAGTAAACCTGGAATATAGATCATCAATAATAAGTATATTTCTCGACGCTGTTCTCCACGGATACGCAGTAAAGAGACAGAGAAACGGATAATAATGATGATGTGGACGACGACGATGATGACGATGATGCTGCTGATGATGATGAAATAAATTAAACTATTTCTGCTTCTTTTTGGGCCAGCCTTTATTTTCTATTTTATAACATCGTGGGGTGCTTAATCGAGGAATTTTCCATCTCGTGTATCTACTGTTGTTTATTGAAATAAATTATATAACTTGAACGGATGAAGGGTAAAATGTGCTCCTTTCCTAGTCGAGAAATGAATCTAAAAGCTTTTCTGTATATAAATACTTAGGGTCTTGTTTATAAACGAAAGGCATTGCATGGTACTTTCTTTGTTATGTTAGTTTATATTGCTCTCATTTACTTCGCTCTGCGTATTAAATTTGCATTGTTTCCTGTCTTAAACTGCAGAACTGACATAATTGGTAGCTTAGTTGACTCCTTTTAAGAATCCACCAGGTGTAATTACAATCTTCTATAAGGGCCTGGTAGCACTACAGTCAAAAACAAAAATCCGCCCGTGCAAAAATCGAGGAAAACAAAAGAAATCGCTGCGGTGGGATACGCTTTTTGTGGAATGTTTTTGTTTTTGTCATTTTGCACGGACTAATTTGTTTTTGACTGTAGTGCGACCAGGCCCTAATTGTGTCATTTGCGGCCAATGTTCCGTCTATGAATTGCACAAATTCTAAAGAACAATTTTACATAAGAAAGAACATGTAATCCATCACTTTTCTAAGTACTATGTTTGACTTTATTAACTTTGAAAGCAGATGTATTGGTAAACAACTCAAATTCAACTGAAATACTGATACAGTAACTGTAAATGTACGGAAAGCTAACTTTAAAGCTATAACAAAATGATATCCGCGATAGGTAATTAAAAAGATTCACTTTCCGTAAAGCAATACAGCTTTCCCAACAGTGATTGTTAGCACCAAGGTTTAATGTAAACAAGCTCTTATATTACGTAGCCCACTGATTAATATTTAGCCTAATCCGCGAAATATTATGCAATCAAATAAAATTTGAATTTTGAAAGTGTTTTTAGCCTACAACAATAGATCAAACCACTGTCGATGTCATGAAATGCTCAATTGACGTTTGTTAACAGACTTATCGAGCTTTTAAGAGTTCAGTCGCCCTTAGCTGAAAGCATCAACGATCAAAAAATACTGTTCCATGGTCTCCGATTTATTATTTTATCAAAACAACCAATATAATCCTGAAGTGTTATTAACAGTTAATTGAGGCCTTTCCGAGCCAATAATATAAATGCAAATAATTCAATGATCTCAACTTAATTGTATTCCATCGCTCAATTGACAGGTTATTTGTTTTTCACAGTCAACGCATGACTTGCATTGTTACCCCAGCAACACTTAGTTGCAGTCAAAAGTCGCACATCAACCACCGTGACAAAAATATTTCTCAATCTGTTTCCTCGCCTTTCATGGTGTTATGGCATACAAAGCCAGCCGCCTATGTACGTTACAAGATGTACAAGACATTTGGAGGCCATGCACCTCTCAAGTGAATTTGCAGAGGTAAGTTGTAAGCCATTAGTTGCGTTGTTGCGTTGAAGTGTGTCGGCGAAGAAATATCTAAATGGCAAATTTCACAGTTGATCAAGGTTTTGTGTTCCTACTTACAGTGAATCTCGTTTCAAATGAATTTGGGGGATAGAAAAACCTTTGAATGTTTCTCATCTGGGTAATTGAACTATTTACACATAGTTCCATGTTTTCGGTCAAATATTTCTTGTACTAACACTGTTGAGCAAATAAGTCAGTGTCAACTCAAATGGCTACAAGATGACCTCAAATGTTTATGTATTTGAGTTCTTAAAATAAAAGGCACTTAAAAGAAAAAGGTCGCTAATGGACTGCTTTTAGATATAGAGGGCGTTTTGTTTTGTTTGCCACTAGCGGGGGACAATTCGATGTCGATATATTTGTTTAGATAATTTCTTGAAATATTTTGATACACAAGCTTAACACGAGTTAATTAAGGTAGGAGTTCAGCTATGGCTTGGTTTGAAAGAAGGAAACATTTAGAGGTTATTATAAGTTTTCATTCCGATCCAGGAACTGTTTGCTCCTTGTCCAATCCATGTGTAGGGTATTTGATATTTTTTGATATTTCGCCTCAGCAGTTCAAGGAATTACAACTAGTTTGCTTATGTTTGCAGTTGGCAGAATTAAACTGTTTGACATACTTTTGATGATTACAAAAAACGCCGATTTTACCATAATATATCACCTGGGTTTGATAGCACATGAAGCAGCTAGTAAGCATATCACATATACTTTTGTCAAATTCATGTTCCTGAATACCATGGTCCCAACCGTTCTTTCTTATTTCTCTTCAATGAAATTGAGCCGCGAAGTAGCGACAACGGGGTCCTGGTTTAGAATTGTTAGTAGTTTGTCTACCTTCTGGTGGAGTGTTGTCTTAGCAAAACAGAATGTTGTTGATGAGACAAGTGACCCTCGAGAAACTAACTGACTTCTCTTCAATGAAGTGTTATTCACGAAAGACATGGACACTTATATGATTATTGAGAAATAGAACACAAACCGCGGTGATAAACATATTGAACTTATTCATTTTTGATAAAAACTTGACGTTTCGTATGCTACTACATACATTTTCAAAAGTGACCGTTAGTGTTAAAAAACGATACTAATATAGTAGTAAAAAGGGACTGGGACCGAGATTAAGTACAAAACTTAACAGTTGATCTATAAAAAGAAACAGCTAATTAATAAAGCATCAGCTTCTCGCTACTGACGTTTGCATTAAAAGCTGGCTTCAGTTCTTGTATAAACAATGTTTCTTTGATTTTACAGTGGAAATCAGTTTTGCCCGACGCTAAGATATCAAAATAATCCCACTTGATGTTGTGTCCAGTGGTGTTAACATGGTCAGCAATGGCTGATGTGCGGTCATCCTTAGCGAGGGCCTTAAAATGCTCAGTTTTTCTATCATGAAGCCGTCGTTTAGTTTTACCAATGTAAAATTCTTCACAATCCCAACAACTGGCTTTGTAAATAACTTTAGACTGTTGAGAACGATTTAAGCGGTCCTTGTACGGGAAGAAAGATTTGATGCGGCGAGTGTTTTGAAAAATAATTTTAAGGTTGACACAAGAGTAAAAATTGTATACACAAGATTTAAGACGTTTAGAGATTTGGTTGCTATGTAAACCTAAATAAGGTAGCAGGATAATAATATCTTTCTTAGGAACAGTGGAGACATGGTTGTTTGACTTGTTAATGTTTCTGTTTATAACATCATTAATGTGAAAGTTGATTATCCCTTGAGGGTAACCGTTCTGAAGAAGAAGCTTTCGAAGCTCATCAAGGGAAGATTTCAGCAACAATGAAGAGGAGCAAATCCTGTAGCAGCGATAAGTGTTTTGTACTTAATCTCGGTCCCAGTCCCTTTTTACTACTATATTAGTATCGTTTTTTAACACTAACGGTCACTTTTGAAAATGTATGTAGTAGCATACGAAACGTCAAGTTTTTATCAAAAATGAATAAGTTCAATATGTTTATCACCGCGGTTTGTGTTCTATTTCTCATCAAACTTCGATGGCCCAAGAATAAAAATCTTTATATGATTATGCACTTCACATGCAATCACAACCTTGTAACCTCCTAATTTCCTTACACTTTCATTCCGCAGGATCGACCTCAAAACCGTTACAGTGGCCTTTGATAGTAACAAGATCTACGAGACGCCACACAGCTCTGCTAAGTATACACCGCCAGAACAGCTTGGGATGAGAGATACAGAGATGGTCAGAAGTGACCAAGGACCAATGATCGCCCCAAGCGACACTCGACCAAATGGCAGTGTCTATTGCGATTACGTCACACCAACCAGCACATGCGCAGTCGAAGATACCCGATCCGTCCATTCGAATTCAGATTGCTCGCCTGATAGGGTGCCAAGAACCAACATTTTATCGCGTATGGCAAAAACTAAGGCGTCTTGGGTCGAAAACCAGAAGATTCCAGAACATTTTCCACAGCGAAGGAGTCCAATTCTGTGCAAGGGAAGGCCGCTTGGAACTTCTTCGCTGACACCATTCATGGAAAACAAGCTCTCCATGGATAGAGCGACGAAAGGGTTTCGTGATGGAAAGAAGTTCGATTTGTTACCTATTTCAAAATATCTGGCTCAATACCGAGCCGAGAGAAAGATTCAAAAGCAGAAATGGTTGCCTCTTGTTCGAATCAGTTCTTATCATACCTTCTGTGGCTGCATGGACGGATTATGGGATTGTTCGGAGGTCGAAGAGTCAAACGATGAAAAAAAGACAGCCACTTTCTTTACCACCAAAGACGTATTCAAGCCTTTTCACGCGAGGTTGTTACCCACACGAGGTGAGGCTTTGTTTGTTGAACCCAGTTTACAGGACAATTTGAACACTTATACGACAAACTGTGAAGTTAAGTTACCAAGACTACACAGCACTGGCGGAAGTGACACTTTTGTCACTGAAACAAGCGGACGCTTTAAAACGAGGCGCGGCAAACTTGATTCGAAAAGAAGTATTTCTTTTCCAGTCATAGTTAGTTGATGATACATTTGCGGCTACATTGGGACATAGTGGAAGGAAAAAGAATAGCAGAAATAGAGGAGACATTTCATTGTTCTCTTGGGAGCTTTACCGTTTTCAAATACGGTGATAGAATAAAGCTCCCTCGAGTTTATTATGCTGTGAACTGGGTATGACTTAACTTAAAATGGGAAAAGAGAAAAGTTTTGGAAAAATTGTTGGAAAAACTTAAGGCCTATGTGTGTAAGTGTGATTTAGTTGAGTTTGAGGTTATATATTTGTTAGGACTGAGCAACTGTCTTGTTTGTTGAACCCTGAATAGTCACCTTCGCTTGAAGAATTTTTTTTTAATACACAAATAAAATAAAAAAAACATTCGCACGAATAAAAGGCCTGAAACCTAAACAGTTGTTGTGTTTAGTGGTAACAAAAATATGCTGAAAAATGATATGATCCAGAAAAAAAATAATTGGGTTTACTCACAATATGCTTGATCAAAACTAGCTCTAAAGACGTTAAAGATACTGAGATAACAACAACGACAAATAATTTAAAAAAAATCAATTATACACAAATACGACACTGATGGACTTTGAGGAGGTTTCATGCAGGGGAGTTATGAGTACTGAATCGAATTTCTTGTTGACCCGTTGGATAAATATAAACTTACGTAACTAATGTGGCGCCAAAAGGCATCATAAATCCTTGAAACGTTTGTTTATTGAAGTGGTTTCTTTGCCTGATGAAATCGTTTTGATCACCATATTTTGGCTAGAAACGTAAGGAACCATGTACTTATTGAAGGAAAACAACCGTGATTTTACCCCGTGAAATCATACTTTAAAAAACTAACGATACCTACTGAGGTTTTCTATCTCTCTTTCGATACCAAAAAGTGAAACGTTGTTCTACTAATATCCCCCACCAGAGTGGAAATAAAATTGTTTTTATTCCGGATATATGCCAAAACCCTTTTCTCACACTCACTCTTTTACATATAGTTACACTTAAAGGCGCTGTTACACTAGGTAATGTTTCGTGCAACTTGTCTCGCAATTTTGTTGCGACACAAGTTGCGTGAAAATGCTCCTTTTAGCGTATGTGTGTTGTTGTCTCGAAGACAAAATAACGGCTGAAAGTGACTCTACGTACGGCCATGACAGTACCCTGAATGACAGATGCAGAAAAAAGGGATAATTTAAGCATCGAAAGAACGCCCGTCGCTGTGGAATACCTCGTTAGCAATTTAAAAAGATAAACAAATTTTATAACATTGTCCCAGTCCCCTGCGCTGTTTTTTCCCGTCGAGAGCGAGACAAGTTGCGAGAAACATGGCGTAGTGTAACACCCCTCATGCAACTTGTCTCGCAGCACCGCAACGCACGGTTTTTAGTTGTTGCAAGACAAGTTGCGAGAAACATATATAGCGTAGTGTAACAGCGCCTTTAATTGACTGACAGTTAGTGTACGATACTGTGATTACTGTACACCCTTATAAAAGTCGGGCAAATCCCTCCTTACCATCACCTCCTGAATGCAACTATCTAGCTTTTACAGCCACACTTTTTGGCCCGGACGAAAGCTAGTGCTATCAATTTTGTATCTGAAAAACGTTTACCTGACTACCCCATTCGTACGAGGAACTATTTTTGGTTTGTGTCCCCTTGGTGCTCGTATTAACGGGTTTCCACTCAGCACGGAACTAGGGAAGCCTAGGAGTGGAACAGTGAATGGGGCGCAAAAAAATCAAGCAGATAGTGCCTGATTGGTAGATGCTTTCCGGGTGTTTCTGTAGTGATTGACATCGCATGGGATAAGCTGATCATAAAGAAAACGTTTATCTGATTAAGCATGTTAAGTATTTGCACCTGTATATAATTTGTGTACTTCATGCATGGCTGGTACAGCACAACTTAGGCCCCGTCCACACGTATCCGGATATTTTTGAATCCGCAACTTTTTTGTTGCGGATTAGAAAATATTCGCGTCCACACGTAGCGTATTCGAATCGTTTTTGCCCGTCCACACGTATCCGGATTCGCTCTAGTAGCCAGGGCTCCTCTTTAAATGTTGTCAAAAAAGCATACGCAAAGGCCAAGTTCAAATCAAAGTTCAACTGTAAACACGTTATTAGACTAGAAATAAGTCCATGTAGAAGTGAAGCGATAACATTTCGGGTCGGCCATGTTGAATATTCGCGCGGTTAAAGACTGGATCTGATACTGTTACGTCAGCGTATTAAAAAATATCCGGATTCGCCCGTCCACACGATGCCGTACTCGTAGCGTATTCAAAAATTTCCACTCTGGAGAGCGAATTAAAAAAGTTGCGAATTGGTGAGCCGAATTCGCCGGATACGTGTGGACGGAAGGACAATTCGCAACAAAAAAGTTGCGGATTCAAAAATATCCGGATACGTGTGGACGGGGCCTTAGTTTCTGCTGGGGTCTTCAAAGGCAGGTTTCAAGGTGATGAAGGTAAACTAAGGTAAACCGATGTATTATTCCTTGTTATTCAAAGGCAGAAAAAGATAGCGGTTAATTTGTAGTCCAATTCGTTGTCGAATTTAACGAAACAGCATCGAACTGTTATCGATGTTTTCGTTCCAGTTTAGTTTTGGGACAGCAGTTATATCCTATTTAGGGAAACTGCATTTTTAACAGCCGCTGACTGAAAAACCTGAGAAAAAAACATGTACGATGATCAAAACACACAACGCAGCTTATACAAAGGTATAATGCGTTTTAGAAGCCGGTCCGTGCTATGTAGGTATAAAAGCCGGATTCTATGAATTTTGGCATCTTTGGGACCGAAAGAAATTTCCGTAACAGAGAGGTTTCCGTATTATGGAGGTGTCCGTAAGGAGAGGTTCGACTTTAATTTTTTTCATTTTCATGACAAAACCTAGTGTTTGTATAAGCCAATTAAAAAGCGCTCACAAGCCTTATCTAACAGTTCGTGATGTAATTTTATAGGCCGTGTGTATATTTTTATATTTCAATACTTCTTTAGCTTATTTCTATACTTCAAATCAGTTTGTAAAGTTAGGAGGAAAGTATTTAGAAATTATTTATCTATCCATATTTTGGGGCATTACATGTCTGCACTCAAGAGTTTTTTCGGCCGTAGAGTAAGTGCCAAATTTGTGCTGTGTTGTATTATATTAATTTAGGACTCGAATAAGCTACTTTTCCTTTCACCCGATAAAGGAGCCAAAATTGATGAAATATTGCATGATATTCACTTGAATTATTCCAAGTTTACAGGAAGACATGAACTTTAAGAATCAGTCTGTTTCATGGCCGAAACAATGCTGTCTCACCTGCAGTCAGATCATATATCTGCATGTCTTTGTTTGTTTAATCTTTCTTTTCAGCTTGTAAACCTTTCTTTTCAATACAAGAAAGGCCCGCAAAATCGTTTGAATTTTTAATAACGTAAATGCCTTAAATTTGAATGTGTTTCCTACACAAAGGACTAACTCTGTTATTCTGTAATGAGCTAAAATACTGTCAACTTTGTAAACTATGCGTTTGCGTTAGTCGGTTGATGGTAATTCATACATGATGTTTAAAAAACGTGAAGTTCAGGGCAGGATTTCGGAATCACAGTATCAATTCACTTAGGTATGTTCGGCTAAAAACGAAAAAGGTTAATTTTGCACACAAGCGAGAAATTTTCATTATTGGACCAGCAATTCTGCGGCATCGACAGGTTCTCAGGTTAATCATGGGACGGATACAATGTTGGCAAATGAAGTAAATTAGCTAATTTGTCTGGGAGTAGGTCATAATGCGCAGACATAAACCGAAATTTCAAAGAAAGAATAATTTTAAAGATAAAGGGAGCCGCAAGAATGCGTATGTCGTGGCAAGAGAATTTGCATCGGACAGTCTGTACACCTTTGATGAGATAGAAGAGCATGATTTAAGACAATATGAAAACGATCAATTATGGGAGGCGACGGAAGACTCATTGTATGAAGCCAGAGAATGTAAACTTTCTCGCGATAAACTTCTTCCTGATGTCACAGCATTATCATTGAATCCTCTTTCCAACGAATTTAAGACTGATGATTCAAGCCTGCAAGGCGCCAGCAAGAATAAAGAGTCAGCTTTCATAAGTAATTTAGAAGAAGTGGAAGATGAAGTCAGCGCTTTAGATTTGGTTACTTTGTCTTCGGATATGGAAACAGTTTCACCAAAATGTAAAAAACAAATTTCTCGTCCTAAAAGGACAGAAACTACAGATGGCTTGGACAAATTACAGTCAAGATCTTTTCTGGATGATAAACAACAAACACAAAATTCAAACGACTTTGCCAGAACAAAAAATTATTATTATGAAACAACGAGAGCTTTACCATTTCTTCAAAAACCGCGTCAGGAAAAGAGAAATTTAGGTGGAAGAAAGCAAATATCTAATAGAAAAGAATCTAAAAGTCATGATTCAAACATCGGGATCGTAAGTGGCAAGAAACTTTCAGATTCACTACCTCCTGAATTTTACAATTTAAGACATTTTCTTCCATTGCTTACATTATGTCAATGTCCTGATTATGATTCAGCTGTAATCGAGGCTGTTCGGGACTACAACGACCCATGCTGTGGAGTAACCTCACAAATCTGTTCACCTTATTAACCACAGTTAAAGGGGCAGTATCACGAGGTCGAAACTTGTAAACGTTGGCCCAGTTGTTTGATTCCGCAAATTCAAAAAGGCCGTCGAGAAGTGGAGGTATTTGTTGAATCAAAAAATCCGTTTTGATAGTCGGAAGAGAGAGAAAAAAAAAAACACTTTTAACAGTGATATGTCCAAAATTCCGGTGCAAGAATAGTGAACAGTGCCGCGCGTGGAACCTCGTGATACTGCCCCTTAAACCTTGAGTCACTTTATAAGGTGGTTAAATCTTTTGATTGAGTCTGTAGATAACATCTTAACTTGTGACCATTCAAACTTAACTGAACTTGGCTAGCAAGCCGTACTTTTCTATGGTGTTGTCTATATTAGTGCGCTGTACAAAGTGGTACTTTTCAGTAGAGCTGCGCAGTGTTGTGCTGTAAAGGGTGCCGGTTGTTACTGTCGAGTCTGTGGCTGAAATCCATAATTATGTATGAGCATTCTATTAAAGGCTACTAAGCAGTCTGAGCAGACGGTCTTGGTTACTTTTCCACAATTTCCAGAATCAATTTATTAATCAGTTTTGATTGATGTGGGCAGTCGTGGTTGAATGAATCTTTTTTTTAACTCTATGGTGCTATAATTACTAGACATCTCAAAACCCATTCACATTTAGACACATTGGCTGGCATGTAAACAAAGTGGAAATATTACAGCAATATATAAAATTTTGTAAACCACGATAAGCAGTGAGTCCCTTGAAACAATAAGTGAAACAATTCTTAGACTATATAAGTCATATCTCCTCTGTCAGTTGTAATTACTGCTGAGCAAATTTGCATATTTTGATTGGAACATTAAAAGCAAGATGAAATCGTAATCCCTGGGGCCCACGGCACAGCCGAGGCATAATCCCTGGGGCCCACGGCACAGCCGAGGCATAATCCCTGCAGCATGAACTTAATACGGGTATCACTACTGCCTCTGGAATCCTACTCTATCATAGTGTAATTATCCCCCAATATTTTTTAGGCTTCCCTTACGGTTTGTCGGCCGTATCCACTTGCTGAACAGAGAATGTTAAGTTGTTTCTCTCCAGGTAAACGACACATCTACCGGTCGGTTTGACGCTACTAGGTCGGACAAACTGCAGGATGTTTTCTGGTTTTCTATTCATATTCTCTTTTATATGGAGCTAGATGATATATAACTACATTTTCCGTTTAAAAGAGCACAGTTGTTGTCGTAAGGAAACTGTACACAAAGTCCAGACTTATCATACACAGTATTATTAAATGAGTCTTAGCTCACTATTACATAAGACAAGTCCAGATTATTAAATGAGTCTTAGCTGCTCACTTTTACATAAGGCAAGCAAGCCTGGCGAAAGTTACATTTGGCATTAACTATTTTAAGGGGAAGTCCGACGTTTTTAAAAAATGGCTCCAAATCATAGAACGCTTTGAATGATATTTTTCCAGCATTTGTTTCATCAGATTTTGTTTTCGTGCTAATAAAGCTGCATCGTTTGATGTAAATCCTCATGTCGTCTATAGAACTAAAAGAGAAAAGGCGCCGGCAGATGCGCCGGCAGATGTGCTCTAATGTGCGCCGGCAGATGTGCATAATGTGCATAAAGATGTGCTCTAATGTGCATAAGGTCCTGGCCATGCCATATTTTCCTTTATAGCCCTGGTCCCAAGCGAGGAAGGTAATTTTAGCCTAAATATTGGCCGTTAAATAATTAAATATAATCAGCCCCATGCCGTAGTACCAGTATTGCATTCAGTTTCGTTTTATTACACGCAAGTGTCGTCTGGCTCGAGCATCTTTACATTAGAGATCCGGCAAAACTGAACCATTTCTTTTTATTTACGCGTTGTGTGGACCTCTGCATTCAACATGACGTTTTCATACCGTGGCAAACCTATAAATCGTGTGATTTGTCTGTGAACGAATCCCTGAAATGTGACTATTTATTTACTGAAAGCTTTTAAGAAATACCTTATCGATTGTGTTTGCTTTTAAACATCTTACAAACTGATATTTCAATTTGTTGCAATTTTGAACTTAATTTGTCACTCTTACAGTAGCAGTGGAGGAGAAGGGGGCTGTTTAATGCTAAGCAGTAGCCCCAGAAACTTCAACTTGGTATATTGTGAATATTGTGGATGTCACTCCAAACACTTGCACCTTGACAAGTCTATATGTACCCGCGACTTTGTCTCGTGGCTTTAAGGTGGCTCAAAATAGTTTTTTGGTTTCCCTATTTAGTATATTTGGAGGCAAAACAATTAGAGTTATACTTTGCGAATCGCCATTACATTTTACCCTGAAATGAAGACATTATAAATGTATCGAGGTTGGCATTGCCATGGTAACAGTATTAAGTGGGGCCTCAAAACAGACATATCCTTTATTTTTTTTTAAATTCCACGGTGAATTCTGTTGAAATTTTGCATACGGCCTTTGACCCTTGTGTTCTACCTGAGTACCAACTTTAAGAAAAACAACAGCTGTCCACGGTTGCAACCCTACTTTATCGGTTTCTGTCATATTGGTTTCTCGCAAAGTCAAATTTTTTACTTAGCGAGATCAGCTTTGCAGTTTATCGACTTTTTTTTAGAATTCGTTTGTAATTTTTTTCTCATTTGACAGAATTTTTTCAAAATCGCGTAAAACGCACTTCGGATAGAGCGAAGTCAACATGCAAACAATGAAAAAATTACCGAGCGGAAGTGTGGACGTCGAAAGCTTTCTTTTTGCCGTTTTTCCTTCTTCCCCGTAAACCGTTCCTTCCTCCTCCTTCTACAAGTGTGCATTTTTTATCAACTTTATAGCCGGAAATTCAGACAAGACGTTTTCTATGAAAAATTTATCGTGTTCAGTTTACAGCAACACGACTTTTGAACACTCAGAGTGCGCGCTTCGTAAACGGGGAGAATAAGTCACATTAGTTTTGGATATTTTGGTAAATACAATAATTAACAGCATCTAAATAACGTGTGGTCTGCTTACATATTTCTTGTTTTAACCTCTTTTTTAAGCGCTTCAGGTACTTCATATCACAATTTTGAAATACCATCAAGCCAAGTCTGCCAAAAAGAAGAGATTACGACGACGTTTGGAAGATGATCTTCTTTGTAAATGAACTCTTGATTAACCGTTATTTAAAACTTGAAAATGAAGTCAGGATGTTTTCGAAACGTCCTTGTTATATATTTTGGCTTATTTTTATTCCTAATTTGTTTTTTCCTGGCTAATCTAATTTTCGTGATTCTTAAATTTAAAACTGATCTAGAACAATCCATAGGAAAAATGGGAAACAAAATGTTACACGATAGAAACGATGTAAGAAGACAAAATTGAAGTAGATTCGGGAGAAATATAACTTTTTGATCAGTTTGTGTGGTCTGGCTCTGCTCATCGATTATTTTTAGTGCTACGCTTAATTTTTTTTAATCAAAAGTTTGTTATTCGCCTGGCTAAACAAAAGGGGAATGCCCTTAAGGCATTCAAATGGCGTGATTTGAATAAAAAAGTTCCCCCTTCTGTGTTTGTATTTACTTGAGCGCAAATGAGACCAAAAAGTGCCGTCTAATTAAAGGAGACAGAAATAAAAACAGGCCTAATAAAACATTACAACTCAAGGTAGTCAGGAGTAATGGAATCGGTTGCATAAAAACTGAAATTTGAATGTGCGAACTCTAGAGGGGCTTAAAAACATGTTTGATTATTAATCAACTTCAGATTCATGTTTCATTTATCTTTTATGACTGCCGCTCATGATTATTTATTAATAGAGATCCAAGTAAGCCTAAAAATATTACAATCTTTAACAATTAATGTCAGTCAGTTGCGTGTTATCAAGTTGACAAGGTGTTACAAAATATAAACTCTAAGGTAAGGAGTTCATAATTTGGTACAAAATTAATGTGTTAACGTTCTTATCGTGCAAGAATGAAAAATCGAAAATCCTTAACAATTTTATTTTAAGAAGTAAACCGAGTGAGAACGCTAAACGATTTCATGGAGTTGTATTTTTACGATAAGTCACATTTCTACTGAGGTTATGAAAGTGTATTGCTGGCGTTAATGTTCATATGTCAATTCAATCTGAAATTAGCTTTTCTTATAACCTCTTTATTTTGTATTTTAAAATGGATAAAGTTAAGAGGTACAGTAATCTCTCTCTAAGCCGGACAATCTAGGTGTCCGTCTTAGAGAGAGCTTAGTTAAAGACTAACAAGTGTAATTTGGCGGGAACCATGCAGCCAAGCACTGATGTCAGTGGTGTTCGCTTTGAGAGAGTTTATTGTACACTTATATTTTAACTGCTGATTAGGTTTAAAATTAAAAACATTCTAGCAAGAAAATGGAATCATATGGTCTTCCGTTACTCTAGCTACCTTGGGCCAAACCTTAGGCTGAACACTGAGTACTGTGGACTCGGGGTTCAGTTATTAATGAGGACGTCGCTATTTAACGACTTCAACAATTTGTATCTTTAGCTTCTGGAATATAGCTCTGCAGAGCAGTTATCTTTCTTTTTTTTCCCTTTTTTTAATAAAAATAAATTACCAACTCTATTTTTTTTGTCAATATAACCGGGAACACATTTTTGTATATGGTCTTACGAGGGAGGAGATCAAACGAGAAAATGTCGTGAGATGTAACTAAACATGCAAAATAATGCAGTTTTGGTTTTGATTTTTTCTTCGAAGAAAAGAACTCCTTCTGTGTGTATATATTACAACCCCTAAGGGGAGCTCGAATAAACACACCATTAAAGGAGATTTAAAGGTAACCCTACATGATTTGGTTAGAAGTTGCAAATAGAAACTGTTATTTAAAACAAAATAGGAAGAGCAGCATGGATGGATAAAATGGAGAGGTTTGAAACAAATTGTAAGTGCAATGAATCTGCATGTTGACGATAAAATGAATGTTTTGTTTACATTTTTACAATTTTCATGGTAGTCTTAATAAATCAAGGCACTAGCTTCTTCAAATATTGCGCGGTCGGCAATCTTCTCTCGTTGAACCCCGAAGCTAAAACAGCGGGTTTCGATGTAGTATACAGCAACTTTTCAACTGTCCAACAAAATACAAAACGCTTGCATGTAACGGGCAATTGTTTTTTTTGTCCAATAAGTTCAAGATGGCTGCCATTTATGTTTTTAAGAAAAAGAAAACAACTGTTTCATCTATTCAAATCTTACTATTTTAAAATTAAAACAGACATTTCTAAGCCGCAGCACTAAAAGTTTAGCCTCAGAACACGTTTAATCCTACTGCTCAAAAAAGCAAATAAAACGCTTTAATCTCTCAAATACTAAACCATGCACTTATCTAAAACGGTAATGCAAATCGAAGCGTTCGCACACCATAGTTGCCCATACCTGTCATTTTGATTTATTATAACTATGTTTTTTTTGTAATTACCTAATGATGTTGCGGCTTAAGATTCAAATCAAGTGAAAAAGTTATGAAGCCAAGTAATAGCCGTATAATGAACATATTTGCCGAATACACGAAAAATATAAATTATAATCACCTATCTTGATTATGACATCGTAAGTCATAAACCGCCTTTATCACTTTATCATACATGTCCTGCTGAGTCAAAGCCATTACGGATTGCAATTTACTGAGAAAATGATATATGAAATAAACGAAAAACCTCAGTCTGTTTCGAGAAACAAAAGCACGAACGCCCTACATTTGCTTTTTCTACTTTCGCATGATATCTGGGAAAGAAATTAGTATTTTTAAAAGTAATGCTCCACATAAGAACGATAGCGAACTTCATTGTTCTGCGGCTTTGGCTCTTTCCCACATAAAATATTTTGATTTCAAGAATAGAGGAGGAGCTGATGATTAATTATTATATTTCATTATAAAAATAAAGAAAATCATTTGCGTCAAATAAATTTTAGGAAATGTTCGTGCTTAAGGTGTTTCCCTCCAGTTTCCGTGTAGCCGCACCGAACATTTTTGAGCGGCCGTTTAACTAACTTTCCTTTATTGAATTACTATGAAACTTACACAAAATATTGTACATAGTTTGAAGTTTATAAGGCCCAGTTCAAACGTCGAACTTCACATGTGCCGAACCTAATGCAAATGAGCAAAATCTATTGTTCTTGCTAATTTGCATTAGGTTCGGCACATGTAAAGTTCGACGAACCGGTCTTTGCGACGTACGCCTTCAACCGTGCAATCAAAACACAAAGTCTCAATCGCGTTTTAGGTGAACTTTATTATTTTATTTGACCATGTTGCAATGTTTCAATCAAGATGAAACTTCGAGACAATGTTGTTGATATTATAAAGAAACGACCATAAAAGTTTTAAAAAAATCTATCTCGCGGTTTTTGAAATATGTAGAAAAGCGCTAAAACTACAATATCAAGGACTCAGTCAAAAAACTATGGTTTCCTATAGAAAATCGAATCTCCCAAACTAAAACGAGAAACGCTTTCAAACTTTCACAGTTTCATCTCACACACTAAACACGCATTTTGACGTAAATTTGAGATTGAGAAATTAAAATTTAATAAGCTTAATTGAGGAACTTATGGATGTGCTCATACACATGCAAAATCGCAAGTTGGAAATGTTTTTCTGATTCACTCAAAATCGGCCTGACAAAATTTTCTAATTTTTAGATATTTTGTTTGCCATAAATCATAGTTAATCGTAATAGTTTTGATTTTTCTAGATGCCATCGCAATCACTCGGAATTTAGACTCAAGTGATTTCAATGTTTCTCGTTTATCTTCGCAATTTTAAATTGTTACAAAATTGTTACACTCTTATAAGCTTCAAACTAAGTACAATATTTTGTGTAAGTTTCATGGTAATTCAATAAAGGAAAGTTAGTTAAACGGCCGCTCAAAAATGGTCGGTGCGGCTGCATGGAAACAGGAGGGAAACACCTTAACCAATCAGAATAGCAGAAGACAATAGCTAATAATTTTGCTTCATTGATGGAGTTCCCCAAATACAATATCTTTTAAAAATTACATGTTGTGCGATTGGGTCTCAAATTACTTGAAACCTTAAAAAAATTAGACAAAATGCACCTTGAACCTTAACTTTTTAGCGGTTTTTGCGTCTAGGCCAATGAGATCACTAGTTGTAACAATGAAAAAAGTTGACATTCCATCGTGCATGGCCATTGGCGCTATCCTTCTTTTCATATGCGGATCATTACTTAAAGCAACACCAATTAATCTGTCATGTGTGGCAAATGATTAATTTTGAATTCAGTGAATAATTCTTCTGAACAAATATTAGGGTGTCTGTCTTGGTGTTGCGGAAGCCATTGTTGGTTAGCTTTTGTGTTGTGGTGTGGGTATTGTTCGGTGTCTTTTGAATCTTTTGTTTTACGTCATTTGGTGATCACACCATCCGCAACACCAAGAAACCACCAATATCAGGAGCCATAATCGGGGACGGAGACCGTAACAACATGTCATTTCTTTAGAGCTGCCTGTCCCCATGTAAAGGACAATTTAGGCTATTTTCAGCAGAAATTGCGCCATCGCGTGTAACACGCGCGTGTGGCTACGCGGACGTCGCGTTTGAAAAATTGAAAACAATGGCGGCCGAAATTTGTACTTTTAGGTTGGATTTTTCTCCAAAGTGAGCGCTTTTATAGATTAAGACTCGCACTGAGAACACGATACACTCAATACTAGTTTAGGGAAAGTTTGAGTCAAGACATATATCACATGACCCGCACGAAAAGACCGAAAGGCGCCAAAATTGTGGCGCTGTAGCGCTGAATGAATGAAATTAGCGAAGGAGTAAAAGTTGAAGTCTTTCCCGAGCTGCGAAAGTCAGCTAATTCTTGCTGTCATTTCAAGCAAAATGGATCCAGTAAACTGCCTTAAAGCTATTTTGTTACGCTGGATTGTTAAAAAAGTCTATGGACTGACCTGAACTTTTTGAGAAAATTTAAGCTTAAACTTCAACTGAGACCAACTGAGACTCAACTGACGATGTTCTTGTTTATTTGTTTGCGGTGTTCATAAGGCTGAGATGAAGAAATGGTTCAGTTTGCAGCTTGGAAACAAAAGAACTGACGCATTCATCACGACTTTCTACAATAGCTTACAATGGAAATGGAATTGCTCTTTTCTTGTGTGCAACAGCAAGTTTATGTAAACCGCTAAAATTAAGCTTTTTTCAAAGCTGTTAAAACATTTCTTCAATATTCTTGACGTTTCATGCGAAACCGGGATGAATTCAAGGTTTGAATTTTCATCGAGTTTTAACAGTTGGATTGCTTTAAACATATAGCTGGTTAGGACTGGCATATCACCTTAAAATAAGGTAAATATATTAATTCAATGTTGTGATTATTATTTTGTTGGTTCAAAATATTTTTATTCACTTGTTTAGTCAAGCTTACTTACCTGTAAAACGAGAAAGCGTAGTTTTGGCCAATGATGCACCGCATTTTGAATGTGTTCAGATTCATTTCAGGGGCGGATCCAGGAATTCCTGAAAGGGGGGTTTGTACACCTTAATAACTTTCGACGCCATCGGCGTAGATAGCGAGCGCCGCAGGCGCGAGCTTCTACGGGATCCGGGGCCATGCCTTCTCGGAAAATTTTTCCGATTTTACCCCCTAAAACGCCATTTTCAGCACACCCGAGACTCGAAAAGCGTTTGTGAAGGCATTATATAAAATCTGGAGTTTACCTTATTTCTCAACCAGAAAACCAAAACTAATAATAATGCAAAATTAGAAGAGACAGAAGAAACAACGATAGTAATTTGTCGTTTTTCTATTACCTCGTAAATCGAACAATGTAGCCTAAGAGTCTTCTTAGGCTTAGGCTGAAATCCAACCGGTGTCGTTTTACGGGTGTCGGCTTCGGGAGGAGAAGGGGGTTAAATTATGAGCTGTTAGTCGCTATCTGTCCTGTTTTAAACAAACGACATTTAGTTTAACTGGCCAAAATTCCCCTTCCTTTGCTCGTTTGCGCTTGCGAACGCCTTGGCGATCGCATTCTGTGGGTTGATTGTGTCAGCCATTGTCTTGTGGCAGTAACAAGGCACACAGCTGGTAGCCCTAGTAACCAATCTTGCTTCATCGTGCTCCTCTGATATATTCCTCTTCGCTCTGATGTTGCCAAGACAAGGGGAATCATGGTTAGATATAATATCTGCAACTTATGTATTACAGTTAGCAAGGTTTTTGTGACTGGTCTGAGATTCGGAAGCATCACATAGAGTCCGAAAACTAGTCACTCGGCAAGAGTGTGGTTTAGGGTAGTGTAGTGTAGTGTAGTGTAGTGTAGCACTTGTAGTGTAGTGTAGTGTAGCACGTGTAGTGTAGTGTAGTGTAGCACGTGTAGTGTAGTGTAGTGTAGCACGCGTAGTGTAGTGTAGTGTAGTGTGAGTAGTGTAGCTAGTGTAGTGTAGTGTAGCACTTGTAGTGTAGTGTAGTGTAGCACGTGTAGTGTAGTGTAGTGTAGCACGTGTAGTGTAGTGTAGTGTAGTGTAGTGTAGTGTGAGTAGTGTAGCGTAGTGTAGTGTAGTGTAGCACGTGTAGTGTAGTGTAGTGTAGTGTGAGTAGTGTAGCGTAGTGTAGTGTAGTGTGAGTAGTGTCTCCTCCATAGTTTCTTGTATGACTACAAAGTCCTTTTATGACAACAAAGCTAATGCCCCGCAAAATTTAAATTTGGGGTGGGTGACTAAGCCCTCCCCCCCCCCCCCTCCCTGCTTCTATGATTTTTCGCACACTGATTTAACGTATCCTCACCTCTCCGAATGTTCGCTGTTATGGTATTTCGCAAGTTTACAATGCAAGGATTTATCTTTCAACGCGTTCAGCTTTTTTATCAAACGTATTATAATTATCACTAATTGACCAGATGTTATACCTATTAAAAAATAGAAAGACAACACACAGCAATGAACATAAAGCTAATCGTGCAACTAAAACCAGTGCTGACTCTGAAACTTGGCATCTGTTGGGTTGATCAAGGTCTTAAATCAGAGCTACCTGGATTATTTACAATTACCACAATGAAAGATCAGCAAAAGGTCCATGGACGTATTAGTTAAAGACGACAAGAAACGTATAAGATTGACTTTTGTTATTAAATTGATCAGAAAAACTAACGCGGAGAGATTTCGACGTTTCACTGGCTTAGAACAATAGACTATTGTTTTCGGTTTAGTTCTTATATACTTACTTATGTAAATTTTCTTCATTTTCTTGATAATGATGACAGGATGTCATCGAAACGTCGAAATCTCTCCGCGTTAGTTTTTCTGATCAATTTAACGACAAGAAACAGTGCCAAAAATAGAAAAACAAATTCCAGTAGTCAGTAAGCCTAACCCATGTCAAATGCGTAAATTCAGTTTGTTGAACGTTGTTGCCGGGATGGAAAAGATCAAAGAAAAAAAGAAAAAAAGAGCCGTTCAACAACTTTAAACATATTTAACGCCAAAAGAAAACTCCGGTTGCACACTCTTAAAACTTATATTAAAGAATTCAATAAAAAAAATCAAAGGTCTGGAGAGTGCTGGATAATTCAAGTTCTTTCTTTGACAGTAAAAGGTGAAAACAAATGGTCGTTTATCAAAATTCGATTCTCAGCCTAGACAAGATAGACAACCACTTAAAATATAGACAAAACAAGTTAAATATACCATTTTTGCACCGAAATAAGTATGACCATCAAAGGAATGCAACTGAGTAGCTCAGTTTCATTCCTGTGGTATGCATCATTATTCTTTAAAAGTTGTTTTAGTTTTACTCTTTTCGTGTATGCATGGGTGAAATCCTATAGAATGACCTTTGAAATGCAAAGCTGCTGAGCAGTACTCTCTTTCATTATATGATGCTTGTTAAAACTTATCCCAAGTGGAAATTCGAGGCTGTTGTTATCACGACATCGGTATTTATGGTGCACTGAGGGGCTAGGGTTATTGCTGTTATGACAGTTCTTTGCATACTCTAATGCTCTTTTACTGGGGTATTAGTGTTATCTTAATTTGTAGAAAATTGCATCACCTTGACTCCAGTGTCTTTTTAATTGCCAAGATTCTATTCAGAGTTGAACATTCCGGCTGAGCTGGTCGCCTAATTAGCATCAATCAATAAGTTTTGTCAAAAAAATGAAAACTGCCATATCATAATTGCAAAACAAATACACAAAGCGAAAATCACGCAAGAGACAGCTCGTGTTTATCCCTGTAAACAGTCCTTGAAATAACCGAGTTCAACAAGCATAGGAATACATGTACAGGATTTATTAACCGCAAAGGAAAAGCTTCGTTACCGATTGTCCGCTGATTGTCAGGTGAGATTTACCATGGGTTGCTCAGTTGTTGAAACTTCCTTTATAAAATGTCCTTATTCTTGTACAAAAGTCGCAAATCTTGTATAAACAATTTGAGAGCACTTTAATATCAATCGAATTGTATCTTGCTAGGACAAATTGTATGCATTATATGGAATATGTATTGAAAAGCTTTAGGCATGGTCTATTTTTATACCGCAACGCTTTCGGTCGGTCAACACGCGATCTAATTATGAATTGGACAATTTAAGCCTGGCTGTATTAAAAACGCTTATTTAATTAATGAAATGAATAGAGAAGCTATGGAACATATGAATATCCTTTTTCTCGTTTAATTCTTTACCGAAATCGAAAATAATCTGTAGTTTACAAACATGGATTTGATAGCCAAAATCGTTTTGTATACGGGTCATGTATATTGGCGCTGTTGTTCGTGTCAATAGTAGATGTCGCCAATAATCATTGTCCAAAAGCAAACTAAGGAAAACTCTTCTTTAAGTAGGGATACTTTCAAACATTTATAATTTTGCCAATAATTTTGAAAATTTACTTGCTTGTTTTATATGTTACGTGAAAATAGAAATTGTAACCGAAGGGGTGTCATTACAGGTGTCATTTACACATGTATTGTTTGGGTTATGAGGGAGATGAGTAGGAAGGTAGGTAGTATACAATGGACAATTTGTACAAAATGCATTCCTTCAATGTTACGAGACAGTTATCAGTTTTAATTCATCAAACAAATGCATGGTGTGGTTAAGTTTATATCATTCAGCGTCCCTTTCCATTAACTTTTTAGGTTATCGAAGATGTTTATGTTACACAGAGATGCAATAAAGGAGATTAGTTTTAGAGCAACGTTGTCACGGTATCAAGAAGCATGTCACGCCACATGTAAACGCCTTGATTTCAGTCGAAGTTATTTTGAAAACATTTAGCTCAATTTAACTTTTCGGTTAATGTATTTTTAAAAGAAATATTTGAATGTTTAGCCTGCAAATACGAACGCCTAAAACCATGCGGTTGCCAAGTGGGTAAATGGCGGGAATACTAAAACCATGACAACCAACCGTGACCACAAACAGTGAACATAAGTACATAGGAAGTTTTTTTTCTAGTCTGTTGTAGGGCTTCTTCAGTAGTAGAAACTATAAGTAATAAATTGTTCTATTCTTTCTGTTTTCCTTCAACGGCTCGCTTGTTCGAGAAGAAAAAACGCGCATGCAACTGAGCACGTCTCCACTCCATCGCGAATATTTTCCCGACGGGAGAAGGTTGAACGTTTTTCTGTTACGTGATTGGAATAATGATTTCGAATGTTTTACTTTCAGATTAGCGCATGAGTGAAAGGCCATTGACTCGTGAGTTATCTACGTTATGATAATTTTTATGATAATTGAAAACACTTCAGAAGCTGGCAACCGCAGTGGAAATTTGTTTTGTTTGTTTGAGAAATCTGTTTATCCACTTGTTAAGGCAAAAGTACTAATTAACAAGAACTGAAAAGAAGGATTTTTTGTATTAATTTTATTCATGCTGTGCAATTGTCGACGCGCACGTGCAATTATGCACAACGAGGATACAATATTTTATTACCTGACCAGGAGGTGTTGTAGTTGAAACATTTTTTTGGGACATTTCTTGGTGTTGCGGAAACCATTGACGGTTGGCTATTGTGTTGCGGTGTGGTTATTTTGTTGCGTGTCTAATCTTTCATTTTACGTCAGTTGATGTCAAGCCAATGTTTGGGGATACTCATTTACAATGCTGCCTAAAAGGGTGATGTTTTTAAGCTGCTATGGCCTGATTTAAGGGAATTTTAGACAGCTGGAAGGGCTATTCGAACCACTTGACACACCCCATTCCCCCACAACCATCTCACCTTGGAATGATTGTCAGAAAGCCCAGATAGTCTTACGATCAACAATATACAAGCACTGTTTAACCAGACTTGTAAGGTTTACAAGCGGCTTTGGAATAAAAAGGGTTATCTGTAACACAACAAACAGTTCTTTTTTCTCTTGAATTTATTGATGTCTTGACAATGCTACTGTGTATTGCGAAACTTCTCCGAAACCTGACAACCGGCAATAGCAGTTTATTTAAAATTAACAAGGATTGTTTTTTCTGTCATACAAAAACAAAAAACAAGGTCTCGACTCATAATTATACAAACCTGTTTCCATGTTCGATGTAGTAACATTCTAACTAAGCTCCAAGCGTCGAGGCTTTTTGCACACGTTTTATTTGATAGTATTTTTTTCTTTGCATTCACGTTTCTTTTGGAAATTTACTATTTTTGGCAGAAAGCCTCGGAGTTATGTTATATGTTTGTTATATTGAACGTCGGCGAAAAAAAAAAACCATCAAACAAAAGTATTAATCAATGCTAAGTCTTCCAGCTTTCTAAATGGATAGCAACTAAATATTGCCGGCAGTAGAAAAAAAAAAAATGACACTTCTGTGTCACGAGTAAAACCTTTCACTTTAATAACATTTATAGGCTGAGAAAGCCCTTTGTAAATAATTTCAGAAAATAAGGCTCCAAGTTTCACCTCTTTATTGGTTAGGTGTTTTCAAAACTGATTCATTTATTGTGTTGTCGAGTTTCTACTTCTAATGAAGGGAAGTCAGTAATAACATTTTTGACCCGAAAATGTTGGTGATCCTATAAATAACGTCATGTTAAGAGAAAACTGAGCATCCAAGGCAGAGCGTCAAATTGACAGATTAAAACAAATAAGGAAGCAAATTAAAAATGAAATTATTCTAAGTCTTTGTAATCTTCGTATAAGTTTTTTTTACACTTGTGTTGCAAGAATATCTTTAGAACGTTGATGCGCCTGGCTTATATATGGTCTGTCTATATCGAGTCTATACTCGTCCTCTTTATTTCTACACAGCACGAGGATATCCTTCTTTTGGTTACGGTAAATCAATATATACAATTGATTTCTTTGCGTTTAAAAACAATGTGTTGCAGGTTTTGTTTAGTATTGTACGTGAGGTGAATGAAATTAATTTTCCTTTTGTTACCAAAACATACAATCAGTAAGGTAATTTAATACCTGAATTAGGAAGACATTGCCGATTTCTACCCTTTCACAGACTGACATTTCACCCAAATTGTTAATCGTAGAATAGCAAAGAGTTAGATCAGCTTGTTGTTTAATATATGATATTATATGGGTATTAACATGTTTTGAAGGTTTTCTTATTAAGTCTGTGAATAATATTCAATGAAACTGAAAGGATCTATTTTGATGCACGGCGGGAAATTGAAATTCACCTGAGAAATCGTAATGAGCTTAATTTTAAAACAGCTTATTTTTAAAGAATTATGATGTATTAAAATGGATAAGTTCAGTTTGTAGAAAAAAAGTGTCAATCTTAAATCTAAACACAGGAAGAGAAGTTGAACGAGAAGCTTCTACTCTTCCGCTGATTTACTTCACCTAATGAAATCATGTTGTGCCCAGATTCCGGTCATACAGGCTATCGACAAACGAGATCTGGAACGAGAATATAGTGCTTTACCTAAATAATTCATGATTCATAATTTTGTTTGTTTGCTTGTTTAAATCAGTTTATTTATTCATTTATTTTTTATAATAAACTTTTAGAAAAACCAGTGATTAACTGGCAAGGAAATGAAGAAAATAATATTACCAATAAATAATGAGTCGTATTCCTGTTGTAACCATGGTAAAGACAGACCTTAAAGAATATACAATCCAAACTTAAAACTTTTCAAGAAAATCCCTGATGTAATCGACATCAAGTTAATAGATGTCAAGAAATCCACGAGTTCAAGACTTCTGCCAGAGTTATGAATGAAAACAGCAATTTTATGACGTTATAGGACGAAAACGAGCTTCGCACCAAAACGAGGCATAGCCTCGTGCATTTACATCTAAGAAAATGTGTCCCACATGGGAGGAAAGAACGCTGTCGCCTCATTTATAACGCTTTCAGCATCATCAGCTTATTTAAAGCTCCCAACTACAAATTCTAATTTCAAAACTTCACTAAATCTTCAATATTTCTTGTTTCTCTTTAAATTAAAAATTAAATTAAAATTATCATACAGGGTAACCACTTCAGTCATGATATAATTGCTATCAATGTGGGCCCTGTGAAATAATCAGTTAATTAATTAATTATTAAATAAAAATACTAAAACAGTAGAATGTTTAAATATGTTCGAAAACTCATTAATAATGCATGAGCATATCAGCCAATCACACGACGCAAATCGATCACGTGTATGAACCTTTATACCCGGTAATCTACGGTCATTATGAAAAGGTTAACACTCGTTAACATCTCTCAAACGGACCTAAGTTACATGAAGTAAAACCTATTTCACACTTAGAGTAAAATTAGAAAAAAAAGAACAGTAAAGTGTATGCCTCGAACCCGAATCGTTTGCTTCATAACCAATATCCTTATCCACTATACCAACGTGGATTAGCTGCCGTGAGATGTAATTTTTAACATATTTATAGAGTTACCCATAACAATAAATGAAAGCTAACCGTTTTCAAATCAGTGCTTAACCCTAAACACTGTAGATCAATGCTAAACCCCTAAACTTCTCTTCATAACCAATATCCTTATCCACTATACCAACGTGGATTAGCTGCCGGGAGATTAACAAACAGTTTACACCGGTTTTCCGTGGTGTGGACTCTTATTTACCACGATTTACGTCATCACATGGTCAAAATGTTGTGGACTCACGAGGCGCAGCCGAGTGAGTCAGCAACAAATTTTGACCATGTGATGACGTAAATCGTGGTAAATAAGAGTCCACACCACGGAAAACCGGTGTAAATTTGTTTTTTACAACAATATTTAGAAAAAAATACAAGGAAAAATCGAAGTCTTGTTACAAAACGTGACAGCAAAGAAAGAGCAAGCGTTGTCTATAACTTTCTCGCAATCTGATTGGTTGTTTTCAAGCGCACGTGATGTTAGCGTCAGCACCGTTGTCTGGACTCTCATTTACCACTCACGTCGACCAATCAGATTGCGAGTTTAGCGGCAATTGTGGTAAAATGTAATTTTCAACATATTTATAGCGGAGCACTTGCCAGGCCGAAGGCCTGGCTGCGCAGCCCCATACTCATAGAACCTATGCCCTCATTTTTCATGGTCATGGATAGCGGAATGTTTCGCGGGCGCGCGTGTGCCCGGCCTCCGCCGTCACACGGCGTCACACCGCGTCACACAGGACCGCGCTCCGTCGCGCAGGACTAGCTCGCGGGCGCGTATGACGTTGCAAAACATGCGCGTACGACGTCATGTAGAAACCAAAGCGAGGCTTTGTTTTTTGCGCGGTTACACGTCCGAATGTCACGTCAGCTGGGAAAACACTTTGATTGTTTGCTGTGTTTACTCAGCGGAGAAAACGGTTGAAATTAAAGTCGTTATTTTCCTGCATTTTTTCGCGGTTTGCTACTCAAGACAGGGATACTCAGAAGCCGCTTTAGTGGAAAAAGAAGAGCTTCCTGAGATAAAATCTTGCTTCGGGGAACGTCATACATTTTTCAATGCGGGGAGATGTTTGATTTTATTACGGAATCCAGTACCACAGGAGCGGAGAAAACGGACACTAAAACTCTCAAACGTTATGAATATGACGGCGAACAACCTTTGCCGAAGAGGAGAAACACTGGACATCGGACAAACAAACATAAGCAGAAAAGCAAGTAACGTCTAAATGTGATTTGCAAAAATTGTTTAGTTTAATAATAAGACTTATAAGCTTAACTTAAGTTAAATGTGTTAATTTTACCAGAAGAATTTTCTCCAAGTTTTTGCATTCAGAGCTAAATTTACAACTTTGAATATCCGTGGTTTTGGCAATGAAGCGAAACAACGCTCTGTTTTTGATTTTGCGAAAAATTCCCGTTCTGATTTTATTTGTTTACAAGAACCTTTAGCGACAAGACATTTAATGCGATAAATTCTCTGACAGCTAAATGAAATGGCGCGGTAAAAGTTTCTGGTCGCCCGCTCTTGGTAAACAAGGCGGCGTTGCCATTCTTGTCGCTGAAAATACTGATTTCAAATGTTTACAATGGAAAAAAGATTCTTCTGGTAGAATTGTTAAGCCTGGTTCCCACTAGTGAAATAAGCATAAGTGTAAGCGCAAGCATAAGCACAAGAATGTTCCCACTTGTGAAATAAGCATAACACTGGCGACGTACGCATGCGCAGTGAAAGTCTCGGTAGGAAACAAGATGGCGGAAATGGCAGCGGAGATCTGGAACTTTGTCATTCTGATTGGTTGATTTCTTGTGCTTATGCTTATGCTTATTTCACGCCGGTTCCCACTTGTGAAATAAGCACAACACAAGCGAATTAAGCATAAGCGCAGTCGTAAGAAAAAGGAAAATGTTCCTTTTTCTTGTGCTTACGCTTATGCTTATTTCACGCCGGTTCCCACTAGCGTTATCTTATGCTTATGCTTGCGCTTACGCTTATGCTTATTTCACTAGTGGGAACCAGGCTTTAGTGTTTTAACTGAACTCGACGACACGAAAATTAATTTGGTTTTATACTTATGCACCCACGAATCCAAGTGAACGTACTTTTATGACACAATTCATGAATATTTTTTCCGAACTCTTTTAAAATTATTGCTGGCGATTTTAACTGCATTGAAAACGTTTCTGATAAGCTTGGAGGAAATCCTACAATTTCCATGGATTTGAAAGATCTGCACAGTGTTCTCTGGCGCAAAAAAACACGGCCGACTGAAAAATACAATGCACATGGTAATAATGCGGATAAAATTATCGGTACACGTTTGGATAATTTTTTTATTGCTCAGGACTTGTATGATTCCTTTTTAAAATGTGAAATTTTGTCTTGTGTTTTTTCCGATCATGATTCTGTTGATTTAAGCCGCAATTTGCATAATGCATTTTCCCGTGGACCAGGACTTTGGAGGCTAAATTTAGAATTTGATATTTGCGATATGATCTCAGAAATTATTAAGAAACATGCATTGTACTGGAAAGCATTTACTTCCATTCAAGCTTTGTAGGATTTTCTAAAAGAATCTATAAAATTAGTTGCTATAGATTTTGGTCGAAGTAAACAACGCATATTAAGTTAAATCGCGATATTAAAAGGCCACGCAACTATAAATTCTTTGATCGAAGCTAAACGGGTTCTTATTGAAGGAGATAGCTCAGAGAAAACCACCATAGAAACGCTTGAAAGAGAAATTCGGGCCATTAATTTATCCCAAATGAGAGGAAGCCAAATTCGTAGCAGAGTCAAATGGCTTGAAGAAGGTGAAAAACCTACCAAATTCACGTGCTCATAAAAATACTGTTCAATCTATTTATAACTCCGCCGGTGTTGAAGTCTTTTCACAAGATTCCGGCCCATTTCGATTTTTACCGTAATTTGTACTTGCAAGAACCTGTTAATTTAACAGTCCAAACCGAATTTTTGAACAAACTTGTAAACAGATTAAGTGAGAGCGAAATTTTATCCTGCGAAGGATTTTTATCTTTGGCTGAAATTACCCACGCAATGCGTGGACTTTCTTCAGGGAAAACCCCCGGTTCAGACGGATTACCTCAACAATTTTTCGCTAAATTCTGGGATCTCTTAGGCCCTATTCTGTTCGAAATTATAAATTTAGTTTGGAAAATAATTCTCTCAGTGATTCAATGCCAGAAAGCGTGACTAGATTACTTTACAAGAAAGATGATAAAAAAAACTTCAAACAATGGTGACCCCCCCATTTCGCTACTCAATGTTGATTACAAAATTTGTTCAAAAGCTCTTACAAACAGACTTTCAAAATTGTTACCCTCGATTATTTCAAGAAGATCAAACTTGTTCTGTCCCAGGTAGGACGATTTTTGAGAATTTATTTCTCTTGCGTGACACTCTAAATTATATAAATATTACCAATGAAACTGGTATCTTGCTGAATATTGATCAAGAGAAAGCCTTTGACAATTAACATGGTAGAAAAACATTGGAAAACTTTTTACCAATGTTTTAAGTCGTTTTGGATTTGGCCCTAATTTCCAGCGGTGGATTTCTACATTATACTGTCAAGCAAATATGAAAATTATAGTTTATGTGTTTTTGACCAAAGAAATTCCACTCGAGTGGGGGGTGAGGCAGGGAGATCCCCGGTCTCCACTTTTGTACATTTTATGCGCAGAAGTTTTGGCGACCAGTATAAGAAAGGATGATACTATTGAAGGTTTTCTCATTCCAGAAGCCTGAGGAAAGCGTTTTAAAATTCGCCAATAAGCGGATGACTCCACATGTTTTGTAAAGGACATTTTTTTCTTTAAACAAATTGTTTACCTTTATACTTCACAAATACGAGACAGGTACAGGGACTAAATTAAACGTGGCAAAGAGTACAGAAGCCATGAGGTTAGGAGCTTGGTGCTCACGTCCGGACTCTCCTTATGGCCTCCTTACCACGCCTTTCCAAGCTAGATTAAAATTTGAACCCGTGAAAGGTTGTGGGGTGTTTTCACTCCCACCCTATCGGCACTACTCATTACTAGGTTTTTAGTTAATGTTAAGACTATTTTCTTTTTCATTAAGACCATACTTTATGGTATATGGGTTTTTCGAAATAAAGCAACTTTTCACAATGGCACCAAGAACTCTTGGGACACTGTAAGGGACATAAGGAATGACATCACAACACAGTTGCAAATTGCCCCGGGGGTGGGGGGGAGGGCTGGGACTCTGAGACCCTTAACCTATACTAGACCATTTTAGCTGCATTTTGCAACCCTATTCTAGAATAAACACTGAAAAATCCTACCCTATCCTAGACCTTTTCTAGACTCACTATTTTGCAGAAACTTGCTCACTATCACAGTCTAAGATACCAGGGGTCAGTAAAAATGTCGTACAGCACACCTTACCGATTTTTCCATTTGCCAGTAAACCTCGTCTAGACTAAATTCTTCATGCAACTGATCAGTTTTGTAGAAAATGATACCCTATTCTAGAACAAAAATTTCGGATTACTATACCCTATCCCAGACTAAACTGCTTGAAAACCATACCCTTGACAGCGGCACATACCTATATAGCTCATATATGGGAGTACCCCCTCCCCCCGGGCAAATTGATTTCTTCCGAATGACCAAATAGAAATTTTCTGCTTTGTGGTGTCATCCGAATATTTGTGAAATACAACAGTCAAAGCTTGTGACTCTATAAATAATTTAGCTACTGGCAACTCATCATTCAATACCAGAAATGACTAAAGTAATCATGTGCAAACCAGAAAGGACTTTCAAGTGGACCAAACGACCGGAAATGAACTTTATAAATAATCCCTTATGGACTAGACTTTCAAGTGACTCGTGTAAACCGGAACTGACCTTGTATTATTGTAACCGGAAATGACTAGCTTTATAACGCATGATGTCTTGTAACCGGAAATGACTAGCCTCTCAGAATAATATTGTAAACTTTAGGGATTTGTTATTGATGAATAAAACATTTTAAAAGGAAAAAAAAAACACTTTTGTTGTGTTTAGCGGAGAAAACGGTTTGCAAAATCGTTTTCCCCTGCTTTTTTCCGCGGTTTGCTACTCAAAAGAGGTTTCACATTTCAGAAACAGTGAGCTTTTGTGGAATTTGTGCAGTCTAAATGCACTGTGCAGACGGTCGCGTAATAAGCTTACTGTTTTTGAGAATTGCTAAAATTGAAAAATAGCCTGGTCGTCAATCTTAATTCTAATTATTCTTGTGCTTCCGACCTTTCACCTAGTTAAGCTTATCATCATCGTTTCTGTTCAGAGAGCTCCGCTGTTAGGCTAAGCCTATCTATATATATTAGAGTTACCCATAACAATAAATGAAAGCTAACCGTTTTCAAATCAGTGCTTAACCCTAAACACTGTAGATCAATGCTAAACCCCAAAACGCTACTCTTTGCTTAGCCGGATCTCTGTTCTCTTAGTTCTCTGCCCAATAAATTGGGGTTCTGTTCTCGTGTACGTCAGTACTACGGTATAACGATAAAAAATACTACGTTGTGTAAAACCTCATAAGGTGTCCAAGGTCCGTTTGAGAGATGTTAACGAGTGTTAACCTTATGAAAAGCCTGGTGGCGGCTTTGATTTCAGTCACAGGGGAGTGCGGGGCTGAATGGGCAAACAATGCAATTATCGCTGAATTTTTAATGAGAATGATTTTAAAATGACCACCGTGATATTTATATAAAGATCACACGCAATCTTATGAATACTAATATGGGAAGTAATTGTTCAGGATTCTTAGTGCAACAAATGGTGACTTTAATATTTTTGTTCAGTACTATTTTACGAAATCTGGTCTTTCGCCATTCTATTTTTGGATTCTTCTCAACAAAATAATGACTCCGTCAAATCCAATCGCTCACCCCCCCCCCCCCCCCCCCCCCCCCGGCCGGGCATTTGTCGGACATTTGTCTTTTTTTTTTTAAAAAAAAAGTTGCAAATGCCCCACGCGGTTGAGTCAGCTTATACGTACAAATCCCCACGGTGGGGCATCTGAAAGAGTGCAAATGCCCGACCCATGGGACAAGATCAAAATTTTCATTTCAATGATTATTGATGGAAGCAATAATTGCTCACAAATAAATGGATCTTTATTCATGCCACGAATTATTTCGTTCTACCTCAGTATTACTTATGTCCATTCTCTCATTTGTTCGAAATATTTGTGTTATGTTTCCGCAAAACTCCAATAATTTCCTGTCGATTCTCGTTGTTAATGTTATTAATTTTGATTAAAATTATGTTTAGGTTCAATCCATTTACACGGTAAGGTCGCCGTTGATTGACATGCTTTTTCAAGTGAAGTTGCTATTGAATTTTTAAATAGCCAGATTCTTCTGTTGCGACATAGCATGATGGAAGACACCAAGGCCACGAATGTTGGCAAATACATGTAAGACGTCAAAAAAATTGAAAAGTTGTCGTGATATAGATATTATCTTCTGTGGCACTTGAAAGGTAAGGCAATAGGCGGCCTGTTTTGAAAACTGTGTGAAACTTTAATATTCGTTACTTGAAAAGTGCAGGACTGAAACGACATTTATCAACTCAGTTTTTATATTTTTATACTGGGGGCAATCAGAAAATTTAATATGTTTTGACAATGCCCCACTCCCGGGCTGACCTATTTTAGCAAATGCCCCACCCTTGGGAAGGAAAAGTTTAAAAATGCCCGACAAATGCCCGGGGAGGGGGGGGGGGGGATGAGCGGGCTTGGAATTGACGGAGCCATAAACAACCAACAGTTTAACAAGTGAGCCATTATTTGAATGAACCAGCGCCCTCGTGTTACTTGCCACTGCTTCGGAGATGCAAACTGCTTATTTCTACTCGTTCTCTACCACTGAAAAAAAAAAAAAAAATTGTCAGACGTTTTAACTACCGTACCTGTCAACTTTGGTATAGCATTTTTCAGTAGATGTTTTTCCTCAGAACTTTAATATCTCAAAACTTTCGACAGGAGCCGGGAAACAATGGTCACTTCGACGAGGACGTGGCACAAAGCGCATTTGCTTTAATTCCGAAGGGACACGCTTTTGATAGAATGTTTTTGAAGTCGTTCAAAAACCTCGCAGCACGTGTATTATCAGGTGTAAAATCTCTCAGCTTCGCCTCGAGTTTTTAAACCTGATAATACACTACTGCTCGTTTTTTAAACAGTACCTAAAACATTATAAAAGTAAGAATAAAATAATGAAATCGAGTATATTTTGTAAAAAGATGAATAAATTGAAAAGCATTGAAAGTCAAACAAAGAGTTTGGCCCTAATGGAGTCGCTCTGGGTGTTTCAATTGGGTCTTATTGTTCTTATGTACATTTCATAAACAAGACAATCCCATTTCGTGCTACATTTTTTAAGCATTCTAAACTGGCTCTCATTGAGTAAGTCAATGTTCCCATGGGTATCTCTCAGGTGGCGACCAATGGCAGAGTATCGATGAACAGCAATGCGTTGAAGCAAATGACGCGTCGTATATCCGACGATAATTGGTTTAATTCAACGTATGATCTCAACTTACAGAAGGATCAGCTCACTCAAATGCTCAGAATGGCATCCACGGATCAACTTTTTCAGTTTGATGGTCAACTTTATGAACAGTGTGAAGGAGTTGCTATGGGGTCCCCCCTTGGTCCTTTGTTGGCGAACGTGTTTATGTGCCATCTGGAAGAAAGACTATTTGACAATGATCTTATTCCTTCTTTTTACAGGCGTTATGTCGACGATACGCTTGCAATAATTTTATCGCCCAATTTAAACACCCAGAGTGACTCCATTAGGGCCAAACTCTTTGTTTTACTTTCAATGCTTTTTAATTTATTCATGCTTTTTAATTTATTCATCTTTTTACTATATATACTCGATTTCATTATTTTATTCTCACTTGATAATGACGTTCTGGAAACGTCGAAACGTCGTGTTATGGTTCATAATATTAATATCGCAGATTTTTATTGTCAAATGTTTTACCAAATCAGTACCTAAAACATGCTAAAAAATATAAGTTAAAAATCATTGCACCTTTATAATAAAAAGAACGCTTAGAAATTTCCAACTTAATTTTATCAATAAAAAGATTCTTGCTAAATCTAGTATTATGCGAATGTATGTCACAGCGTGTTGAAGCCACAAATGTAATAATTGACCACAAATGTAATAAAGCCCTCAAATGTAATAAGGATTGACCACAAATGTAATAAAGCCCTCAAATGTAATAAGGACTGACCACAAATGTAATAAAGCCCTCAAATGTAATACGAATTGACCACAAATGTAATAAAGCCCTCAAATGCAATACGAATTGACCACAAATGTAATAACGGATTTTACCGTGCGTTCTTCAGTTTGCACAACAGGGTTACCAGCCCTAAGTTGTGAGGACCAGGATTTCGCCAGTCATGCATTATCTTTCTCGGACAACCAAACTTGGACTAACCTTATTTTATCTATGTATCCGACTATGTAGTTTGTTGGACGTCATCTGTCATTCACATTTGTGGTCAATCCTTATTACATTTGAGGGCTTTATTGCATTTGTGGTCAATTATTACATTTGTGGCTTCAACATTGAAGCCACAAATGTAATAATTGACCACAAATGCAATAAAGCCCTCAAATGTAATAAGGATTGACCACAAATGTAATAAAGCCCTTCTCTGATTCGCCTTAAAGAAATTATTAATTCCCCGAAGTGGCATATGGCGTGGCTTAAACTTAATCTAGCACCGCTTGGCTGGTTTGAGATAATCGGTATTGCCTGGCGCACTTGATAAGCTCACACACCCGTCTTCAGTACCTCTGCCTCAGACTAGTACCGTACCTTGTTTGGACCAAAAGTTTATATTAAATTCGGCGGTGCACACTGCTATTGTTGACGAAGACGTTTAAATTTTTTGTTGTGGGAATGACATGTTTGCTGTTGAAATTGTTAGTTCAAGCTTCTGATTGAGGGGTGGCGAATGGTACCTTCAAAATCGTGGGTCTCGGAAAATTTTTGTCCGGTCTCGAAAGTCTCATTTGGCTGGAGCTTTTTCTGTCTCGGAGTCTCGGAGACTCGAAAATGTTTAGTTGAGATAATAGCAACTTCAGGTTTGGTCACGTGAATGACAGATGACGTCCAACACACTACATAGACAATTCAGTTTGTCCAAGTTTGGTTATACGCATGACTGGCGAAATCCTGGTCCTCACAACTTAAGGCTAGTAACTCTGTTGTGCAAACTGAAGAATGCACGGTAAAATCTATTATAAAATTTGTGGTCAATTCGTATTACATTTGAGGGCTTTATTACATTTGTGGTCAGTCCTTATTACATTTGAGGGCTTTATTACATTTGTGGTCAATTATTACATTTGTGGCTTCAACACAGCGTCTGATGTTAAAATAGCCCTTGAATAAATCGGGAACAGTCCCCTTAAGACATCTCGTCTATCGGAAAGCGTCTTCCATCCGAGACGTTCGATGATGGCATCGCTAGTCAGTTCGTGAGAGTTCTTGAGAACAATGCGGCAAGCTCTTCTTTGCAAACGTTCGATCTTTTGCTGGTTCTCAAGACCACAGCCATGCCAGGTGACGTCACAGTACTCCAGAAGCGGTAACACCATGGATTTATACAAACGATTAGCAGATTCAGTTGTTAATAGAGGTCGCACTCTTGAAAGAATTCCTAATTTTACAAGTCCTTTGAGAAAAACTATTTCCTCCCAAATATACCCAAAAATCACCCAAAATTTACATAACACTATTACATAAATTCATGAGATGAGCAGAGAGTTTTTGGGTTGCTTGAAACGTGAACGAGATATTTCCATTTAAGCCATGTCAAGTGGCGGCAAATTCATGTGGACCCCCGCATTAAATTGGTAGCAATAGTACTTGCCACTTGACAGATTAACGAAGGTAGGACTTTCATTCCACATATTAAGGGCTGACACTCGCTATCGTACTTCATATCACTGTACTCCTCTGGTCAACTTCATGCACCCGGCCCCTCTGGTCAATGCTCACTATCGAACTTCATAAACTCCGCTGGTCAGTAGCACAAAGATTGGGTAAAAGACTATGACCTATAGGACTTCCTTTTCCGGTACCCAGTTTTTTTCAGTTCCACGTCAACAACATTATGAGTCGGAGACTTGGCTTTTAAGTTTCATTACAGTATGAAACAGTGGAAAGCACACATTGCGATTAACTCTAGCGCCCATACATGGAAGGACAACGATAATCTTATCCATTTCATACTTCAGTAAAGGGATGTAAGCCCATAATCAGATACGCGGATGGCACCGTGGTGAATTCGTACTACGGTTAGTGTTGTGATGGTGTAATGACATTTTCTAGTGGTTTCGTGTTCAGTGAGGTAAATGAATGCCCAACCAAACGTGAACTGTCAAGAACTTGCTGCGCAATGAACGAGATATTTAGCCAATTCGATTAATTTAACACTTTATACAAAGATGCATTTAAGCTAAATCTTTTTAGTTGTCATCTCAGTATATGTTGAGATAAGTAATCCTGACATTCAAAGCGGCCATCTTATTATGTTAATTATGTTAACACTAGAGATGTGGTGGATTGAAAACTGATAGTTCAAGAGTTTGGAGTTTGTGGCTAGAAAGAACAAACAGATAACCGCTCCGTATTGTCGCAGCTGAACCGATTATTTTATTTGCAAAGTGCGATCGCTAACAGTGCTGGTTCAGAACTGATTCAGAACATATGCATTGTTTTGTTCAATAAATTTGTAAATAACTTGTATATACCCACGATAAATGAACGTGTACTTGCTACTGATCAATAATTTATGCAGTTCGAGTTTAACCACACAATGCATGTATTCAATGTTGTATTCACGCCGTGTTTCCTTGATTGGTGAACTTCACCACAAGAAGGCGGTCCTGTAAATCGATGCATGACGAAGTGCAAATACATAACACTCAAGAATACAAATTGCCTTCAGCGAAGGTTCTATGTTCTTCACTCGGTCATCCATTCACAAACGTTTTGTAAACAAACTATTGCGGGTAGCGGTTAGATGTTTTGTGATATATTTTTGGTTATGAGCTGTTATCCCCAGCCGATAACATTAGTTCAAATGTAAGTGCCATATTCTGTGGCGTTTAGAAAAATATTTTTTAAGTTGGAAATATTTCACTCAGTCTTCTATGATTAAATTCATGTTTACGTTTTTCGTTATTCTCTATTTCTTTAAGCCTTGTCCTGGAAATAAGACAAGGAAAAGTTGGCTACAAAAAATATGGAAAATGCTCTTCAACCAGTTTTATGAGTTTTGATTCTTATCAGTAAAATGTCACGGCATGAAAATCATCGATATCTTTTAAAGTTTAAATGTGTGTATTTGAAGTTTTATTAGCATATTTCATTTTCTAGATAGATTGTAAAGCAAGCATTGTAAAAAGACGCAGAAGTTAAGAATAAATACGTGCAAGCTTACAAAGAAAAGTCATTCAACATTAATGAGGTTCTTTGCTTGGCAATAATACGGTAAAAGAAAAAAATTAACCGACTCAAATTTAATTAGCACCCATGAAAAAAAGCTGCAAAGAAACTTGAAAAACTCTTCCTTCCTCGACGAGTAATCACTTAACTGAAAAGCTTAAAGTAGGTTGTTGTTGTCCTACCACATGGTCAAGGTAATTTATATGCATTTGAAGTTGTGAGATTTTTCATTCCTGTCACCATACTTGGCACTTGCGCCTATCTTTGTTAGCAGGGAAAAAACGAAGATTATTCTCATTTTTTTTATACAAATGTAGTTACTAATAATGGTCAATTTAATGGATTTTTTGAAAAGGATATCTTAAGTTCTCTTGAGCTCTGTGGAGGTTTTACTTGATGGTGCTTTATATGAACAAATAACGCTATCAAGTTTCATGTTATATCTGATTGACCTGTGTTCTGTGTCATAATATTTCAGCTTCATATCCATATACAGAATTCTTGATGCTTTATTTTGTTGGAGGTGAAGGACACCTGAAGCTTATTACACCGAGTTTAGGCAATGGAGGCGGAGAAAAACAAGATAGCACTACGAACCTTGCTCGGAAAGAATATCTATGCATGAAGTAATTGTTATATTGAATTCAACTTCTCTTACAGTTTGAACGAGTCATACAACACGAAAGTGGCAGGAAAGGATATGAGAAAAAATTTGGTTGACAAAGAACCGCCTAAGGTAAATAATTTGACTTGAGTTTTATTCATTCTTCAAACGCAAACAAAGTACCAAACAAAATTACATCATTGTATAATGTTATTGAATAATATGACAGACGATCCAATGTTTTGATCAACTGTCAGTTTTGACTTGATTAGGACGTCTTCACAATCGTCTTCAATTTTAGCCAAACCTAGTGGTTTTCTGTTTTGTCGTCATGGTTAGTTATATGTTGGTAGCAGATTAGAATTTCAATCATTGGAAGATGTAGGACCAACCTCTTTCATGTTTCGGTTATCAAAACAGATAAACAATGGAATTATTTCACACCTTCTGAAAAGCAGAGAAATTCTAAAAGGCTAGTGCAGCTTCGTCTAACTGATGGAAGACATTCAGTTTTCAAGGCAATTTTCCTATGTGTAAAAGTCTTATAGTTCGAAGATTTGGGAAAACATTATACGAGAAGTTAACCTTGGATTGAGTTCACGGCCGATGGCGATTGTTTGACTGTGTATTTTAGTACTTGCCAAACACAAAATACACTTCATTCCAATCACCGTTATGTGCTTTGTCAGTCCTTTATCAAGATTTTTAGTCATATTATGTCTAGGTCTTAAAAGGCTTTTTTACTGGTTTTCAATTGCAAATGAAGATTTTAACTTTCGCTTCACTTTGGCGAACGAAGGTCACAACTGAGATTTGTAGCAGGTGAAAAACTGAGCTACATTTCGCTTTCAAAAATGCTCGGCTCCCTAGTCACGTCTTTCATCCTGACCATTAATTTTTGTTGGTAAAGGCTTCACTGCCCGGTATAAAAAATTGTGTCAGATACTGAATCTGCGTATTCGTGTTCTATATTCGTTTATTTTTCCTTCAGCGAGGCACTGTTCAGTTTTTCGATCACAAAATTAATTACAAAGGTAATAGACATGCTGTTCAGAAAAAAACGATTCAAGAAAAAATCAGGTTACTCCCTGTATAGCCTCACAGCGCGCGGGAAAAATAAAAAAGCTTGTTAGACAAATTTGGGAAACTGAAAAAAATCTAAAATCAAATTTGAGAAGAAATGAAATTGAAGTATGAAAGGGATTAGAAATTTTTCACAATAATTTTTTGAGTGAACAATTTTAATTATCATTGTATTTTCTTCCGCTTATTTTACATATTATGAACAATTTTATTGAAATGAAGGCTTTTTGTCAAACAAAGCGAACAGAACGTTCTTAATTTAAAGACTAAATAGAGGAAACTGGCTTAAAAACGCCGACACTTATACCAGCGCGAATGTAATGACAACAAACGCATCAAAATTTAACGTAATTAATATTGTAAAACCGTATTATGATGCGGGCGAGAGTTGAAAAAAAAGATAAGTTCAGATCTCGTTGCGATGTAGCAATCTAATTTGCCACTTCATGATTCTCAAAGTATTAATTCTAAATTGAATAACAGGAGGCGCACTTCAAAATACATGAAATTGTTTTACCTAGTGTAATTTTGTTTCAATTTTTGCGTACAAAATACTTACTAGATCCTTTGTTGCTGTCGTGATTTTTAGCTTTTGACAGGTGCATACTAAAATGAACCAATTTAGATTGGCGCACAGTCGAAAGTGTTAAAACCGCATCCGCAAGTATATAAGACAATAACATATATCCATTGCTCGTATAATGTATTCTGTTCCCCTGGATATCACTTGATTAAAAAGTTCTCATATTTTTAAAAGCAATAGGCACACGTATGTTACCCAAGTACAAAACAATGGGATGCATTTTGCTTGGTAAGTGGAAAAAAAAAATACGGGGGACTTAGTCAACACCAGAAGGACTTTTTTCAGAGAGGAATTGATATCTTAAGAAAAGCTTATATTGGTTACTTAACAAACAACCCAAAAAAGCACGTATATTTTCCTCGTAAGCAAAACAGCTTTCTGTTGTGGGTGATGGATGGCGCTGGCCACAGTTGGATTTAAGTAATTGAAAAATAACACCATCAACTCATCTCACTCAGGGCGATACACATAACAAGCCGAATTACTTTTGGAGAACTACCATAAAGGAAGCACGTAGCACGGATTGTTTGTGGACTCCTTTGAATCCAGTCGGCGTTTTTTGATTTCGTCGGGAAGGTAGTAAATTTATTTATCGGCCGTAAAAATTGATATGCCGAAGGGTCAAAATTCGGCAAAACACAATATTGTTATCTAATGAAATTTGTTTAGCTAATTGTTTATATCGACGGTAAAAAATCAAAACATAGGTCAACTTCCATTAACAAAACATGACAGAAATTCTGAAAGCAGGTTGTAATGTCGTTAAGATCTACATACGTTGAAAACTCTTTTGTTACTATGAAATCCCGTAACATTTTTCTTTTATTTTTAGAGTTTGAAGGAAATAGATCAACTGTAATTCAGAAGGATCTTATGGATTGCGTATACACGTGACTTGGAGAGGGGTTTCAATATTCATTGGAATCGACGATCTGGAACTGGTTAAACCGACAAAAATTGTGCTGTTACCACAGTTGTCAGAAATGTAGGAGATAACCAAGAGCCGCTTTTTTATTCACCAGCTTGCCGTAAAATAAGTACTAAAGCGACACCATAACTAAAATAACAAGACGGGACAAAGGCATTCGACCCGGCTTGAAGAATCCACTATGGGTGCATATTCTCTTAAAGTAGTCATCCCGTTAAGTATTTTATCTGTGTTCGTTGTAGTGACAAACACGCTGGTCTGCTTGCTGGTGTACAAGATCAAATCGATGAGGAATTACACCAATGGGTTTGTGGTATCTTTAGCGATCTCTGACATACTGACAGGTGCTGCATTTCTACTGCAATACAACATCGAACTTCACTTTTGGTCTCGCGCAACGTTAAACGTTCTATACGCTATTGTGCTTTTTGTTGGAGCAGCAAACCTCTGTGCAGTGACTTATGACAGATATCTGGCGATATTGTATCCATTTTCCTACGCGGATACAATTGCGAAAGTTTTCAAAATCCTAGTGCCAGCGATTTGGTTATTGTCGATAGTAATCGCATGTATACCACTTACATGGGAAGGAGATACGAAACTTGTCAACACAAGGATTTACATCTGCCTTGTCCTTTCCATTTGCATAGCTTTTCCTTATATTTTAATAGTCTATGCAAATTTCAAGATCTTTCGATTGGTTAGGCAATGTGTTCGGCGGGAGCGAGAACTTAGTATTTCTTCATGCAATACGAAATCAAATTTAAAACAAAATGGTGCGAGGAAAGTATCATCCGAAGCTAAAGTGGCTAGGGTGTTTGCCATTGCATCCTTAATGTTTGTGCTGTGCTATTTTCCAACTTTGTTTTACACTGTAGCAGCTACATTTGGCTATATTAACATTGTTCCAAACGTTTTGTTGGAGCTCTCTCCTTTCTGTGTGGTGTTTGGATCTCTTGTGAATCCAATCTTGTATTCCTTCATGAAACCTGATTTTCGTCGAGCAGTTAACAAAATTTTGAGTGGAAAACGAGCTTTTCTGGACGCAAGAAGATCCCAGAGATCGTCAGTACCGAGCATTGGTGATTACAGCACGCCTTTTATGTCAAAAAACAAGAAACAATCGCCATTGGACGATAACGTTTTTAAGGAAGATGGCAATGATTTTGAGAGCAGAGTCTGATTAGGATCCTGGAAGTTAATAACAACAAATTAATAGGCAGCCAAAACAAGAAACAACATGGACTAGGAAACGTAATGCAGAAAAACACTTAACATTACTTTCCATATTGTAACTTGCACTCATACTGAACACACGGAACGCTCATAGTGTTTGTAACCTGGCTGCTCCAAAATCACAGCAATATCCTATGACATTTCTCTCCCGAGAGGTGGAAGGAACCAATTGATTTTACTGTGATCGTTTTTTTTTTTTTTTTGAGGTTGTTGTTTGCGATGAACAACGTGTTCGCGATTCCTCCAGGAAGAGCCATTTTGTTCGACACACATGTCATGTCATGGCCAGTCATTTGACGTGTGTCCTTCTTAATCCAACATACTGTTGACTACATTGAACCTTTCACTTACCACAATATTTTTACATGTACGTTTAAAGTAAGGAAAATTTTAAATTTACAATTACAAAATATACAATAGGAAAGTACAGCTAAAAAGCTTTTTATTGTCACACGAAGCCTTTTACCAAATTCGCCAAAGTAACCATTATTATATTATGATACATAACCCTGGCAGTAAAAGGCATAATAAAGGTACGAGTGTGTTAAGTAAGGAAACCTGTTTTTATATAATTTATATTCACTCATGATGCTTTCCCCTTGAGAAAAATTGAACGAATTTAACCGTTTTGAAACCGAACTTTCATTAAAATGTAAGATATAACTCACAGCACTAAAATAAATTTCGTCGCATAATTTATATAATATATGGTATAGGTACAAGTGAATTGATCGTTTTCAAATTTGTATATTGTACAGTGTCAATGACCATAGTTGTTGTTCTTTGTGAAATGCAATTACTAAGTGAGATTCTAAAATATAGCTAATTTATTGAGGCGAAAAATATATATTATCACAAACGAAAAGTACTTTAACACGTTTACAATATACCTAGAATACAGTGTAGTACCTACAATATACCTACCACACAGTGTACTTCATGTACACATTGATCTTGATATCTGAAGCTCCGAAATAGAAGTTTCTTTGAAATATACCATTGTCTTAATGTTGCTTTTGTTTGTTTGTTTGGTTTCCTTTTGTTTTTCTTTCTTTCCATTTTTTCCCTTAAGGATAACTTCAGGCATTGGCTACAAGCACTGACACCAGGAAGGCTGTTGCTTCTGAAAGTAAAGGGTTGTCCGTAAGACACCATAATGCAGCACACTCCAGGGGAAGGGGCAGCCCATGCAGTCAGATTAGCCTCAACTTCCCCCACAGAGTGCCGTAAAGACCTCTACTCCCGGACTGAGCTCTGCAGCCATTTGCAGAATTTCCAACAAGTGGGACAACTTCATGATCCCGGTGCTGTAGAATGCCTGTTTTTTCTTGTGGGTATTTTTTTCTGCAGATTAGTGATCTGCTCTCAGCAATTCTTAGTAGCGGATATGCGCATGCACAATCCACCACCAAATCACTCACACGATTATCATCCAAAGAGCACCCGGAATATATTTTTATTTTTCATAATGTTGAAAAATCAAAAGTTACTGTTCATGCAGTATCTCAGTTCTATTTCGGGTCAGACAAAAACAATAGAACAGACGCAAACGTTCGAACCACCTTCAACAGCATAATACAACAGCACCGCAAAAAAACTCTGTTTAGTCGCTTTAATTTAATTTTTTTTTATTTCATCCACCCACAGATTGAAAACTTAGAATCATATTACATGGGTCAATGTTTATCTTGGGAGTAATAGGATGAAACTTTTTCAATCAAATTAACATCATTTGATTGTTGTCCACACAGCAAAAATGAATTTATAATTGTTGAAACTGGCTTAAATATTGTCTGTGTGCTACCTTCCTACTGCACGGCTTCCTACAGTAGTTCGTCCACTGAAGCACTAATCTCATTTTTAATTAAAGTAAAATCGTATTTAATGCTGTAAATCCTGAAGTGACCAGCGCTAGAGGAATTGCTTTCGTCGGCAAAGTCAAACTTGACGATCTATTTCACAGATTCAGAAGCTACAGCCACATTCCATTAGCCGAGGTCTGACTTTCGCGACTAGTGAGGTGGAAATGAAAAGTTTAAAGAAGTTTTGATAACAGCGGATACTTACAATTAATCTACTGATTGTACAGCTGATGTAATCTCACTTGTCTTTCCTTCCAGCTCAAAGTAGCTCACACCCTGATAAACATGCTACAACAGGGGCCCTTTTATCTGTGCTAAAATCATCCCAATAATCATTCAAGATACATTGTACTTCGGAAATCCCAATGATAAAATGTTTCTGCCGTTATAATGATATCGGATGGTAGACAAGGGCACTCATAAAATATTTTTTTACATTAATGCTGGTTTTTCCTTGCTTTTTATGGCACTTTCCATTATGAAGGGTGGATAACAAACTGTGCCAAGGGAAATGAACCTGTTCTGTTTTCAATGGAGATGCAGGGTGGTAGGGGCTAGCAATTAAATCGAAGGTCAAAGGGTGATTGTGATTTTTAAATGGGAGCCGCGCAGCCAGGTGGTAAGGTTTAAACTATAATTATGCTTTGGTTATAATTAAACTTTTAAAGATTTAAAAATTAAGACGTGCTAGGTTAAATGAAGAACAATTAGTATAACTGGCGATCACCGCAAGGTCCGCAAGGTTTCCGGCCGCCGTTACAATGACATCGGATGGAAGACAAGGGTACATTTAATGAAATGTTATTTACATTTAATTCTGGTTTTTACATCACGAAGTTAACTGTTGGTAATATAAGCAACATGAGTATGTTTTTATGACACTTTCATTATGTAGGGTGAATAACAAACCGTGCCAAGGGAAATAAGTCCCACCCTGTTTTCAATGAAGATGCAGAGTGCTAGGATGGAGAAATTGAATTGATGTTTAAGAGGAAATTATGAAAAATCATTTTTTCATTGTTAAATGGGAATCGTGTAGCTTGACAGATTTTATAACTAAACGTTTAAAAATTTAAAAAAAAGAAGTGCCAGGTGGCGTGAAGAATAATTAGTATAATCGGTGATCACCGCAAGTTACTGCTAATCTCTGAGTAAGATAAGTAAGATAAGGGACAAAACAACCGTTCACTGTGCTGCTGCTTGGCTTACTTCTTTTTGAAATGTTCTGAGCTAATCAGTTAATCTGAAGGCACCATCAAGCGAAGATGAAGACGATAGACGATCAAGAAAGAGAAGTGAAATCACTGACATTTCAAACATCTCTGATGGTGTTACTCGTGCCCAATATCACTCAGTGAACTATATAGACATTTTTTACACTGGAATGAAATGTATTTTGTCGGTCACAACAACATAAATACAACGTCCGTTTAATTTCTCTTTCCTCGTTTTTTCAGCCTCGCTCTCAGTTCTGAAAGTCCCGGATGATCTGCGTCACGCGTTTGTGTGGATTTCCGTTTCCAGTTGCTAACAATGGCTGATGGTGCATAGCATTTGGCGAATGAGTCTGTGAACTCTGCTTAAAAGTTTTGAGCTCGTGTAATAAGCGTTATTTCAGGTTCCTGCGAGTCTTCCACGATTTATTTCTTTTGATGATCCGCAGAAATGGCGGAAATGACTAATAGCGGAGCTCTCGCCGGGCCGAAGGCCCGGCTGCGCAGCTCCATACTCATAGAACCGATGCCCGCATTTTTCATGGTCATGGCTAGCGGAATGTTTCGCGGGCGCGTGTGTGTGGCGCCCGAACGCGCCCGCCCCCCGTGTTGGGCAATTTTGAAACCAAAGCGAGGCTGTGTTTTTCGCGAGGCTACATGGCCAATGTGACGTGAGCTCGGTAAACACATCAGTTGGAGCTGTGTTTAGCGGAGAAAACCGTTTTAAAGTATTTCCCTGCATTTTTTCGCGGTTTGCTACTCAAGACAGGTTTCACATTTTTCAAACAGTGGTCAAGACCGCATTTGAGGCTGCGTAACTCTGCAAATCAAGCGTTTTTGGAGGAATATAGAGCTAAGTGCTTATTTTTAAACCTGATTTCGTTTTAAATTGAAGCTAGTAGCTCGTCGAAGCATTTGTTTACAACTACACTCTTTTGAGTTTAATTATTGTGCTTCCGACCTTTTCGCCTTAGTTTAAAAGCTTAATATCATTAGTTTACTGTTCTATATTGTGCAATTTTTTAGGTTATATGTTGGCTACACAGCCGTCAGCTCGGTAAACACTTTAAAAGTTGGATCTTTCGCAGTGTTTAGCGGAGCAGTAAAGTCGTTATTTCCCTGCATTTTTTCGTGGTTTGCTACTCAAGACAGGGATAATTAATTAATTAAGGGATACTCAGAAGCCGCTTCAGTGGAAAAGGAAGAACTTTCAGGGATAAAATCTTGCTTCGAGGAACCCTCATACGTTTTTATCAATGCAGGAGCAATGCGGGAAGATGTCTTGTTTTTATTACGGATTTCAGATTTCAGAACCGAAGAAGCGGAGTTTTAACGAATTTCCGAAGCGGTCCAGTGACTTAAAGGTAAAATAAATCACATTTTTCGATGGGAATTTATGTTGATATCAATTTTTGATTGACTTTTCCTTTGTGTCCTCTTAAATTTTGGAGACATGTTTATGAAACGTGCTCAAATTAAGTTGTGTTTGTTATCTTGAATTTCATCGAGGACATCTCTGCCTTGATGCGCTATTAATGGTATACGTGTTTTTAAACATAAACTAATGGAGATTTGAATAACATTTTTCGAAAGAAGATTGTGTTGTCCATTTTTATGTGTTTCTTCATTCATTACATAGATTGAAAAGCGATTTTATGTAAACAAAACAAGACTTAGATTTTCTGTCAGGCTTCACTCGCGTCGCCTTATGCAAATATGTTTGTGTATTTTTGCAATTTTGATTTCCAAATCAGTTTCTCGGGCAATTTTTGACAAACACAAACTGTATTTTATTCGGAAAGTAGTCGTACTAGTTATTCTAGACAGAGAAAAGTTGTTTTTGTGAACTTTGTACTGTGCAGACTGTCGGGTAATACTGTTTTTTGAGAATTGCTAAAATTGAAAAATATCCCGGTCGTCAATCTTAATCCTTTCACCTTAGTTAAGTTTCACCTTAGTTAAGCTTGTTCCTTTTCTCCAGCTCATTTCGATTTTTACCGTAATTTGTACTTGCAAGAACCTGTTAATTTAACATTCCAAACCGAATTTTTGAACAAACTTGAAAACAGATTAAGTGAGAACGAAATTTTATCCTGCGAAGGATTTTTATCTTTGGCTGAAATAATACCCACGCAATGCGTGGACTTTCTTCAGGGAAAACCCCCGGTTCAGACGGATTACCTCAAGAATTTTACGCTAAATTCTGGGATCTTTTGGGCCCTATTCTGTTCGAAATTATAAATTTAGTTTGGAAAATAATTCTCTCAGTGATTCAATGGAAGGAAGCGTGATTAGATTACTTTACAAGAAAGATGATAACAAAACCCTCAAAAATTGGTGGCCCGGCCATTTCGCTACTCAATGTTGATTACAAAATTTGTTCAAAAGCTCTAACAGACTTTCAAAAGTGTTACCCTCGATTATTTCAAGAAGATCAAACTTGTTCCGTCCCAGGTAGGACGATTTTTGAGAATTTATTTCTCTTGTGTGACACTCTAGATTATATAAATATTACCAAGTATCTCGCTGAATATTGATCAAGAGAAAGCCTTTGACAGGCTCAAGCATGTTAAGGCATGGCTCGTCCCTTGGTGTAGACCCCCCGCGAAGTAAATTCCTTTTTCCTTTGGAAGTAATGCATTTTAGCCCCAAGAGTCACCAAAAGTATACAACAAACTGGATTTAGCGTCCTTAAATAACTTAAGGTTTGATTATTGTGGTCACGTGTCTGATGACGTCATAATTTGGACAAAAAGGAAACTTCAAATGGGGTAAGGATGGTTAACTTTAGCCAAGAGAAAATCATAAGCAATTGTTTGCCTCAATGCATAAATACTATCCCTGCCCGGAATGGACAATTTTTGTATTTTATTAACAAGATATTAAGAGACAAAGTATGTCACGTGACCTGTTTTACGAAATAACCCTTTAACTGTAAATCATAGTCAACCATTCCGGCCAGATTCATATAGGGGAGAAGCATACAAATACGTTAACGGTTCAATTTATATCCATTATATGCCATCTCGGCACCCCATTTTCAATTTTCTTTTTGTGTAGGAAAACAATCATAACAGGTCACGTGATGAAAATATGCGACATTTAAAGTAAACAATGGTTCAAGGTTAACAAGTTTTATCCTGCTGCTAAGTTTGAGCCTGTTCAGGTTAATCTCTTTAAAGTTATGATCGTTTTCAGGTTTTATGCAAATTAGGCTCTGAGCCATGCCTTAACATGCTTGAGGAGTAGAAAAACATTGGTAAACTTTTTACCAATGTTTTAAGTCGTTTTGGATTTTGCCCTAATTTCCAGCGTCGATTTCTACATTATACTGTCAAGCAAATATGAAAATTATAGTTAATGGTTTTTTGACTAAATAAATTCCACTCGAGTGGGGGGTGAGGCAGGGAGATCCCCGGTCTCCACTTTTGTACGTTTTATGCGCAGACGTTTTGGCTACCAGTATAAGAAAGGATGATACTATTGAAGGTTTTCTCCTTCCAGAAGCCTGAGGAAAGCGTTTTAAAATTCACCAATGAATGCGGATGACTCCACATGTTTTATAAACGATATTTTTTTCTCTAGACAAATTGTTTACCTTACTTCACAAATACCAGACAGGTACAGGGACTAAATTAAATGTGGCAAAGAGTACAGAAGCCATGAAGTTAGGAGCTTGGTGCTCACGTCCGGACACTCCTTATGGCCTGACATGGGTGTCAAGAATGCGAATCTTGGGTGTCTGGTTTAGCAATGGTACTGCAAATGTAGAACCAGATAACTGGTTACCACGCCTTTCCAAGCTGGTTTAAAATTTGAACCTGTGGAAGGGTGTGGGGTGTTTTCACTCCCACCATATCGGCACTACTCAATACTAGGTTTTTAGTCAATGTTAAGACTATTTTCTTTTACCTAATGGACTTCTGCTGACGACGAGAATGACATGCGAGCACTCTTTTTCATTAAGACCATACTTTATGGTATGTGGGTTTTTCGAAACAAAGCAACTTTTCACAATGGCACCGAGAACTCTCGGGCCACTGTAAGGGACATGAGGAATGACATCACAACATAGTTGCAAATTGACCGGTGGGGGGGTACTTTGCACATTTTTGGGCGGGGGTGTGCCGCTGGGACTCTGAGACCCTTAACCTATACTATACCATTTTAGCTGCATTTTGCAACCCTATTCTAGACTAAACACCGAAAAATCCTACCCTATCCTAGACCTTTTCTAGACTCGCTATTTTGCAGAAACTCATTCACTATCACAGTCTAGGATACCAGGGGTCAGTAAAAATGTCGTACAGCAACCTTACCCATTATTAAATGCCATTTGCCAGTAAACCTCGTCTAGTGTCTCTAGTCTAAATTCTTCATGCAACTGATCAGTTTTGCGGAAAATGATACCCTATTCTAGACCAAAAATCTCTGATTACTATACCCTATCCCAGACTAAACTGCCTGAAAACCATACCCTTCACAGCGGCACATACCTATATAGCTCATATATGGGAGTACCCTCCCCCCCCCCCCCCCCCACCGCGAACAGAAATTTTCTGCTTTGTGGTGTCATCCGAATATTTGTGGAATACAACAGTCAAAGCTTGTGACTAATAATTCAGGTACTGGCAACTCATCATTCATTACCAGAAATGACTAAAGTAATCATGTGCAAACCAGAAAAGACTTTCAAGTGGACCAAACGACCGGAAATGAATTTTATAAATAATCCCTTATGGACTAGACTTTCAAGTGACTGTAAACCGGAACTGACCTTGTATTATTGTAACCGGAAATGACTAGCTTTAACTCAGGATGCCTTGTAACCGGAAATGACTAGCCTCTCAGGATAATATTGTAAACTTTAGGGATTTGTTATTGATAAATAAAACATTTTAAAAGAAAAAAAAAAAACTTTTGTTGTGTTTAGCGGAGAAAACGGTTTGCAAAATCATTTTTCCCTGCTTTTTTTCGCGGTTTGCTACTCAAGAGAGGTTTCACATTTCTCAAACAGTGTGCTTTTGTGGAATTTGTGCAGTCTAAATGTAATGTGCAGACGGTCGCGTAATAAGCTTACTGTTTTTGAAAATTGCTAAAATTGAAAAATAGCCTGGTCGTCAATCGTAATTCTAATTTTTCTTGTGCTTCCGACCTTTCACCTAAGTTAAGCTTATCAACAGCGTTTCTGTTCAGAGAGCTCCGCTGTTAGGCTAAGCCTATCTATATATATTATAAGCTGCATACATAACGTCTAATTTATTCGAATCCAGAAGCATCGACACCGGGCATCGACAGTTGTCTGGTGCGATCATCATCCGGGTAGCGGGTGATAAGGAAATCATTAATTTGACGATGTCTCGAAACATGACAACTGTGTAACTGAATCTAAACTGATCACAATCAACAGACCATAAATTTTCATATCATTCAGATTGTCATCAGCTACTCTCAGGACCGTTAAGCCAGACAGGCACTATTTTTCTCTATTGCCATGCTTAAATGCTAAGTTGTAAGATGGAAAAGTGCAACTTACTATTAAACAGAAACAGAACTTTTCACCAAAAAGGTATCACTTCAGCTATACATTTTATTGTAAATTCAAGTGAAACAGGTTTTATATTCCCAACACTGACGAATTCCTTTAATTAAAACTCATCTTTACAGGAATTTGCAAGCTTGGCGTCAAAAAAAAGTTGCTTGAAAACCTTTTTAACAAATTTTGCGTAGTTTTCAATGATCTTTGACTTGCATCCCTTGTCGTTTGCAGTTTTTGTGTAGCAGTCAAACCACTTTAGCGCGTCACTGCAAACGCGTTCGTTTTTCATCATCAACTTTAAAAACTGCTCATTGCACGTGATGTGAACATCTCTGGCGCAGGTTAAGTCTGTATCGACTAAAAAAAACGTAAAGAGAATGTGTTATAGTAAAGGTTAAATATGTCTTAAAAGTGATATCTTAAAACGTTGCCGTTTATCCTTTTTCCGAAATATTAATACTACTAAGCGAACACACCCTTATTTAAATTACATTTATGCCCGTGTGAAAATCAGTAGGTAATAAGAGTGGCCATCGTTTATGTCAATGTCAACTTTTTTTGCTACGAATCCAATATATAACTTGGAAAATCACAGAGAATCGAGAATTCATCAAATAAAAAGGAAGTGAGAAATAATAAAACAAACGGTGAAGTGGAGCTATAAAAAAATTATACCTGTGTGCCTCAGAGAATTAAAGTAAAGGACAGAGTGCAATCAAGCTGGTCTGACACACTTATGGAGCAAACTATGACCATTTTTTCAGTCAACAGTGTAACGAGTGTGTCAAAGATTGCCCTACTGCGTACTATGTTACATTTGTAGTTTCTTACCATCGCTTTCTTCTATTCCATATTCCATAGCCTCATCTGCGAGTGAAAAGTTGGTTGATTACTAGAGTTAGTTGACATTGTTTCTAACCCAACCCCCTAACCAACATATGTATTTGAATTTCATAACAGACGTCAAGCATACTAACGAATAAACGAAGGACAAAGACAAGCAAGAGAATGAAAATGTTGGGATCTTTTCGATGTTATTGAGTTGAAAGATCCTTTAATTAACCATTTTACCTGTTTTACTAGCAGAATTTTTGAGATTTTTGAAGTTTACTCGTGGACAGACTTTTAGTTTGACTTCTAGCATTGCCTCTTTCAGTATCCAGAGACGAAAGCGGTTAACTGACTTTCCGTTACAGGATGGATTTTCCGCAAAGCAGGACACAACTTCCTGCGGTTTAATAAAAATACGGTACACATATAAGTTCACAAGAAATACCGACTTAAACCTTTTAAACAACTAAAATGCGCCAGTGTTTAGCTGACTATCCATTCACATAAAACTGAGTCCAAATAAGTAAAGCATATTTTTAGAGTGTTTTACTGGTATTTGTCTCGTGAATTCGTGGTTAATTAGTCACGGTAATTGGAATTTATTTTCTCTCTATCATGCTTTGTGTCATTATAGACGAGTAGTACTGGGTCTTGGGGAGGAGACGATTGTCAATTATGCGAACCCCCCTCCCAGGTTGTGTGTGGGTTATGTGACCAAGCAAGCCATGTGCTTGCCACCCCCATCGATTGATTGCGGTTAAGAAGTTTGTTTTTACTCCCACCTTGGAAGCAAGTTATTCTAGCGAATTGATTGGTTAATAATTTTATCTTGATTTTCCAAATATGGCTGTAACAACTCTTAGTTAAAGCGTACAAGCAGACAATTGCACTTTTTAACCCACTTATGGGTTTCTGGTTTCGGTTCACATCTGCGAAAATACAAATAAACTAGGCAGGGTAACCTCGCAATCTGAAGTTGAAAACCAAACGGCGCTCTATCGCGTAGCTGCCACGATTATCACCACCATGCTTGATTTTCAGATGAGAAGAAAGGCAAGGAAAGCTGCCGAGACTTGACGAAGACAAATCCGCCGTCGCAAACGTTTTGCAAAAGGTTGTTAATTTTAACACGGCACTATTGTGCACTTCTTCACACTTCTGCACGGCACTATTGTGCACTTCTTCTCACTTCTGCACGGCACTATTATGCACTTCTTCACATTTCTGCACGGCACTATTGTGCACTTCTTCTCACTTCTGCACGGCACTATTGTGCACCTCTTCACACTTCTGCACGGCACTATTGTGCACTTCTTCTCACTTCTGCACGGCACTATTGTGCACTTCTTCACACTTCTGCACGGCACTATTATGCACTTCTTCACACTTCTGCACGGCACTATTGTGCACTTCTTCTCACTTCTTCACGGCACTATTATGCACTTCTTCTCACCCTCCATCGGCCATTCTTGGCTTATTTTGTCCCATACGAGTTTTTTGTTGTGCATAGTATTTAACTCGTTTGCACCGCCTCTTCACTCCATAAGGCGATTAGAAGTTTCGTCTCCTCATACCACCACGTGTCCGCCATTTTGTTCAAGTTCAATCACTGGAAATTACCATAATCCAATTATAATCAGGGACTCTCATTAGTTGATGTGAAATTCCAAATTTTATTCGATTATAATTCGATCATAATCGAGCCTAATTTTAAACACGGTTAAAATTACAATGTATGAATGTATCTTTCAATATCTGATTTTGAGATCAGATATCGATAAGGTTCAACTGTACATGTTTGATTACCTGTACTCGTGAGCAATGTTGCTCGTCGGATGGATTCAGCTGCTCGCGTCTAATGCGCTCTCTATAGCGAGAAATACAGTTCTGAATTAATTCGGACTCACAGCTCTTGTTTCCCTCGGACGAGAACAAAACAGAGGAGGAAACAGCCAGTAAAAACACACAAGCTGGACGCGCTAAACGCATGATGACTCTTTAGACCTGCTGATGCAACTGAAAAAAATAGTCAAGTCGATAAAGATTAAATCAATATTTCGGTGAATTTTCCGTTTCCCTTTGAGAGTTGGAGACAGTAGGAATCCACTGCACTGTACTGTGTTCTTATACATACAATCCATCTACTTTGGTAACCTGTGGTTTCAAGGTTATTACCGTCGTGCGTTAGTCCGTCTCCTATATATATAAATATGGCGGGGGATGATCGTGGTACCTTTAAGGGGGGCAAAATGTGTAGATTGGTACCGCTTCGGGTACTGAAATCTCAAATAACCACCCCTATAATTATCGCAGTACGTTTTAGGTTTTTAAGCCAAAAAATATGACAATATGACATTTGTTGTTTTAGAATTGGTACCTCTTGGGGATGAAAATGAATTTGAGCCACGCCCATCAAACGAGATTCTGGTACCTACAGGGGTTTTTTGAAAAAAATCCGTCTTACGATCACTCCCGTCTTTTTTTTTAATTTCATTATTATTATTACTATTATTATTATTATTATTATTACTATTATTATAGAATGAATTTTCTTAATCGGAATTAAGTGTCTTTTTTTTAATCGAAAAGAATAATGTAAATAGTGTTTTGACTGAAAAGTTTTTTTAAGTGAAATTAATTGTAAAATAAGATTTTTTAGTTAGCTTTGTTATCAATAAAAGATTACAGAAAACAACTTTATTCACAATTTAAAAATATGTTAATTACAAAAGATAAAAATAGAAATAATTGATAATAAAAATTCAAAATTCTATAAAATTACAAATTCCATGATGCAGATAATGCATGCATGATAATGCATGCATGATAAAAGATTTGGTTTTTATTTTATTATTATTATTATTATTATTATTTTTTTTGGAGGGGGGAAGGGGGGGGGGGGGGGGGGGCTAGGCAAAAACACGAAAAAAAAAACCCGTGGTCTGGCCAGTACCTTAAGCTTGCGCACAGCCTAGCCTGTTATATTTTTCTGTTTCAGCGTTAAGGTTGACTTCAATGTACTCTTAACGAGTGAAGAGTATAGCCTGGTGTAACAACACTCACAAAGCTCAGTTAAACTTGCACCGCAACTACAACAAAAAGAATTGGAAACCAAGCTAACAATCGTCGTGTTTAACTAATACTTAATAAAATATTTGTATTATTATTTTATGTGTTATTAAAATCCGTTTCATCGGTCTTAACTATCCGCGCTTTCCAAACAATTCACTCAACGTTTGCTTGGTAATTAATATTTTTAATTTCACTATTTCTTCATCATGAGTGAGAAGATTGGCTTAATAAGATTTCGGCAATTATTTGTCAAATTTGGTTGTGTCTGTTGTATAGTCTTTTTCCTTGAAATTATTCTCTCTTTCTTTTTAGGAAATATAATGGATAAAACCATTAAAATCAATATCTACTTTCTTACCATGGAAAACAAAAATCGCGACAGCTATATAAAAACCACACAATCCTGTTTCACAGAATTTCATTAGCAATGTGCCGCAGGGTGAAATTCAAATTACTCAGAAGAAAAGCAAGTAACTAAAGGTAACTCAATTTAAGAGCAAGTGTTATAATAGTGATCAAAAGAAAAACATTTCTTCTAAGGCAACTCTCAAATGAAGCAAGGACTTTTTTTAAAAGAAGCACACTTGTATTTCCCTTCTGCTAAATGCTGGTAGAGTTTAATATTTGACGTGATTACAAAATGAAGGAAATGGATTACCATTAATCTCTTCATCAATGCACTATACAAGCATTATCCCAATAGTACCGCTTGCCTGTATTACCATTTTCAATGAAAGGTATATGAAATGGGTACCTTTTCTGTCAAAAACGGTATATGAAAGGTTAAGGGTTCGGACCTTGGGAGGAGCATCCCCGTACAAAACTTTGTTGAGTACCCCCCCCCCCCCCCCCCCCACGGGCCTGTATCGCAAACAATTTTGGTTGACTGGTTCTTTTAGCGAGTGTTTGAATTTAACTTTTAAACATTAATATTTCAAAGCATAAAACGGTTAAATTGTTCTCGGTTGTGAACTGAAAATGTCATCGACTACAAATTTCGTTGAGAATTTCTCTCTGAATACAAGAGAAACGCATATGGGATTTAGCGTTTAGTAAACCCAAGTTCGTTTCGTGTCTTCGATTCAATCGTATTTTTCTTCTTTTTCTAACTTCTTCAGATGACTGGTTTTAAAAGTTCTCTTTTGAAGGCATTTTCAATTAAACTAAGAATAATTACATTCTATCCTTACTGATTAGGCTAAAAGAAAAAACTTGTTACATAATATACCATACCTTAAACTGGACTGGAACTGAAATTTCTTGAAGAGATTCGACCGCTCGAATCGAAGTTACTGCGCGAGCGATTTTACTCGCTTTTATTGATACTCATAAGTGAAAATGTCAAAGAGAACCGCGGTAATAAATAATCATCCCTAATTCAATATTTATTTATTTATTTATTTTACTTCCAGGATATAGTAAATTAACTAATAAACGACGTTTATTCCTATGGTTCCTTTTGCGCCGGGGTAAAATGAAATATTATATTTCGGAAAAATAGGCCTTTATTGAAAAAAAAAAAAAAATAGATTTCGGAAAAATAGGCCTTTATTGAAAAGAAATAAATAAATGTTTTTGCATGTTAAATGAAAATTAGCTCTATAAATTAATTTTTGGTCAGGGGTTGTAGATATAGGGAAAATTTAAGAACCTACAAAAAAAAAAAGGAGAATTTCCCTTATGTTATCAAAAGAGTTCTACCATCTAAGTTTCCCATCATGACTTCTGTAACTAAAACTATCTTCACAAGCCTAACGGCTCACAACTGCACGACCTTAACCCAGCTTCTGTAGAATGAAGCGACTGAGAGTATTACTACTCTCCCTGGATGGGATGCTGGTCCATCACAGGGTGACCTGGTTTATATACTATGAAGTGACTAGGAGTATTACTACTCCCCCTGGATGGGATGCTGGTCCATCACAGGGTGACCTGGTTTATATACTATGAAGTGACTAGGAGTATTACTACTCTTCCTGGATGGGATGCTAGTCCATCACAGGGTGACCTGGTTTATATACTATGAAGTGACTAGGAGTATTACTACTCTTCCTGGATGGGATGCTAGTCCATCACAGGGTGACCTGGTTTATATACTATGAAGTGACTAGGAGTATTACTACTCTCCCTGGATGGGATGCTAGTCCATCACAGGGTGACCTGGTTTATAAACTATGAAGTGACTAGGAGTATTACTACTCTTCCTGGATGGGATGCTAGTCCATCGCAAGGTTACCTCCCAGCATTATGTTATTCTGATTTCACGTTTCCATGGTTCCACAGATAACGTCAGTATAAGTCCTTTGCCACTGTATTAACCATACGCAACCTACAATTCTTTGATTCGTTCTGTCGAAACGACATGTACAGGGTGGCCAATTTACTTAATCAATCCAGTTGATAACAAATTTTAATATATCTTCTAAAATTCATTAATTCAGGAAAATACAAAAGAAATTAAAATTTAATGAAGGTTTATAAATCCTGATACAGAACAGCTATACTGTACTATTGATACAGAATACTAACTGTACGGCGAATAAGCTTCATCACTATTGTTCTTTTAGACGTCAGTGAAAAAGTGCAAAGTCGGTGATGTAACCAAGTAAGAAGTGGAAACTGGGTCTGCCACATACAGGATGTAAGAATTTTAGACCCTCCCCCCTCCCCGCCCCCAAGTTTTGCTGTAAAACATCCAAGGTACAGAATAATTCAATCTAAAGGTAGAAACTATGTGAATTTTAAATCTTTTCAGCACAATGTTTCTGTATCATGAAGGCATCTGCAAAAAGAGGCACAATCTGTATTCTTCATTTTTATCTCACAACAGACCTATTAAATGCATCAAATTAAACTGAAGCCGAAAATAAAAATAAAATCACGCATTCCTCAGAAAACGTCCAATATGTAAAATAACAATTTTGTTGAAATTCACGCAGCATTTACAAGACAACTATTAGTAAAAAGAATTGAGTACCCGTCTGGTTCTGATTTCTCAGGCACTGTTAATCTTTCGTCCTTGTGGTGGGACTTTATTTTACAAAATAGAACTCTTCAGCTCTCGAGATCAGCTACAACTGGCTTCGAACCGATCAAAAATGGTGATTAAGGCCACTTTTTAGTCAAAAAAATAGGCAGCCCTCTGCAAATAATATCGGGACGAGGCACTTTCATATTTGAAAACGTGACGTGAGGGGTCTTTTATAGTAATAAAACACACGTTCAGATTTGTATGTATTATGGTCCGCCATTTTTAAAGCAAGATCTCCCAGGCGTTTTGGCTTTCAGTTTGGGCTGTATCATGTCGTTGTCGCATTAAATGTTCTACGTAGTATCAGCCTTGCTCTATACTTTGATTTTATCACTATTTTTGGCTGACTAGATCTTTTACAGATCCTACGTACACCGGCAGCATTTTCGTTCGCTGTCCTTTGCTTCTTATTTACTTCCCCGCCCTCCCTGTTTTCCCGCGCTGTACCAGCGCCTGGGACGAGCTAGCTTTCATGCTATCAAAGAGCTATGTTCTCAAAAAAAGCCAATTTTGCCATGCAATATCTTACCAAAATTCGATGACTAACACACTGAAGTGGAACCGAGATTCTCCATAAAAACACACTTAATCCCCCGACACTAAACCAACCACAAAACAAAACAAAACAAAACAAAAAAACAGGATTTATATATACTACCTGCTTGTGGGAACGTCACAGAATTCAAGGCTTAAGTCTTTGGAAATTCCTGCTTCGCGAAAGGCGAAGGCTGAAAAAAAAAAAAAAAAAACTCGTGGACCCTTCACAGATTTGTAACCTGCGGTTATTGAACTTACTATTTTAAGCTAGTTTAACCCTGCTGGTTACACAAGTAGTATTATTATCCTGGCTAAGATTAATACAGCTGAGCTTTAATGGTTCGATTTTTCTTAATTAAATTTGTATTTGTCACTTAAGAATTTTGTAATTAAATTTTGCTAACCATTTAACAAATCGACGTCAGTTTTTTATGCGTCTGTCCTCTTATTGATGATAAAATTCGTCATAACGTTGTAAAAGTGCTGTGGATCCACGAGCCGCAGGCGAGTGGATCCCTAGCAAACAGCAAAATTTTATCATCAATAAGAGAACAGACGCATAAAAAACTGACGTCAACTTGTTTTTTACAATAACAAAAACGCCAAAATAGTAAAAAAAACGGATGAAATGAAGAGCGAACGCAAGGTAAACATGACAAATCGCTGAGTTTTATTCAAACTGACGCAATCATTGTCAATAAGTTTTTTCGCTCATTGGCTAACTGATAACAATAAAGAAATTTCATTGGATAAAAAATTGACAGGATGGCATCTTGCATAAATTAAAATTTTATGTGTCTGAGTGTACTCTTATTGATGATAAAAATTGACCATTCAGCATGCGAGAATAACTTCAGTTATTGTAAAAAAAATTATTATCACGTGACTCAGTCAATGTCAACAACAACAACTACTACAACAGTTCTCTTTAGAACTACACCATCCCAGACAATCACACTCGACCGACTACTGATACAGCGTGATACAAAACTGGAGAGATAAGGACGAATAGTTTACTTATTTTTATACAAAAACTGTTACTTCAAAACTAATAATAATTGAACGTCACGATTATTATATTTTCATATACAAGCAAATTGACCAAAAAAAGTAAACAAATATCAATTGAGACAGTTTGATTTATAACATTCTTATGAGCCACTTTTTTATGACTGTCATCACACTAATCTAGCTAAAAGCTTATATCAGTCACCGACTGCACTGTGAATAAATGCCTTCCAAGCTTTTTCGGAATGCACTTAAAACTTGATTCATTAACATTTTAAGGTTAAAACGGGTTCAAGTATTGCAACAAAAATATCAGTCAAAAACGCAATTAAAATGAATATGTCGCTTGCCGCTTTGTTTGCTTATGTATTTATAATATTATCTGAGCATGAACCGTTGATTCTACGAAGAAATATTGCTTCTGTCATTATAGTTTTATAGATGCGACTCGTAAATGGCCGCCTTTGATACAAGTAAATAACAATAAAGATGAGATCAGAATGTTAATTGTGCATCATTTTAAGGCGATATACCTGCAGTTAGGAAAAAACTTATTAGGTGTAAGACTGTGATAAATAACTTATTAGGTGTAAGATTGTGATAAATAACTTATTAGGTGTAAGATTGTGGTGAATAACTTGAGAAAGACTGTTCATCATGTCAAGAGCGTGAGAGACAAAAAACAAAACCCGAGTCCTCGACAGGAATCGAACCTATATATGACCTTCCGCAAACCACTGCGCTACGAAGGACTCGAAAGTGTCGACTCGAAAGCGTCATGTGTGGCAATATATCACCACACTGGTGACGCTTTTGACATTGCTGATCCTAGCAGTACGCAGGACGCATGTCATACATTACGTGTATAAAATCAGAAAACGGCTAAATTTAATAAGATATAAATTTAATCTTCCACATTTTATTGTTATTATCATTACTAACCGTTTCTAGTTTTCAACCGTTACTTGTTTATTAGCCTATCGTGTGTCAGCATTTTATCTTAGCCCATTTTAAATATTTTAACCGTTTGTTTCCCATCTTCACTTAGCTTTCCTAGCCCCTGATGAAGGTTAGTTTTGTCTAACCGAAATATCGGGCAAATCTTATTAAAAGAAATCGAACGAATTTGCTGTCTGATCAGCCTTGCATGTTAAAGTTTCTTTATAATGATAATATATTTCTTCAAACTCATGGCAAAAAATTGGGTGGCATTTGCCTCTAATTTTTTTTAACTCGTTCCCAGACCCCCAATTTGACCCTTAAAATCACTGTGAAAACGCCATTTTTTTAAAAGGGAAAATCAAAATTTCGCCCATTTATGAATTACTTTTCGGAAATCCACACTCGGATTCCAGTAATTTGGTTATTATTCTATCTGCAAATGTTAAAATATTTTAATAACTTAAAAAAAAAGTCCCATCATTTTGACCTAGAAGTGACCAATGTCAAGTAAAGGCTTTTATGAAGTTCAACCGCGCGGTCATCGGTTTTAACGGTATAACTCCATTTCCATTTCCATTTTATTTATTTTGCCATTAACCACATTAAAAAAATATATATGTGTATATAATAATAATAATAATAATAATAATAATAATAATAATAACATTATTATTTTTTTTTAATAATTATAAAAACTTTATTCACAATTTAAAAATATCTTAATTACAAAAGATAAAAATAGAAATAATTGATAATAAAAATTCAAAATTCTATAAAATTACAAATTCCATGATGCAGAGATATTTAAAAAATTAAAAATCGAATTATACTAATGACGGCTAAACCAGTGTCCATAAAACGCCCTGAGTATAAAAGCATATAAACCGTGTATTTCAAATATCCACACTTGCTACATTTATTTTACAATCTAAGGATTGCTCTATCTTGCTACGAAACGGCGTTCGCGAACCTCTAACGCATGCATGTACCGATCTTAAGAGTTCAAACGAAATCTGTGTCCTGAGCCAAGTGATTACAATATGATAAGGCTCAGTATCTTTCTGAGCTATCTTGTCTGCGAGATGCTTTAAAAACCGCTGACACTCCTTTCCCATTCCGCCATTGGTTCCAAACACTAAAGGTGTAAACGAACCCATTTCTACATCTAACACCCGCTGCTGGTACTTGCGCTTCTTCTCTTCTTCTTGCTCCTTGAACACTTCCGATGTTGGCTTGCTCTGGTAACAACTGGAGTTGACGTGCGTAACTCTGACATCAAAAAATGCCGTAACTCCTCTTGCCCAGAACCCTCCCGCTTTGATGTCCAACCTTGCCTCAGGACTTGTAACAGCGCTCCTCAAATGAAAACGCTCGTTGTCCAGGGGTTGAAGGCGTGGTTCGATTTCGACATTATTGCAGATCTTATCGATGAATGTCGTTAACAACAATAAGGTTACGCTTTGCGCCCTGTGTTGCTTTATAACACTGTGCATAAAGATAGTTTTACTGCCATAATAATAATACAACACACTAGAAATTTATAATAACTTAAAAGACGATAGACTACAAAATGTTTAATGTGGTAGTGGCAAGGAAGCCTATATAGAAGCCAGGGGCTTATGCACTATAGGCTATAGGCCTGACAATATAGAATAATCATACGAATTATAAGGACAGCATGAAATATAAAATGTATTATTTTAAAAAGAAAAGAAAAGAAAAGAAAAGCAAGGAAGAAGTATGTAGCTCAACAAAGAGTATTTTTGACTAAGAACTTTTTTAAGTCTTTTGCCAAACAAACGGATACTTTCACTGTTTTGAATTTCATGACTTAACGAGTTGAAAACCTTAGGTCCTTGAAACCGAATTGAGAAGTTTCGAATACTAGTTCTACAGGGAGGTATGTAAAAAAGGTTGCAATTTCTAGTATAATGAGAATGTAACTGGCTTGCAAGAGTAAACATATTACGAAAATAATTAGGAAGAAAACCTTTTTTAAATAAATACATAAATTTACCTATCTGATATTAATAAATATCAGAAAATTTCAAAATTTCCTGTTCTTTGAAAAGAACATCAGTGTGAGAATCATTTTAATAGGCATAATGTCAACATCCACACTCGGTTTTGAAGAGACTGGGATCTTGTGAACATTTTGGTGGGAAATATGATTTAGTTGGTGTGAAAGAAACAGTATTTTTAGGTGTTATCCTTGATGAGCATTTGTCATGGAAGCCGCACATTCTTAGCGTCTCTAGAAAAATATCAAAATCTATAGGCATTATTTTTAAGTCAAGTTTTTGCCTTCCCAAAAATTCCTTACACTGTTTGTACTATAGTCTAATTTATCCTTACTTAATATATTGTGTTTCAGTGTGGGGATCGACATATCAGAGTAACTTAAACCGCGTTATTATTCTGCAAAAGAAGATAATAAGAATAATTTCTAAAGTTTCTTTCGATTCTCACACTGATGCTCTTTTCAAAGAACAGGAAATTTTGAAATTTTCTGACATTTATTTATATCAGATAGGTAAATTTATGTATTTATTTAAAAGAGGTTTACTTCCTAATTATTTTCGTAATATGTTTACTCTTGCAAGCCAGTTACATTCTCATTATACTAGAAATTGCAACCTTTTTTACATACCTCCCTGTAGAACTAACATTCGAAACTTCTCAATTCGGTTTCAAGGACCTAAGTTTTTCAACTCGTTAAGTCATGAAATTCAAAACAGTGAAAGCATCCGTTTGTTTTGCAAAAGACTTAAAAAATTCCTTCTTTCTTAGTTCTTAGTCAAAAATACTCTTTGTTGAGCTACATACTTCTTCTTTGCTTTTCTTTTCTTTTCTTTTCTTTTTAAAAAAATACATTTTATATTTCATGCTGTCCTCATAATTCATATGATTATTCTATATTGTCAGGAAGCCTATAGTGCATAAGCCCCCGGCTTCTATATAGGCTTCCTTGTCGCTGCCACATTAAACATTTTGTAGTCTATCGTCTTTTAAGTTATTATAAATTTCTAGTGTGTTGTATGATTATTATTATTGTTATTATTGTTATTATTATTATTATTATTATTATTATTATTATATATACATATATATTTTTTTGTAATGTGGTAAATGGCAAAATAAATAAAATGGAATGGAAATGGAAATGGAAAAAAAAACCCCGTCATTTTGCCATTTTTCAGTGCACTATGCTTCGACTGAGCCATTTTTGGCTTCTATTAGTCACCCTGTATCTATTCGCATGCTCTTCTGTCAATGCATGGCCTGGCAATTTATGAATTACCATTTTCGGAAATCCAAACTCGGATTCCAGTAATATGGTTATTATTCTATCTAGAAACGTTAAAATATTTTAATAACTTTTAAAAAAAGTACCGTCATTTTTAGTGAAGTGAGCAATTCTGATAGAGGCTTGTATGGAGTTCGACCGCGCGGTCATCACTTTAAGCGTTCTAACTCATTTCAACAGGCGCAATGTCAACATCCACACTCCGTTTTGGAAAGATTGGAATCTAGTAAACATTTCGGTGGGAAATTTGCTTTGGTTCGAGCGAAAAAACCTCCAACATTTTGCACTTTTCAGCCGGAAAGATTTCCGTTTAACCCCAAACATTAGTTATGCATACCGTTCTTAAACTAAAACAAACGCCAAAACAATAGAAATCCAAAAGCAAAACAATAGCGCATTCATACATAATTATGAGCAATAGTTCATCTTGGTAACGCGCACGCCCGGAGCAAATGTCTCGTCTGAGGGATCAGTATTTTGGAATGTGTACATTTATTTTACTTAAACTGCGAGTTCGAGAACTGATCAACCACATCTCTTCTTATCAATGTTGGGCTACTCAATTGCAGAAGAAACCTCATCAAAAATCGATTAGCAAAATGATTATGTATGGTGTTAAATGTTAAAACAGATTACATGAATATTATTTCGTAGTCTCTAAACTTGATATAACCTGCTCAAAAAAGATAAAGAATATGTTCTGTACGTAATGTTTACTACATGAGCGGGAGTGTTGTATCGGCCAATACAATCACGAGCCGAAGGCGAGTGAATGTATAGTGCCGATACAACACAGACGCGAATGTTGTAAACAACTTGTGAAATTAACATTCACATGTAAATTAGATACCTTATTCGTACTAATTTTCGCGGGCACTTAATTTCGCGAATTTGGAACACGAATATTTCGCGAGCATTAATTTTCGCGATTTTGCAAAAAATGATAAATTTAGGGCATTTAATTTCGCGAAAATTGACAAAAGACAGATTTAGAAAACCGTTTTTTATTGAATGATCACTTAAACGACGATTGATTTGCAATCATGATTTGCAATTTGGTAATAGAAATAGCGTTTATAATAGGGTTTTCCGATTTAGCGGAAACGGAAAGACTTTTTCCGCCTTGCCAGCTAATTGACGATAAAAATGTGGTGTTGGGTCATTTTGCACAATGCATTTTCAGTTATTCATTGTCTATTTTCTGTTCAGATATTTGACAAGTGAAAAGACTTTCTAAAGCAAATACAATAGGTTGTCGCAATTTCAAAACAATTAAAGCCAACAAACCTAACAGATCGATAATACGTCACGTGCACTGACTTTATATCTAATGAAAACATTCATATAAACTAGCAGTAATCAAAGCTTATGGAGACGCGTTCGAAGGAATTTCCGGCGGAAATGAGCCCCTGAAAAAAACGATAGGGGCGGTTATTTGAAAGACCGTCTACCAAAAAATATCAGATTTTACTGCACATAAACCACAGGACAACAACACGAAATTAGGATTGCGTTCTTCGAACGCGATTAGTATGAGCTAGTATGTGGTGTTTTATTAGATATAAAGTCACTGCACCTGACGTATTAATATTAATTATCAAAATCTCAACTGACACAACAAATTGTGACTGAATCTTTAATATTCTTTCAACAAACTTTGAACTTCACATGTGCCGCATCTAATGCAAATGACAAAACTCCGTTGTTCTTGCTCATTTACATTAGATTCGGCACATGTGAAGTTCAAAGTTTCAACCGGGCCTAATTCGATTGCATTACACAGTGGATTTACTTTTGCGTAAAATTAACGTTAATGTCCCCTTTTCAGTAGTCATTGAACGGCAAATATCAACAAGGAACGTAACTAAACAAAAGTGAAGCGACTATAATGTAACCAGTATCCAAGTGTTGAATTTTTGCGTTCAGCTGAAACCACGTGAGTTCATCGCAGGAATTCTCTGTCGCTAAACAGCAAAAATCATACACCACTTACTAAGCGAGTTGTCCTTAGAATAGCTCTGTTTCGCAGGTTCCTCTTTTCATCTTCAGAATTTTCGGCTCTCAAAACGTACGACAACAACAAGTAATGTTAACTCCTTGAGCCAGAGCTCGTATGAGACAAAAGCTGTTTTTTTCGTATATGCTAATTTCTTTCTTACGCAACGGATTTTTTCAATTTCTTTTGTTTTCAGCACGAACTGCACGTGCTATGCTTCAACTTTCTGGCAATTTACATACGGTACACATTTGTATACGAACACACAATGCTACTTCCTAGCGTTCCTACATGTACTTGTGCCATTCTAACAAAGGAGACTTGAATAATCACATCCCGGTGAGGCTGAGCCTGCACATAAAAGATTATTATCATGGTATTTTTCATTGTTTCTGGAGTGGGCGATTTTTTTTTTCATGCGACTGTCCTTTCGACTCCGACGGAGTTGATTTAACCTTCATACGTTCTTTTTTCTACGTCCACCTTGATTATCTTGCCCCGTGAGAACATTGTCAAGCACCAGACCACAGTTAGATAAATCCTTAGTAGCGCTCTCTCGAGAAAACAAGGCATCAGTTCCTAAACTGACAACTTATCCAGATTAAAATTATTATTTCCACAGTCAAAAAACTTTCGAAATGCCGACCGAGTATATGATAGAAATCTGCATCCCTGCAAAGCTCTGACTGCAACGACTTCTTCAGTATCCTCAGAGGTATTGAGATACCTAAGCCGCGAAACCGGGAACGGAAACAATACTACAAATTCATGATACAATTTAAAATTGCCTGCAGCCTAAAATGTGTAAAATGAAGTCAACATACAGCTATGCAAACTGTCAAGCAAAAAAAAACGGTACGTTTTTGAAATTAAGAATACCAGTACATTTAGCAGTGCGCGGTCAATCCTCGTGTGTTTGGCCTTGTTTACAAAAAGGTAACCCTAGCTGTCGAGAAAAAGCTACGCCGGGCAAATTCACCGCCAAAAATAACTTCAAGCATCAAGCTTTAGTGAATGTGCCGACACTTATAGAACGAATTGCATTTCATTGTAATAATATAATGGTTAATTGTATCACTTATATATCCGGAAAAAATCCTTCCGTTTCCGCGTTATTTCCGCTAAATCGGAAAACTCTAATCAGACTAATCAAGCAAATACTGCAAATCAATCAAATGCTAATGCAATATTGTACTTAAAGGCCCATTTCCATCCGGATGCACTGCACGCTGCGATTTCGTGTATCACGAAATTACGATTCTTCGAAAGCCCTCGACCATTCTTTCGGGAACAAGCTCCTTTAATTACAAGAACAAGTCACCACCTAAATGAACATAAAGGACAGGGGAAAATAAAAGAGTAAATCTTTACACGAACAAATGAAGCTGACTGATCCGACATTGATGTTTGCACGTGAATTTGTCATCTACGTGTTCATCTTCCTAATTCTCGTCTTCTTCATTCTCCGGATTGACGATTGACCCGTAAGCATTTACTCTTACTGGCGATTCAGCATCGTCGAGTGATTTGTCTGTTTCCATAGATAATGAGGTACTTTCTAGGAATAGCGACTGAATAGCGTAAAAACACCTCTCGATGAATTTCTCGCAAGTGTATGTCTTGTGTTTGAGAAAAGCCGGATAAAAATAGTTGACCAATCAGAGTACGCCATTTAACAATACCGCGATTTCAAAACAAAAACAAACGACCGCATTGCATCCCGGATGGAAATGGGCCTTTAATAAAAGTCAATTATAAAAATATGATTTTAAATACCTATGCCATACAGTTCTGTAATGATTGTAAATGCTTAACACCCTTGAAACAGAACAAAACTATAGATGAATAATAATGAAATACAATTTAAGTATGTCTTCCGATACAGCCTTGTGCAATGTCTATATTATTACTGTGGTGCACTGTCTATATCTTTAAATGGGTCCTCAGACGGAGCTAAGAGCTTGTGTTGGCTAATTATAAAAAGCCTGACCTAAATGGACATTTTGATGACTGCACGAAAGATGTTTTAAAAGAGCTACATGTACAAGAAGAAGAATGAAATGAGTGATTCGGATGAAGAAAGTGCTGAAGTAGAAGATAAATAGACTGAATAGACTGATGACAATTACCATGTAGCTATAGCTATAAACGCAGTTAATCATTGATTAAAGCAATTATAGAAGTGTATTAAATTTCGCGTGTTTAATTTTCGCGTATCCTAATTTTAGCGAGTCTTTAATTTCGCGATTTTTTACAAATCGCGAAAATCGCGAAATTAAAGCCTCGCGAAAATTAGTACGAATAAGGTACAACCACTCGTGAGTTGTATCTGGAATGCAAATTAGATACAACCACTCGTGAGTTGTATCAAGATTGTATCGGCCTATGTAGGGTAATCATCTGATTGGAATGGCTCATTTCTATTTGTTAGTACCCTTATGGTCCCTTATGAATTATTAATGAATTTTACAAAAAGTAATAGTGTTCAAAGTAATACTCCTGTAGCACGGCTTTTTTCCTGAGCAGACATGCATGGCACACACTGCCCAATTAGTGCGTAAGGTCAAATGATTCATGAATTTTCAGCCAACGATAGCTGTTTCAGCTGCTCATCAACACGGCATTCTTGGCGATTTATATTGTAACGTTTTTCTTGTAGCCATTTTATTCTCTGACGAAGTCAGGCCGTACCTGACGAAATATTGGATAGAATATACTTATAATCCCAGTTGTACAGTCACGGCCTCGCTTTATTAGTTAAACCTTTGAATGCAGAGGTCCACACGACGCAGAAATTAAACTTGCTGGTAGTTGCCGGATCTTCCTTGTGAAAGATCTCGTGCCAGGCGTCACTTGAATGTGAAAATACAAAACTGAATGCAAGGCTGGCACTACTTTGCCGTTGTGCCAGCCTTGCATTCAGTTTTGTATTTTTTATTGTAAAATTCATTAATAATTCATAAGGGTACTCACAAATAGAAATGAGTCATTCCAATCACATGGTTACCCTGTAATACAGATACAACTCACGAGTGAGTTGTATCTGATATGTAAATTAGATACAACCACTAGCGGTTGTATATAATTTACGATGTGAATGCGAATTTCACAAGTTGTTCACTACATTCGCGTCCGTGTTGTATCGGCACTATAGATTCACTCGGCTGCGCCTCGTGATTGTATAGGCCGATACAACACTCCCGCTCATGTCCGCTCATGTCATTACTTAGTTACTTCGTATAAAAACATGGGCATGGTGGGATCTCAGGAGCTTCTAACCCAATTTGCTAAAATAAGGTGCATTGTGTCATAAATGTGACTGATCTTTCATTAGCAGGCTAAGATCAATTAAATAACAGCAAAAACGGATTTCTGGTATTGAAATCAGTACTTTAAAAATTAAAAGGGACCAGAACCATCATCTTTTTAACCGCTATAATTGGTGAAGGGCACCTCAGTCTGTTTTACATCCGGGTCCTCCAGGGTTGGGAAAGGGGGAGGGGGGGGGGGGAGGGTTTTGGCGAGGAAAAAGAGTGGAAACACAAAACAGAGATTGTAGCTCTCGAGGAGATAACATTTATACAATAACAGTCATTTTCAGCTTTCCATTGTCATCCTTAACTGTCTATGTTTGAGTTCTGTGAATCACAAAGCTTTTCATTATATTTTACTTTTGAAGGACTTTTACAAGGAAATATGTATGCTGGCGATCATGCGTGCAAGAATTTCTCACTAAGTTTACAATAAGTGTCTTTTAATATGTCCACCTCTTGCTGTTTCTTTAGTCTTTTCATTCCATTTTTAATCCAATTTTCATTTACTGCCTGAGATAATCGGATTTGCGTAAATTGTTTCGTCAAGTATGCGGCACTTCAATATTTTCTGTTAGCGCGTTGTAAAAGTTGAAATAAGTAATTGAATTCTATTGAAAAGTGTTTAAAGAATATATTATAACACTACTCAGAATTAACAAACACAGGTCACTTAGAGTCCTTGAGATCCTAAACTTTCTGAAAGTATAGTTTGGTATTCCCTTTCTCTAATCCCGCTAGTGGCTGAACGACAAAAAATTCCGAAACATGATACAAGTCAGATAAAAATGGCGTCTGTCTTGGGGCTAACTTAGATAAGGGGTTAAAATAATATGTAAACTTTAAACAATGATATGAATCGTGCCGGGAGAAGCACGATCGTCCCTGATACAGATAAAAATTAAAACGGATTATAAAAAATCATTATCAGACTTTTCAGTATTATCGAAAGAAACCACTGAAACACAATAGTTAAATCACATTAGAAGTTACAGAAAAACATAAAGCTTACGTGTCAGCTTTTCATCTCCCAATAACCAAACAGACCAATGGAAAGATCTGGAAAGTTAGACCGCGGAAAGGCATTGCTTTCTAATAAGATAGAATTATAATAATAACATGGCACTAAACCCGCTCCAGGTTATTGAGGGTACATTCCTGCGAGAACATCAATGGGTTCTTTATCAGTTATGACCGCTAATAAAATCACGATAGCACGCAACAGCAAATAAGCTTCTCAACCCTATTAAAGATCTTTTAATAGATGAATTAGAGTTACAGATGATGGCGAGTTGTTTAATCATCGTTAAGGGTCGTTAAGTATAATATGATTATTTTTCAGTGCTTTCTAATTGCGCCGCGTTGTAATTGCTTTGATTTCCAAAAATCAATGAATCATCACTCAGGCTAAGATTTGGCAGTAGTCAATTAATTAAAATAAATACCGAACGTTTTAAAAATAGTTTATAAATAGACTATGTTTCAGATATAAATTAGCTATATAGATCTAAAGCCAATTGCTTCTTTTCTTATCTTTTATATATTTTATATAGTCTTTTTATCATACTACTTACAGTTTAACTTGTTATGCGCATTTTAGATAGATTTTTATTACAATGTAACTTTTGATATGTTTTATATCAATTGAATAAATACATTATTATTATTATTATTATTATTATTATGAATAGCTATCAACTGTCCTTTCTTCCTCCCTGCGCCATACCTATGAACACGTCTTGCTGGCTTACCGCCGCCGATGTACTGATCAATAAGACCAGTGCTTCTAGAATAATACTATACCCAGGGCCGTAGCCAGAAAAAAATAACGACTGAGGCAATATCCATGGTTATTTGCTGGTAGTGTCTTACTTTCTCCTTCAAAAAAAAAACATCTTACTTTCCCGAAAAAAAAAAAAAGAAAAAAAAATGACTGAGGCAAGTGTCTCGGTTTGCCTCGTACTGGCTACGGCCCTGGGGGCCGTTTCTCGAAAGACCCGGTAATAACCGGGCCCGGAAAGCTGTTTTATTTTCATTGAAGATCGAGGTTTCAAAAGTTTTGCAGATAATACGATAAAACTATCAGTTAGCAAAACAAAATGCACTGATTTGTTCGCTAGGACCCGCGCTTTTATTCTTTAGATTTTGATTTCAATATTTGACTTCGGGCCCGAAACGTTACCGGGAGTTTCGAGAAACGGGCCCCTGATACTAAATGATGAGAGGAAAAAAAAATTTAAATTTGACGCTGTTTGTAGAATGATTTTTCTTTTTTTTGATGTTTGTAGATCATTCTACAAACAGCGTCAAATTTAACACTTTTTTCATTTCATCATTCAGTATAACGCTGCGCAGGTAATTTAAATATTTATCCCCTGATACCAATATCAATTTATAGTTCACAGCAGTGTCTTGACACAAAATGGCATTTGTCGGAAAAGTTACAAATTTACCCGACATTTAATAATAATAATAATAATAATAATAATAATAATATTTTTTTTAGGAGACTCCTCTCGCCGAAGGAAGGTCCTGAGTTAAATAATAGATAAATAGATAAAAAAGAATAACTAGAAAAAAACAGTTATATAAAACGGTATCTCTCACCAAATAAGTACTAGTTACATTTCATCGTTTGTAAAAAAAAAAATCAGTTATATTAAAACAAATATGTCTAACCTAAAATGTTTTGATTTAAAAGTAGAGACTGAGCTTGACATCCTAATTATATGATCTAAAGAGTTCCGACCAGTCCTTCAACATTTTTTATCGGTTTTCAAGACAAACCTTCTTCTAGAGCTAAAATAAAAAACTGAAATGATTAAAAAAGTAAAATGACCGTTTCAAGTAAACGTTTTATAAATAGTCTATATAATTATGTCACTAACGACGTTTGTCAGGTCCATTTATATAAGGGTGCAATGGTTTTGCTTTGTTCGCGAGCCTCAGGGTCACGCTTGCTACGTAGAAGTTCGAGTGGAATAAGACGGACATCATTCATTGAATGAATGGCCAGGCGGCCATTTTGTTTTTTTTGTTCGCGCTGCCGTCGTCGTGATCAGTGTGCCGTGTATTTTGAAGTACCTGATTTAATGATAAAAAAGACCCGGTACTTCGCATTGATTTGTTGCTTAGAGTTTTAAATGAAATTTGCCTTGCAATCAAATGCGTAGCTGTAAACTGCAACCGGACGGTATACTGAATTGCAGGAGTGAGGCGAGATCTCGGTAATCGGGCTCTTATGAGGAGGCCCTTAATTACAATAAAAAGTTAATTTGCGTTTTAAAAGTAAGTTTGCTAATATTTCTGCGCTTGTGTCTGAAGTGTACTTCACTAGAGTGTACGCCTATGTTTCAAGTAAGTAGATTTATTTAACGTCGATCTGAGTGTAGTGAGTGGTGGCCTAATCGCTCGAGCACCAGGCTCATGTTTAATTTTTGCGTGGGAAAATTTTAAAGCGGTGTTTTAGAATGTTATTATTTTTCGCTGTAACAGGAAAATCAGCTAAAAACACACATTTTATCACTTTTTTGTGTTTGTTTTACAGAACAAATGCATTTCAAATTATTCAGGTTCTTAAAAAATCTTAAACGTGAGTTTAAGGACTGTAGAGGGTAGTACTAAACAAATTTTTATAAGCTTGAGTTGCTCTATCTTGGGGCGTAGATCGTGAAATGCCTTTTATTTCCTTAGTGAAACGTAATTTTTCAAGTGTCCGCGAACCGTTATTTGTATGTAAAATGACAGGTTCATGTTTTCCCATAGTCCCCAACTTTACCGCCCTCTTCGCTGCGTTGTTTAAAACGGGAGCTGAATACTGCTGTTCGCTGTAGGCTACATAATAAAGGAGCCCTCTTGTTCACTTTCGATCAAGAGTTTATATAGAAAATGGAAATTAAATAGGTTACAATTTTAAGAAATAAATACATAGAAGCCGCTTATTTATTACTTATCAATCTTGTTTAGTTCAACTGAGATTTTAGCCTCTATCTTGAACCGATTTCTTAATGTTTTCGATTCACACTCGACCTGGAATGACTGGAATGGTAATTGTAGTCAATATGGTTCTGGTATCCTCGCTAAATAAAGTCCGATAGTGGTTGTATCCAACGTTTTTTTCCTGTTGTGCAGCTGTAAATCGCCTTCTAAACCGTGGTATTTTGCATATGGTAGAAAAGGTTATCTTATGGCAAAAATGTTCGCAGTCATTCTCACTGAATTTCATCTATCGTGCCATGTAAGAAATATCTTTATCTTTGAATACTTAGTTCGATACTTGGAATTACTTACTAAGCCACAGACGGTGACGCCTGAACGATCGAATCAACTGTTTTAATTTCTGGAGGTTGCTCCCGTTTGCTGTTTGATTGTAATGACACTTTCAGTATTTTTTTTGCTGTAATCCTTGTTACGGACTTTATTTTGGCCAACATTCTGCAGTTAAAAATGCAAAGTTTAAAACCTTTTTCATTTTTACTCATAATATATATTAAGCGTGCATTGAAAAAGGAATGCTAATAAGATTGTAACATAATTTTTATTGCATAAAGCCGTTTATCTTTTGCAGCTATGCACTGCCGACCTTTTTCGAGTGGTCTTGAACTTGGCATATTATAAACATACAATGAATTATATAATTTTTCTCGTCGTGGAACATCTGTTTTTATGTCAGTCCTTTCAGCTCCTTTCATATCCAACAACGTTATAAATCAATCAAGTACATAACTGAGAGAGGAGTATGTAGATTGCATTGCCACTTTACAATTACTCTTCAAGATAATTTATTTGGCTATCGTCACGTTAGAGCCGCAATGTAAAGCTCTGTTAATCTAATTTCTGTAGCTTTGTTTGGCATGGACACACCATGTTTCAAAGTCATTTTGGGCAGTACATCACTTTGTCAGCAATAATTCACATGGCAAGCTATACATGACTGATATGATTTCACAAAACGAATCAAATAACCACTTAAAGACTGTATATAATATACACAAAAGATAATGACCATAAACAAAATAATCGACATGAGTATTTATTACCTGCTCAGTTCCGACATGCTATATGTCTCCTGGTGAGATAATTTTCAGAGTGAAAAGAATGATCATATAGCCTCAGTTTTAGCTCCAGCTGAAGATAAATGTTGCGGACCAGGTGTTCAAGAAATAAACTACTTTTATGACAGTATGCAAGAGTTTTTGAAGTATGTTGTACCGTAATTGCTATTGCCATTATCAGCTGGAATGTAAATGGTTCACGAATACTTCTGCTTATATCAGTAGACGTTTTGACCTCTTTATTGGAAAAAAAAGAATCGGGTGACCACTCAGACATACTCAGGCTTACGCTTGCTTTAATATAACACAAAAGCAATGTCGTATATTTTCACAGCAATTCATCTTTTAGCTTACAGAAGACCTGTTGTTATGAAAAGGAACGGAATTCAAAAATTATATTAGAAACGTGCTCTGAAAAACTGTTAAGAGTGAAAGATCTTTCCGGATCAGTCAACACATTCGCATAATTGGTGGCATTACCATATATTCTGCTAGTGGCTTATCATTTATCGGGTTTGTTTATCACGCGAACTCGTGGAATGATAAATATTTGAATGATTATTTTCAACCTATAAACCCCTCTTGCTATGTATATCTCTTACTTGGATAGATGTCGAATGATGTCTATCAGAAATGCTTGCTAAACGCATGTGATATTAAGCGTCGTGACCCATTGAACATCAAGTTACTTTATACCGTGTCATTCAACTGGTAACAGCGAGACCGCACCAGAATCGTAACCGCAGTTGAAGTTTGCAGTATTGAGAAAAACAAAATTTATCACAGATGCAACCAAGTTATATTACAATTCCTTTTGGTTGCCTATTTGTTCTTATCGTTGTGGCAAACAGTGGTGTGTGCCTGCTAGTTTACTTGTATACAAGCCTGCGGACCTACACAAATGGACTTGTGGTGTCCCTTGCTGTGTCGGACATCCTTACAGGTGCCCTCGTGCTGCCGTTGTTTATCGCAGTGCCAGACCATCCTGCGACAGGAGTCATAGTGTCTGCAATCATGCTAACAGGAGTTGCAAGTCAATGTACAGTGACTCTCGACAGATATCTGGCAATAAAAAGACCATTTGTTTATCACATTTTTATGGCGCGACACTTTTGCAAACTCATCGCGTCCTCGTGGGTCCTTCCAGTGGCTATCTCGATCATCCCTCTTAGTTATCGCTCTGTAGGGGATGCGGCGTTAGCTAACAGAATATACATGTTCTTGCTCCAAGGCTTATGTGTTATTGTGCCATACATTTTTATCTTCATAGCTTACTACCAGATCTTTCAACAAGCAAGGACCATTGTCAAGAGAATACGAAGAGAAAGCAGTCTTAGCTGGCGCCATGAGGATAAGAAAACGGGAAAAAAATTATCCAACGATACCGCTTCAGAGGCAAAAGTTGCCAAAATGTTTTCAATTATCGCAATTTCCTTCATTTTAAGTTGGATGCCAGTCATATATCTCACTAGCGTTTATGCAGTTGTTGAAGAGGAAAATTACCTTTCACCAGAGTGGCTAATGGGATCTTCGAAATTTACTGTTGCCCTAGGGTCCGTGGTCAATCCGGTGATTTATTCTTTTTTTAAGCCAGATTTCCGACGCATCTTGAAAAAGTTACTGCGAAAAACAATTCCAAAACGCAACCGAAAAAGTCCTTTGATGGACGTGTCGTCAATTGAACAAAGATTGGAAAGAGGTAACGACAGCCAAGAGACTGAAGTCTGAGTGGGAACATTCGGTCATGAGTGTATTGCAAAGGTTGAGATTGTAATTTTTTTCCTACAAATGGGTTAGACTAATTAGGTTAATGAGGGCTTCAAATCAAACCATGAACTTATGCGTTCAGATTATTGTCCGTACTAATTGCAAATTTATATTATCGTGCAAGAAATTTTCATGGTTTTTAAGTGATGGATATATGTTGTTGATTGTTACTATTGAACAGAAGACACATTGTGCACAACAAAGCAGAACAACTGTCCTTTTGATTTTACATAATGAAAGTTATAGCTGTATTGCTAGAATCAGAAGATGTACATTAAGTATGTTCGATAAAACTAACAGGCAAAATAATAAAATAAAGTAAATAAAAAAAGCTTCAGCAGATCCAAAGCCAATTAATTGGTTAAATTAATTATGGATATATACTTTATCATATATAGGACTCGTTGGTGATACGGAAACATTAAAATCCAATCCTTCAACATGTGATTCCATTACACTTGGAAAACTTCCATGAAAAAAACATTACTTCAACTATTTATGCCAATTTGCACATATTTTTAACAGGCAGCGCTTTAACCTCAACACCATCCAGTATCAAAATATTATCTAGTTCAATCAGGTTATTGTTGTATTTTTTCAAGCCTATAATTGTAGATAATCACAGTATGGTTCATTAAAGATAAGAATTCCTTTTTTTTAGTACTTGGGTGGTAAAAATAAAGGTTGCGATCCACTGTCTGTCAGAAGCAAGTATCTCAATTATGAAAATACAAGTATTGAAAATATTGTTATAAGAAGGTGTTACTAACAGAAGCAAAACTGGTGGAAGGTCATTGAGAGGGTTAAGGTAAATTTCTTCAAAGCTTGGAAATCCTCAGTTTTGATTTCTACATGCAAACTCAGCAACAGGTTTTTCTTTTAGTATTTCATCGCTCGTCGCTAATTGCCATTATTCCTTTTTTTCTAGTCATTGTTTCGTTTTTTTCTAGTTTAATTATTTTATGGGAGCACCTAACAATTACCTTCGTCTCTCGTTCCTGGTATAGATTAATAGATCGGCGTTCCCGATGGAGGTTTGAATTTTATTCTCGTGTTTTACAATTGCAGGTATAAATAATGAAAGGTCGAATTTTTTATTCAAAAACTACATTAATTTGTGCTCACAATTTTTTTTTGCCGGTCATTCCAAACGTAAAGGACTTAAAATTTTTCATCTGCAAAAGAATAACGTTTTTATTTATCACCAATTTGTAAATATATGTTATTGTCAGGAAAAAATAGTCACGTGATATGTCACGTGATCTATTGGAGGGCGTTTTCTACTTAAAAATGTTAAAGGTCCATCTTCACCCAAAAGACGTTGCGGTCGTTTGTTTTTTGTTTTGAAATGCTCCATTGTTCATACGAGTGATCTAATTGGTTGCACGCATTCAAGCGTGAATTTCGTGTTACACGAAATTCACCAGAAAGTGATCACGGCGTGCATGGTATTTTGGGTGAAGGTCGACCTTTAAGGACAATAAGACCTTTTTATTTGACAAATTTTCATTCCATTTGTTAAAGTTATCACAAATAAACTATTTGACTTGGTTGAGTGGCCAATAAAATTGATCCAAAGATCAGTCGAAATGATTGGATTCCGGGGTCGAACAATCGATTATCAATCGTGTGTTACGGGGTAGGGATGAGGGGGGGAGGGGGAAGGGGTACGGGGAGGGGGTACGGGGAGGGAGCACGGGGAGGGAGTACGGGGAAGGATACTCCCTATTGTGGACTATACGTTTTATGCTCGCATTTAGGAAAGAGTAGATGAAATTGTTATTTTAGGTTTTAAAAGGATTGATGAGATTCACTGTAAAGTTGAAAGGGACAGCAACTACATCTAAGTGTCTAAAAGCTCTGCAACAGTTTGGCAGAAATTACAAGACGAAGAATTAGAAAAGCCCGGAGCCGGAAAATAGAAAAAAGACTCGTGACAGAGCAAGCGGGATGATCGATCGCAGTAACACCCGCTGCCTGGTCCTTCATTTATTAATAATATTATTTAATAAATAATCTTGTTAGACTGTGAGCAGTCTCTTATTCTTGTTTTAATCAGTCGAGCGAGCACGCGACCCACGAACGGTGAGCGGAGAAGCTGCGAGCCGCGAGGAACGAGGAGTCTTCGCGGCTTCGCCGCTCACTCGACGCAGGCTAGTGTCTAGTTCCCAGTCCTACTACAATTATACACACTCTACACAGACCCGAGTAAAAATGTTATACGTGAAAACATTTAGATATCACGAGTATAAAGCTAGACTTTTCGGTCAGTCAATCAATCAATCAATAAACTTTATTTAAATGTCAAAGACCGCCTAGCCAGGGAGAAATCTCCCTTACTAATATGGGGACATTCTAAAAATTAAATTAAAATAAATAAATAATTACTAGTAATAATTAAAAAGCTGCGAGCCGCTAGGAACGAGGAGTCCTCGCGGCTTCGCCGCTCACTCGACGCAGGCTAGTGTCAATGTTCCCCCACTGTAGCCAATGTTCCCCCACTGTATAATTTAGATTGCAAAAGTTAGTAAAAGAGAAGATAAAACATTAAAAAAAATTAAACGAATTGGAAAAAATATTATAACGAGACAATAGCTTTTGTAGAAGCACTATTCATGGCACACCAGTTTCCGGCCGCTTTTGTGAGCGATAACATCCATATCAACGTGCAAAAATTCAGGAATAATATTTGTCTGTTGTCGATACAACTTGCTTAGGTTTCCTCATATATAATCACATTTGTTTTACAAACACAATAACCACCACTGGAAATAACTACATCCGCACAACAATCATCGAATTAATGTGAACATTTCGGCTTTGGACTAATTACCGCAGAAAAGGTAAAACATATTAAATTTTTTTCAATAAAACAAGAACCGATTCTTTATTACCATAAGACACTCTAGATTGTGCATGGTTGCTTTAGATTCAATTTATGGCTGTGTTATTTTTGCCTTTCACTTCTGGAGTGGGGGTTGTAATTAAGATGGCGTTTATATTGATTTGACTATTTTATTCACAGTTGTCCTAAAAAAAATACAAAGACCACCGTTGAAAGTAAAAGCTAGAGGATGTAGATTAGATGTCTTGAGTAAACTACCTTCGGTTTCTCAATTAAAAATTGGTCTCCTGGCTACAAGATGGAAATCCTGTTTGCTCGATGATCGCAAACCAACTCGGACGAGCTTCCTTAAAGTATCGGTCGATTGCTAAAAAGGTCCTTATTAGTTTCATCTTTTGTAAACTTACTCGAATTTACGATGGATTTTCCTAAAAACGATCTTGCAACGTTCAAGCACTGATTATACAAACTTTAAAGTTCGTTCGATTCACTATGCAACGAAAGTACTGATTTCCAGATTTTGAGTTTTTTTAATGGCGCCAATTTTCTAATTTCGAATTATATTTTAGTATTACGTTGGACGGTCATTAAAACTTCGATCAATTGTTATCATGACTGTTGTCATCAGAAGGGACATCAAATATCGACGTGAAAACACATGGAATATTCTAGCCATGCACAGAAAACCACTATCCAAAAAAATGTTTCACATTATGAACTGAAATGATTTTAAAAAGGTAGTAATTTAAATACAATCACAACTTGAAGCTGGCCTGATGTCGATTTGACCTCCAGTTATGCAAAGTAACCCTTTTGCTTTATTGTTAAGAATTCAATCTACTGGATGTAGAAAGTTTATTCAAACTAAAAATGGCTTTGTATGATCTTAATGAATCTTAATTACTCTTTAGTGTATTTCAAAGGCGTTCGACAAGAAAGTAAATATTTTCTCGTGTTTATATGACTGCGTAGCATCGGTTTACTTTATGAAAAATGAGCAATTAAGATTCATTTCCTATCTCAATGTTTATCGTAGATTGAACAATAATTGGTTTTCAGGGCCGAAACATTGCACAAAATGTGACATGAAGTCTCATGAGAAAAATATCTATAACGTACTTCAACTGTAAGAGCTCTCGCAAAAAATATGTTTTTTATCATCCCTGTCAGTTGGAGATGATGTTTTTAGTTAAAAAAATATAAACTAAAATCGAAGATGTAAATTGGGATCCCATGCAAAGTTGAGGCAGTCATTGTCATAACAATATGCTCTCCAGGTACACAACAACATGTTCATAAAAGAAGTAAAAACAACTGCTTTGAAATGAAAGCTGCGCGCCTAGCGTGGGATTAGTATAACGTCAATTTTTAGTGTTAAAAGCAAGATTCGACGACCAACAACAACGAATATTGGTAAAAAGATCTGTTATCTGTGGATTCAGCGACGGTTTACCAGAAAACAAACTTCGAGTCAAAGAACATCACAACTGAAGAATTAAAGCACGCTAAACAGGAATATATTTTGCACTGAGTTGAACGCAACAGATCGAGAGGCAATCTAAAGTGCACATAAAAAACACTCCGAACATGACGGGAACAGATCAGAATATCTATGTGGTGGTTTCTCTAAGCATTCTGTCAGTTCTTATCGTGGTATCAAACTTTTGTGTCTGCCTCATGGTTTACTTGAGAAAGGCTCTACGAACGAACACAAATTGGTTGATGGTGTCCCTAGCCGTGTCGGACATTTTAACAGGAGGAGTTTTACTGCCCGTATACCTCATCTTACCAACATCGATAGTGACAAGTTATTTAGTTTGTATGATATTACTCTCAGGTGTTGCTAACCTATGCACGGTGACGTACGATCGTTATGTCGCTATCTTGAAGCCGCTAGAATATCCGTACCGTGCACCAAAGATGCTCAAAAGAGCTCTGACACTTTCGTGGCTGATTCCAGCCATATACTCCTTACTTCCGCTGTGTTGGGACACAAATCCTAACCTCAAGATACACAAAGCGTACATGGTGTGCTTGCAGTTTTTTGGTATTGTCGTACCCTACATATTTATCACTTTTGCCTACGTATGTATGTTCAAGCAAGTACGTCGAAGCTTAAGGATGAAAAGGAATATGGAATCTCTAAGGGTACACAAAAGTGAACGCAGACGAATTTCATCTGATGCCAAAGTGGCAAAAGTGTTTTCCATAGTTGCTTCAGCTTTTATTTTGTGCTGGCTGCCGATAATTTACATAACAACTGCAGACATTATAAATCGACTTGACATCATCCCTTATTCCTTGTCCATTGTTTCATTTTTTACCATAGCGACTAGCTCACTTGTGAACCCGCTCATGTACGCTTTTCTAAAACCGGATTTCAAGATGGCCATCAGGACGTGTTTTCAGAAGAGCACTCGAACGGACAATGCCTCAACCATTCGCAGCCTTCCACTTGTCGCCCTGACAATTGGAGCAGGAAAGAAATACGAGGAAAGATTAACAGAGCAGCTGGCTAAGATGGAGAGTGATTCTTTATCCAAAGACTACAATTCAAACAATGCTTCGATGGAAAACTCTGCTTAGTAGTCATTGTACTACATATAAATAATAACACTCACTTACAATTAATACAACACAACTTACAATTAATACAGCACTCTCCGCGTTTTATATGATGTGTGCTTAGCTTTTACAGTATTAGTTAGTATTATCACATTGTAATATTAAGAATGCCTGGCTTAATGAAATTCACTAATAGGTCAATTATTAACCACCAGTGACGTGCTTTGATTGTTTCAAAAATCAAATTGCTTCTTGTTTACATTATTTAGTGAAATAAAAAGAAAAGACTACTGGTTCATGCTGTTACGTAATTTTATCGCACTTCCAGGATCCTTCACGGGTCACCATAACACTTTGAATGTTTTTTTTTTTTATTATTTGACTTGTCTTCTGAACCAGTCAGAGTCCAACTGAATAACAAAGTGTTTTCTTAGCTCGAAAAAATCTCGTGTACCCGAATGGCTCTTTCTGAATTGAGATTTTTCCTAATAAAGTAACATCGATACACACGAATACAAGATATTCTAGAAATCATAATGCACACCTTCAAGTAGCTGAAATTCGATCTACAGACTAACTACAACTAAACTAGCAGTGATTGCATGGGAGAACTATTGTCCCCCGCCAAAATATCTTATTTTTTCCAAGTTTGCATTTGGTAACAGAACACAGTAACTCATATGAGAGTGTTTTAAAATGCTGCTTTTTCAGCAATTTCTCAGGGACGTTTGAGTATTAAAACATAGGACGACCACCGAAGGGAGTGGATGCCATCTTACATAGGTCTCAACGCTTCAAAGGCACTGGGAACGAAGCTTCATATATATATATATGAAGCTTCGTATATATATATATATATATATATATATATATATATATATATATGTATATATATATATATATGTATATATATATATATATATATGTATATATATATATATATATGTATATATATATATATATATATATATGTATATATATATATATATATATATATATATATATATATATATATATATATATATATATATATATATATATATAGACGGTTTTGAAGGTGCTGCCTGAGCCAACGAAAGATGTCATACCAAAAGGATCACAATAATGGATTCACAGTCCGGATTCGGTGGATATAATAAAAAACTAGTTAAAAAGACCGAAAATGGACAACTTTTGGTATAAAAAATATAAAAATTTAGTTTAAAAACGTTTCGGTCTCTCGACCTTCATCAGTTATACAGACAAGTTACACATGAGACTTAAATACGGTTACAACAATGACTTAATGTTAAACTACTGATAAACTACTGATTTGTTACGTAATTTATCAGTAGTTTAACATTAAGTCATTGTTGTAACCGTATTTAAGTCTCATGTGTAACTTGTCTGTATAACTGATGAAGGTCGAGAGACCGAAACGTTTTTAAACTAAATTTTTATATTTTTTATACCAAAAGTTGTCCATTTTCGGTCTTTTTAACTAGTTTTATATATATACATATATATACTATGGGATTTATCTTCATCTGCGGCGTTATAACACAGCAGTAACCTATCATCCGGTACGTCATCAACTTCACATATCTGCTACAAATGTGGCCATGCGTATTACCACCTGTCAACGCTCCCCACTAATTGAACGAGATGAAGTTTTCAGCTTAAATTTCATCCATAATTTTTGTCTACAGCACGCATCACTTTTACAAACAAATGTTTTTTTTTTTTTGTGGCGATAGGCAACGCACCGTAATGCATTACCTCAAAGGTAAATTCTACGCGAATATCCGGGGGCTAGCTTTCACCATTAAGACATATGAAACTGAATGAGTTGTAAAAATTCATGGTGAACTCCTTCAAGTTACAAAGACAGCTGTTACTCTTGCAGAGGGTTGGGGTTTGACACTTCAAATTTTGACACCACTGATATAAAAAATTTCTATAAATCCTTTGATGGTCTCCGCAAAATATTTTGAGCAAGTTTTCACATTGGATAAAATTCACTTGTGAATTTGCTAGTGAATAATCTTTTTTTTATAAAACTCAAGCATGTGAAGACAGTTTGTGTTCAACAACTGGATTCTGGAATAATCCGGAATAGAGTCAATCTAACGCAACCTTAGTTGAATTCAGGATCATGTGTACTTAAGGCACCCGAGTATCGGTCGACATATCGGCCGACACTCGGTCGATATGTCGACCGAGTATCGGCCGATAGTGACGGTCGACATTGGTCGGCCGAGTGTCGACCGAGTGTCGACCAACATGTCGACCGAGACACGGCCGATATGTCGGCCGATACTCGGCCTTCATGTGACGGCTGGTATGTTGACCGATACTCGGTCGACATATCGATCGATAAGCCACCGACATTTGGCCGATACTCTACCAACACTCGGCCGATACTCTACCGTTACTTGGTCAACTCTTGTTAATGAGTTTTATTTTCTCTCTCTACTCAAATGTCTCTTGTTTGCGTTGCCCACGCAGCTATTTTTAAGGGACTTTCGGCGGCTTTAACCAGTCTACAGAGTATGGCAAGTGCACGCGCGAGTTTTTTGTTTAAACGTTTACTCCGCATGCCAAAATGGTAGCACTGCATGATGCACCACTGTGCCTCATCAAAATTTGCCCCTTTGCTTGATGGAGGAAGCATGGAGGGCGAGAGGAGACGACGCTGATTCGCAGTCAGATGTTTGGAAATGGATGGCTTTGTTGAACGTTGCTATGACCAAGTAATGAGCTCCTGCTATGACCTAATGTTTGTTCTAGACGCCGATGCCGAACAAGTAAACTTACAATAGCATGAAAAGTGACATTTCAGCAAACGAAGACGTTTAACAAAACACAATACTGACAGTCGACCGATATGCCACCGACAGTCGACCGATATACCAGCGACAGTCAACCGATATGCCGCCAACAGTTCATCGTAACGTAACACTTGAGGTATCAACCGAGTGTCGACCGACATACTGACCAAGTGTCGACCGCGCATCGGTCGACATGTCGTCGACATATCGATCGAGTATCGGCCGATATGTCGACCGACGCTCGGTCGATATGTCGGCCGATGCACCGGTCAACATGACGACCGAATATCGGTCGACATATCGGCCGATACGCGACCGACATGTCGACCGACAATCGACCGCGTATCGGCCGATATGTCGACCGATATTGCGACCGATACTCAGCCGATAGGGACGGTCGACAGTCGGCCGACGGGTGCCTTAAGTACACATGATCCGTTGAATTTTAGATTAAGGACACATCTTTAAATTCCTTGTATCAGTATTTTAAAGTATAATTTAAATGATAAGATATAAGGAGACATTGGGTGGAGTTTGGCTTTGGGTATAAAGTTTTTCTTAATCATATCAACTTATATTTCAATTTAGTTTTATTCTGTAGAATTTTATTATTAAGTAGAAAAAAGGTAGATAGGTGCCCTCAATTAGTTGCACTTTTGTAAGCTAGGAAATCATTGACACACTAATAAATTTGTTATACAATAGAATAAAGAATAAGTTTATATACTGTAAAATACCGGTTACAAGTCCCCCATCCCCGCTTATAAGCCCTCCCACTTATAGGCCCATTTGGTAGAAAATTGGCGTTCGCGCTAGTTTTTCTATCTTTTTGCTGCTACACCGTGCTGACGAGACCCAACCAGGTCGAAACAGCTGTCCACGGTTGCGTTTTGGCTTTCAGTTTGGGCTCTATCATGTCGTTGTCGCGTTAATTGTTCTACGTAGTATCACTATGTTTGAAAAAAAAATATTCCGGTTATAAACCCCCTCTCCACCCGGATATCAGCCCCCTCTACTTTTCCTTGTTTCCTTAATATTAACATTTTTACAGAACACTGTACAACTTTAAACATAAAATACGCAAAGTATAAGGCTTGTGGAGTGCAGAACAATAAGCTTAATTATAGTTTTACTGCTGTCTCGCCAAATATTATTTTTACGTAACTATTCAATGTTTTTCTGTAGTATTAATATAATTACAGTACAACAGTTATTAGAAGCCGGCATACAGGGCAGCTGTTCAACAGGCTTCAACAAAGAGCATTTAACGGAAAACGTATTTTGATAATGCTGTATGTTAGTCTCAGCTTATTTCTTATCAGCTCATTCCGAAACGGTTTTCTTATGCCGCGGATATAAGGCCCCCTGATTATAAGCCCACCGAAAACCCATAAGAAGTTATAAGTCCAGGGCTTATAACCGGCATTTTGCGGTATGACGTATTCAATGCATATCATCTAATAGGCATTTTGCGGCATGAAGTATTCAATGCATATCATCAAACCGGCATTTTGCGATATGACATATTCAATGCATATCGGCATCTATGCTGTTCGAGGTACAAATGGCGTATATTCTCGTAAATTTTCATACCATCTTTATATATTGTGCAATCCGAACCCAATTATGATGTTCGTCATCTTCATTCATAATCTTCATCTGCTTCAGGCGGAAAGAACGGTTAAGTCGATTAAAAAAAGACAAAGGTCGAACTTCCAATTACTGTTAGCTTGTCAGCGAGTATATTGAGTGGTTATTACGTAGAACTGATTTCATTTTTTTCGAAGATAAAAATAAAGAAACTAACAAATTATCACAATTAATCTATTAACAGGGCTTTTACAGATTTTGAATTGTGTTTCGAAGTACAATAGTAAAACGGTAGAAGCAATCTCATTATGTCGTCGTATGTTTTTAAATTACCAGGTTGCCAGAACCTTTTGACAACCTTATTACGCATATGAACTATTAAATCACACCAAGCCGATTAAACTGACACTACTGAATAGGTTTCATATTGTTATGCTAAAATTAACGGGGACGCAGCTGAAAATTAAAATATATATCTATATTTATTAAATTCCATATTGCAAAAAATAAAAAAATAAAAGCATCCAGTGTCAATGCAAAATATTTTTTTAAAGCTTTCGTTTGAGTGGTTATACAACTCAGAACTCTATCCAAAAACACAACGTCAAAACCAAACTACATGACTGAACGTTTGACTGAGCTAGGGAGTCAAAATTTAATGGCATTTGAACTATATGTAATGTCAGATAGTATCTTTCTTACGAAGTTTAGAAACCCTTCTTGTCTTGCCACTAATCTAATTTTAGGCTGGAAGATGTTTTTCCTTGGAAATAGCCAAGTAGTGCAATATATTTTTTTTGGATAAAACAACAAAAACCACTGAACAAAAAAGCGTGGCAACGCGGCTAAACGTGTGAATTGCGTTCTACATGATGTTTTGTCGCATTCTATTTTATACATATATATTTTTGGTTTGTCTTCGAAAAACTCAAACGCAAAGATGTCAATATTTGTATTTCTCCAACAGGAAAAGATGTTTCGACAAGTGCCAAACGTTTGCGCTTGTCATTCCAGACCGATTCATGATCATCAATAAAAGATTGATGAAAAGAAGCTTAGATACCAAATAAAAAACACACAGAGGAGTCTCCTCATTGGTTGACAAAAAATTTAACACCTCAACTCAAATAGAAATCTAAGTGATATGTTAAAGCGAACCTCAGTACTTTGTGCGCTAGTTACAAGTGTAAGGCACTATGATTTAATAGTTGAAAACAACTAAATCGATCACCAAGGTAAATTAACTACGCTTGAGAAAGTCACTTAAAAGACATTTACAAAACCTTTTTTGCAATCTGATTGGGAACACCGGTTGCTTAAATGTCCTCTTTACAATGACAGTTTTAAAAAACATTTTCTTAAAGCGATTGCGAAGATAGAAGTAAATTTGGTTGTATTTTTAACAGGAAATCAACATTTAAGCCAGAAGAAGAGTTGCGCATCATTCGTTCATGAAGAAATGCCTGAAAGCTCTATTGTGAATGCTGTAATAACCGTTTTGTCAGTCTTAGTTGTGCTGGCTAATGTGACCATATGCTTTTTGGTTATCACCAACAAATCTCTTCGGACCTACACAAATGGATTTCTCGTTTCGCTGGCCATATCTGACGTTTTACTCGGTGGGGTGCTGTTCCCTGTGATTCTCACTGTTCCCGAGTCGATCGCCAGTGGATATCTTATTTCCGTGATTCTGCTGTCGGGAGTGGCAAACCATTGCTGCATCACATTTGATCGATTCATCGCCGTTTGTCATCCATTTTCTTATTCATTTTTAATTGACAAATACTTCGCGAAAATGCTAGCTATCGCTTGGCTCGTAGCGATAGTCATCTCGCTGCTGCCATTGTGCTGGAACACTAACAATACTCTCACAATCCATCAAGTTTACATTTTTGCGGAGATAGTGGTTTTTATCTTCTTGCCGTATTTGATGATGTTTATTGCCTATTGCTTGATTTTTAAGAAACTCCGTGACCATTTCAAGCTTTTGCAAGAAACAACGGCAATCTCCATAACAAGACGAGAACAATCAAGAAGGCTTTCCTCGGAAGCGAAAGTTGCCAAAGTGTGCCTGATCCTGGTTGCTACGTTTGTGCTTTGTTGGTTTCCAATCATTTACATGACCTCCGCAAATGCTGTCGGAAGACAAGAGATAGTGCCTATCGTTTTGCCTACAGTTTCAAAGTTTACACTGGCTCTCTCGTCATTAATAAATCCTGTACTGTACTCATTTAAGAAGGAAGACTTCAGAGCGACTGTAAAGAAAGTTTTCATGCGCAATGCAATGAACAGACAGGTTCATCCGATGGTTCAAGGGAACGATGCTGAAACAGCACCAGAAGTAATGGCCTGTACTGGCACAGGTGCACAGTAATAAAAAATAATAAAGAGAACGATGTCATTGGCTTAAAATTGCATATTACGTTGAACACAAAAGGTTCTGCATGAATTATGTCAAAAACGGTCATATTTCTTTTTTTATTGGTGTTTATTTCACAAATCGTTGCTTTCCGTTTTCATTGTAGTTCTCCTCTACGATTGAGAGTTAACCCCAATTATTTCCAAATCTTTCAAAACACAACATTGAAATTTAAAGAATGGTCTAGTGAATATCACTTTGTATATTGAAATTTCATTAAGACTGAAATGGTAAACGACTGAAATCAAATAAGTTTTTCATTACATTATTTGCCCAGAGGAGATCAAGAGGCATTTGACGAACAAAAAGACAATGATGTGTTGTCTTTGCAATTTATCTATACCTTTCACGAATCAAAAGCACCAAACTTGGCTTGTTGTATGTTATCAAATGTCTCCAACTACGTTTGTTAGTGTCACCGATTTTTAAACAAATATCTGAAAGCAACCTGAAAATCGGCCATGCTTCACACATTTGTCAAGCATCATAAGCATGTGTTGGCTGGTATGGGTACAATTACTTAAAACACCCTCGTTTAGCTCGATTTTTCAAAAATGCTCCGAGCCACCGAATGTCTAAAAGGAAAATCTCACCTCCTTGTCCACCCTAATGACCAACTGCTCAACTGAGCTTTCACCACGTAAATGGTTAATTTTCACTTTACCGTTCTTCACATCTACCAGATCCAACGTTGATCGTACAGGGTTCATGATATTGTTCTTCACAGCCGTAAATTCTGATACTGTGGCCACATTATACGCGTGCCAATAGCTGGACGAATATAATTTTACTTGGACACATTGAGGGTCGTTGTCAAAGAAGTAAGCACGACCATGATCAGTGTGTGGACATAATTAATCCACTGCGCCCTAAACAGAAGCAATGACGATCTCTCGGGTCCCACGTCATTGTTTTACACCAATAACCCTGAGAACAGAACCGTCCTGTTCTTTATTTAGATATACAGTGTTGCACAGTATCCGAGATCAAATGACTGAAGAATTGATTAGTAATTGGAAATAAAACGTTCGGTGGCTGCGTGGCATTAATTGGTATATATAAGATACATAAAAAATTTCAAATTGTTGAAATCAAAGCGCCAAAATTTAGATAAAAATATCATACGTTTGGGACTTTGCCCTTCTTCAGTGGATGTCTGTTCTTTACTCAAGAAGAAAAAATGGTTTAATTTCATTGGTTGTTTGGTCATTTGTTGCATAAAATGGAAACAGGCAACCTCGCAAAATGACCGGGGCGGTATGCACCGATACGTCGCTTGGTTTGTAGGCAGATTTTAGCCATTTTTTAACAATAACTTTCGTTGTTGGTGCAGGATACAACAAAAGCAAGAACTAATTAAAAATGATCCTTAATCCCAGCTTTCGCGACATAAAATATGTTTTTGTTTCCTTTCATATTCGGTAAAACGGTATTAACGGTAATCTTTAGGTTTTGCTCCAGACGTATATTTATAGACAAACTTATAAAGATAGATCGTAATAATTTCGTTTTTCTTAACCTGTGATTAGGCCTTCTTTTTTCCCTCCCCGCCCTTCTACCGACTTCCGCTCTTAAAAAGGAGCGTTTGATCGCAGGTTGCGTTCTTCCAGTGAAAATTTATTGAGCTTGTAAGGAGAAAATAAGACCCAACAAAATCTAAAACTGAATAAAACATGATCCTTAATCCCCACTTTCGCGACATAAGATATATTTATGTTTTGTGATGTAATGCTATTAATTTTCTGCTTTCATTTTGGGAAAAACGTTATCAACGGTAGTCTTTAGTTTTTTGCTTCAGACGTATATTTATAGATATATTTATAAAGACAGATCATAATGAGTTTCGTTTTTCTCGTCAACATCTACTGACACTGTAAGGAGAAAATAAATAGTGATCCCTCTTCAGGATTAATGCAGTAATTTTGCCGTGTTTACAAGTTAAGAGGATTTGGGATTGATTTAGCTAGAAATATAGTTTGATGGAAAATCTGATCTGTATCATAGAGGACTTAAGGTTGTTTTGATTAAAATCGATTCACAAAAAAAAGAAATTTTTTTTTATCCTACATCAATATGGCCGTCGCGGCGTCATATAAAATCTTTTATTTTAAAATACCGATTTTCCTATCCGATAGCATTTGGGTAAAAAACACGTCGGCCTAAAGACAACTGATAAGACGCAGTTTCACAGACATCTGTAATTTCCTTTAAATCCGTCCATTCCATTTACATTATATGGAGATAATTGCTTTCTTTTTTTCAGTGCAAATCATTACCTCGATCTGTCTCATTTTAACATTTAAAGAAAAACAATTTCAATCCCAACAAAAAAGTTATTTTTGATCCTATTTAGCGATTCGAAGGTTCCCTTTTCACAATCACATTAAAGGTAAAAAGTCGGAGCTTTTAATGTTTGATTGACAGCAACTAAAAGCAAATATTTTTGGCAAACTTCCATGTGGCCGTCGTACTCGTTTTGAGCAGTACACATGTCGGATAAGCATCTTAGACTTAAGCTTTTCATTTTCTGAATTTCTGATCGTGCACCGTGCACAGAAGATAATTTAGCAAGGTGAGATTGAAGCATTAACCCGCCAGTAAGGAAATTGCCCGGGGGAAATTGATCTCAGCTTAGATAAAAATAAGTAAATAAAACTTCTCCTGTAAATTATAAACATGGATCTCACACCATATTACACGCAAGCTTCCACGGATATTTAAAATTTATTAAATTCAATGAAACAATAAATTGGCTTGCGACAATAGCTGTTCTCCATTCGATTACAAGACCACAAAAACAAAAACTTTGCGGCATTGTTAGTGTTGTAAGGAAGTCATATTTAAATTTATTTATTAAAATGTTATGAAATATTTCATATCCATCTGGTCACTTTTTAATTCAAAGAATTTTACAATTTCTGTCAACTTTTGTGATGTACGATGGAAGTGACATTTTGTCCATGTTACTACATCTTCTACAAAAGCCGAGGTGAAAACCAATTTCACTTGCTCTACTCATCCTTAACTTTGCCGATAAAAGTTTTAATAGCCTCAGAATTTCTAAATTGTCAAAATTAAGTCATTTATTATTTATGCAATTTATGCCTTTTTGAATTTATCAATTATTTGAAAAAGTTGTTATTTGCATTTCATGGGATTTACAGCTTTAAATGTCAAATCAAAGCTAACAGGACTTCCAACAATAAGTTTATTTTCTCGAAGAAGAAAACTTTCTGGTGTTCTCTCGCTTGTACGACTGGCGAAAACCAAATAATAACTGAGTGGGAAATTGACATTGAAAGTGACATTCATTTTCCGATAACAGGAAATGAAAAAAAGAGTGTTCCGGAATACCAAATAAGAAGGTAAACCTATCGGGATCGCAGCTCAACATTAACTTGTAAATTTGTTTAGATTCCTATCACTCATTTCCTCACTATCGTCAAGCAGAAAATTCACATTTGTTTATAATTTCTTTAGATCTTATTAAACGTCCGTCTCCTGCCATCTAGCGTTCAATATAACAAAGACAAGTGAAAGAAAAACTAAGCAGGGAAGCAGTTAAACAGCTCCAACAAGAAAGGAATATAATTTCTTCAATATCCCTGGTAACATAATCCAATATGGGTGAACCTTCCTGGATCGTCGTCACTTTGAGCTGCATATCTCTGCTTATAGTAGGAACTAACATGGTCGTCTGTGTCTTCGTTGTGACAAATGCTCGACTCCGTACTTATACTAATGGATTCCTTGTATCTCTTGCTGTCTCTGACATTCTCACCGGTGGAGTCTTCTATCCTATTCACCTCAGTGGACCTAATTCGGCAGTCGCCGCCTCAGAAGGCTACTTGATTGCATTTGTGCTGTTGTCAGGAGTTGGGAACATTTGTTTGGTGACTTGGGATCGCTTTATTGCTGTTGTTAAACCTTTTCATTACAGAAAAATAGTGCAAACCTATTTTGTAAAGCTGATAATCGTGGCTTGGACAACTTCATTTGTAATTGCGATTTTGCCCCTTACATGGAAGACGAATTCCGATGTGATAATCCACAAGGTGTACCTATTTCTCCTTATGGGCGTTTTTGTTGTCATCCCATACGCTGCAATATTTTGCGCCTATTGCAAAATTGGTCAGGAACTAAAAAAGCACCACCAAAAAATCCGAAATCGTTCCGAGGGCGCTCTTTCGTCTAGAAGATTAAAATCAGAGGCTAAAGTCGCCAAGGTGCTTCTTGCCATAGTCATCATATTTGTGTTATCGTGGCTGCCAATAATTTATATGACAACCGTTGCCAGCCTCAACAGGCCAGACTTATCACCAGTCGCTCTTCAAACTGTCTCCCTTTTAACGGTAGCTCTGTCCTCTTTGGCAAATCCTTTATTGTATGCGTTTATGAAGGAAGACTTTCGACGGGAATTCAAGAAATGGTCATCGAAGCGAAGGAGATCTTCTCTATCTAAAAGTGAGATTGAGTTAAAAACGACCATATCGACCGCATGTGCCGTGCCACTGCAACCATCCCTGAAGTACCTGCAATTGATGTGAAGTGCGTTGCATAGATAGGAAAACGAAACGCAACTTTAATATTACGTTGTATCAGCTGTGCAGTAGTCCTCGGACTTCTTTTTACTTTTTTAATCAAAAGTGAAACGGATCATTCGGAATGACCGATGGAGAATGGATGACTAAGTAGGCGGTAACAAAACATGCACGCGATCAAGGCACATCTACCTGATGACCTTTATGAAGAACATTTAAATGTTGTCTGCACAAACTTTCATAGTCACTAAAATAGCACTTAAAGCTAGAAATGTTTGCTATTTTTACTCTGGTATATTTAAACGCAAGACACTTAGTAAGAGCGACCAAGGCGCAAAAAGATAAACAAAACACACGTTGGTTTATGTGGTATGGTGAGTCCCGTACAAGCGCCGAATAGGGTTTTACTGTTCTTATACTCGGCCGATTTATATGAAAATTTTTGCTGCGGAGCGAGCGCAGCGAGCGAGCAGCAACATAATCAGGATTTAAGAGAGATATATAAGGTGGGACGAATTCTCGAATTCATCACTTTTTACCAGAATGCATTGCATTTAACCACACTTTTTACCAGAGTTCTTCGCGGCATTTTTGACCAGAATGCATTGCGCCAGGAAAGAACGTCGTACCGTCGTCTTTTTCGCGTGGATTTCAGTGGGAAAGGCCTTGATTTACCTGTAATACGATGTGAAGAAGCTCGTACTTAACTTTCCCAACTCAGTCCCGCTTTCGTTTTTAATGCAGTATGTGAAAGTTTCACAAATCTGGACGCTTTCGATTTTCGCGATCTGTATCGTTTCATGTCCAAACATAAGTTTAGTTCACCATGTACTTAAACATCACGATCTCTTGATGCGATAGTTTGTGAACCGCAAGAAGGAAACTTGCCTCAATAATTATGATTCTTACCATGTTCTCGACAGCCAGCAAAGCCGATCTCACATAAAAGGTATACAAGTCTAGCAGCGCGTTACTGTGAATGTAGCGTGCATCATGAACTGAACTTGACATGTCCGCGCATCTTGGCCCTAGTATTTCTTACTTCCGCGAAGTACTCAGCTAACAAGAGCGATTTGGAAAAAGGGGGCAAAAGTGTTCGACTCAAACAGGCTAAGAATATTGTATCTACCTGTCATAAATAAACACTGCGAAATTCGAATTTCAGTTCGAGTTCGAAGTTAGAATTCGAGTTCGTACGCGGTATGCGTACTGCAAAGGAAACAGATCGTTTTCGTTTGTTCAAAATAAAGCTATTTTACAGGCGATTTTTCCTTGTAAATTAAACTTGATTAAATGCTGTTATTATTTGGAATTTGTTAGAACGAATACTGTGATTGTATTATTGCATTTAGCAATCGCATTTAGTGAATTTCGATACACGCCATTTGTTTACTGTGGCGCGTGTCACGTGGTTACTAACGTTAACCAAGGTGGCCGCTTGTTTACATTTAAACAAACTCTTTTCTTTGGCTTCTTTCGTTCGTCTTCGGTGTTCCTTCATTGCCAAAAACTTCGAAATGTTCGACAAACATAGCCAACACTGTTTTAACACAGGTGTTTTGACAATTTGAGGTTCAATTTTACAGTTTATAACCACAACGCTCACGTTGCGCTACGTGCTAGATGCGTATTCTTCGATCGGAGGCGCTCTTGCACCTGTGTTAGAGAAACAAGACTCACTTTTCTAAGTTCACAAACCATTTGGAAACACATTTTCAAACCCTTCTCAAACCCTTTGCTTTTAAACATTTTTTGCCTGGGGGTGGGAGGGTGGTCTTAGTTTTAAAAACACCGCACAATTTGTGACTATTTTCAGAGTCTCACGCAAGCAGATGGATCACTGCCTACCTAGACTTTCCTATTATATAATGTCAACATAAACAGAATGAGCCGCAGCATTACTATCTTTTAGATAACCTAGTCTAAACTTAATGATTACAAAGCGGTTTCCCCTTTCGATTGAGTTCGATAGACGGTGTACGGAAGAAGGTGGCTTGCATACGCGGAGTCCCAAAAAGATTTCCGGAGCGATGTAGAACTTATTTCCCTTCCACTCATCTTGTTTACAGATAAGAGTGACTGCATTGCCGGCATGCAGGCGCCCGACTGTTCTGACTGTTTTGTATTTGAGGCTTCAAGTGAAAATTGTTTGGTTAAATCAAATTATCAGTCTATGTTGTGGTTCAAATTTTTCTTTGGTTTGAAAATTTTCTCTCCTTTGTCTCCGATTATGGTAATGAATCTGAGGCAAAGAAAATTTTTTTTAAACAAATAATTTTATTAACAATGAGAATAACTATTTACAATACATTAAAATTCTAATACGGTAAAATATGTACATTTAAAAAGTATATCTAGCCTATATTACATCTCATCTCATCTATTATAATAACAACTTTATTTACAATTTAAAAAATATCTTAATTACAAAAAATAAAAATAGAAATAATTGAATTTAAACTGGTTTGAAAATTTCTAAACCAAAGAAAAATTTGAACCACAACATTTATAAAAAGATTTGAAAACATTTTCATTGGAATATGCCTGAGAAATCTTCCATTAGACTCATCCTCTCGGTTTTTCCTCAACGCTTACGAAGAAAAAACCATTCATTGATGGATTTGTCCTCAGGATGCGAGAGTCTCGTCATCACCTCAAACCCATAGTTAGTAATTTCTTGCAGTATTGCTGTAGTCGAAGAGTCTGCCTGTTCTTTGTCGAAAGAAAACGCGAGAGGGCTACATATACAGTCGTGTCCTCTAAATATCTCCTGCAATATGTGCTTCTCGGCAAACACGGTCAATAGTGTTTCAAAGCCATGTTTGTCCCTGTCCAGAGTGAGACGAATCACTTGATTTCTTGCCTTATACCTTGAAGATTTTACCTCATTCAAGGCATCAATAAGTTGAGGAATTTGATAAAAATCTGCCTCTTCCATGAGTTGATCAAATTCTTGGAAATTTTCAGGTAGGTTTAACTTGGAAGAACGCAAGAAGTTTAATACGTAGCGGAACATTGGTCCGTCGCGATCGATGAAGAAACTTCCTCGGGAATCTTTGGCAACTGGACGCTGACCGCTGAACATAACACCCAACATGGAGTCAGGAAACCTCTTCAGACTGGCCAAGGATGTGGTATAAACAATACCGCCGACGTTAACGTCGATTATTGATGGGAAAGTTTGAATCTTTTCCATTTCGTACAACTGTTAAATTAGAAAATAATAAGGTAGACTTTGCTTATATCGTTACGCATTAAGGAAAACTAGGGTTGCGGAGACCGAACAAAACAAGTTGTCGGACAGAGGGAGGGGTGGGTGGAGCCACTTCTTCAGAATTTTTATTGGCGGTGCGCAGTCTGGTTCTTGAATCCCTTCCCTTTTTATACCAAAATATGTCCATGCACCTTTTCAGACCTTACCTGAATGCCGTACTTGCCATATCAATTTTCACAGGCAAAAACCAAAAAGGCATATTATATGTATGTATGTATGTATTGTATGTATGTATGTATGTATGTATGTATGTATATATGTATGTATGTATTTATTTATTTATTTATTTATTTATTTATGCCAATATGTGTATGCCAATTAACATTGAAATACATATCGCAGACTAGAGGACTACCCAGGGTGGAATGGAAGAGGAATGTGTAAGGGGGTGGGAGAGGAATGGGAACTCTCCTTCATCTATTCTTGCTCACATTGTTATAGCTGACTGATTCTCACCTGACTTGGAACATGCTGCTCGATGTTACCACCAGTAATGGACCTTATTTTGTTGGACAGACAAACCGGTCAGAAATAGAATATTTGTATGGAAATCAGATGTTAATTAACTCTAGTCTGCCTAGTCGCGGGACTAGAGGCTAAGCCTGCGCCGATACTAGGAAAAGAAATAGACTGACCGCCAAAGTTAAGGGATGTTGCTGGCAACAACAGCTGTTTCCGTTCTAAATTTTCCATACGTTTGTCTTTAAACCTTTTCCGGCGAGTTGTCAACTCTGTCCACGGAAATAGTTTTACAGTCACTCGGAAAGTTAAAAACGTGTAGTGGAAGTTTTCTAGTAGGGTACTTTTCTCAAAATTTGGTCCATAAGATATCTTTCCTGATATCCTCCGTTACTAATCCCTTTTTTTTTACTTAGATGATTTCACGTTTAATTCTCATGCGTGTTTGCCGACTCGACCAAACATATAAATGGCGTCCAAAATCAAACTCTATTGGATATAATCTTGGCCTTAGGTATTGAATGAATTGTGAGCATATTGAATTATACTATTTGGATCATAGAACCCAATTCATAAATAAGTGCATTGAAAGAAATTATAATCATTCATCTAAGTGTAAATACTGTGCATGTATGCATTTCCCAAAGACAAAATAAAGGTATTGAGACAATCACAGTCTACAGCTCTAAATATGATGACCGTTTCCACCGCTTTCTTGAACTCTGTTTACATTATTCTGTGGTTAATAACATGTAACACCGCTTACAATGCCTTCTAAAAGTATACACTTACCTTAAAATGATGATAAATGATAACACTAGTCTCTCAAAGTCTCTCAGACAAATCTTAGTTGTCTTCCTTGCAATATGGCGACGCTCCTTTCACCTTTGAGACAAGCAGTCACGAAAACGAACCTCTTTTCCGGTTCCGCCAAAGTGACGGAACATTTGTCACCACATACGTCACGCCAATTCTGACTACGTGACACGGCAATGTCTTTCTCTAAAGTCAATCAGAAGAAGTCAACGTATTGTCGGAAATACAGCAAAGCTGATAGTGAAGAATTTCTTTGACGATTTTAATAATCAGTTGACTTTTTAGTTTTTAGTTTTTTTTTTAGTTTTTAGCTTTACTTTTTGACGTTTCTTTTTCTTTTTCTTGGGCACAAAATATATATCTTTTATTTTACTTTATTTTTCTTGCCTCGATCTTTTCTCCGCTGTAAGGATCAGTTTGCCGTGTTATTTTACATTTCTTGAAACTTACATTACCTGTCATGTATTGGACACATGTACAGGGTATATACAGCTATTTCAATAAACTTTGTCGGATGAAAGCTTAAAGCCAAGACCGCAACGTAGTATGGGTTAGGGTAAAACGCCATTGCATAAAAATCCCATACTTCCTTGCGGTCTTGGCTTTTCGCCTTTTTCATCCGACAACGTTAATTGAAATATTGAAATAGCTGTATATAAAAAAGGAAGAAGCAAAAAAAAAGTATAACACATTGTATTATTGTCGATTATTGTATAAAAGAAAGATTTCCACCCAAAGGGTAGCTGTTGTTGGTAAACTGGTAAGTAAACTGGTTCCGCCGTTATTTTCCCAACATTAGGTTTCCGCCAAAACATTTCATTTTCCACCACAAAAACAAAGCTCCAATAGGTGATTTCCTTCCATTGTTTTCACCAGGTTCAATCCGCTAATTTAAGTTTCCTGTTTATGACAGCAAGAATATAATAACCCTTTCTCATTTACAACGATATGATATGCGGATTAGCGTCGGCTCACGTAGTTGTATGATCGGCCTTGGAGTAGGCTCGCGTTTGATCTCATGCGATTTCGCACGAGCCAGCTCGCTTCACTCATCGGCTCATGTTCGCCCCAGGTTCATCGCTGGCGAGTGACACGCAAACGTGAGCCTGCTCACAAGTTAATACAATCTTAAAAAATTCAAATGAAAAATTAAGACAGCCCCTTCCCCATTTCAGTGATGGAAAAAAATGGTGCGTTTTTGTTTTAGTGCGGATTCATCATTGAATGGGGGGGGGGAGGGGAAGGTTGAGGGGGAGGTTGAGGGGGAGGGGGGATGGGAGGGGGGGCGGTGAAATCTCATTTCCCTTTTTATTCCGTCCGAGAATGCAATCTTGGACAATTAAAATGAAAAATTTAGACAACCCCTCTTTCCCATTTCAGTGATGGAAAAATTGGCGCTTTTGTTTTAGTGCGGATTCATCATTGAATCTGGGAGACAGGGGTGGAGGAGGGGAGGTCTTATCAGCCTTTTTTTATTCCGTCCGCGATTGTGGTTGTCGTGAAAACGAGGCATAACACAATGGATACTACTGTGATCTAATGGGATGAGAATGAGTGGCGCTGTAGCCTAAAATTAAGACGATGGTGTAGTCCGGGTATTCCGGCGTTTCGTCGAGAACTGCCAATAACCAATAACCGTCTAATAACAAAACCACAGAACACCCCTTTGTTTCAAAAGGCTTCAGTCCGGAACTTGAGAATGAAACCCAAATCTGTAAGGGTAGATCTTGTGCATTTAAAGTTTGTAACTGAATATATCGAAGAACTTTTCTCCCTTATACATTTTTGATATACATTTTTCAATCTTTATGGTGTCATATATTAGCTTATGCACTTGACCTGCGTTTACATTGTCATATTTTCACAGTCACCTCAACCATCGCAGTTTAAGCTTCTTTTTATCATTGTTTACAGTACCCCGTGAAACTGGCTTGAACCATTTTTCTGAAGGCAATCCAATTATTACATTATGCAGGCTATAAAGCGGAGTATTTACTTCTCTGTTACAAGTAATATTTCTAATTTCAGTTTAAACAGTTCACTGTAACCACAGTATCTCCCAGCATAGTTCAAAAACAAAAACTACGCTGTATTGACCAGCTTTCATTAGTATAATGCGAGTTTATTAAAGTGGGTTCTTCAACTCAGGTATCACCAATTATCTTCTTTCTAGTTTCTGGTCAGTATCTGATCGCTGTTAGTCCCATCTGTTGTTCATGTCCACATTAATTCCGTACAAACACCCAGACTTGACTTGCATTACCATCTAAAAAGAAATTAGACATCTTGACCTCAAAGCCCTTATCGACAATATGTTGCAGAAAAGCATCAAGCTGCTCCAGTTTAATTGGGATCGTCGCTTGCCCTCCCTCAACAACTCCGTCAGTAGTACTGAAGTTATAAGCAGATCCTTTTGCAACAGATCCTCCCAGCATCCGAATATTAGGTACGAGCTGCTGTACCATTGCCAATCCACCAGCTAACACCAGTTTTGTTTTGGAACTGTAGAAGAGACGTAAAATCTCCGGGCCGGAATTTAAAGATTGATGGGATTTTCTAGCTTTCTGGACTGCTTCTTCGAAAGGTTTGATTTGGTAGAACTTTGCTTCGATCTCGAGCTGTTCAAAATCTTGAAAATCCTCCGGTAAGATTAACTTTCTCGTTCGCAAGAAGTTGAGAACGTGTTTGAACAAAGCACCATCTCGATCAATAAAGTAATTGCCTTTTGGATCCCTGGGCACTTGGCTTTCTCTACTGAAAAACCCCGCTAGTTTCGAGTCGGAAAACTGTGTGATGGTGTAGAGAGTGGTGGTGTACACATGTCCCCCGACATTAAGAGTGACCACTTTTGGAGGTTCTGACATCTCAAGCCTGTTAGCAAAAGCAAATTATTGACTAAGCTGTGAGTGTGAGACTTAGTAGAGGTGAATGATACTAGTTAAGGTAATATTACAATATTAGCCCCAAACTTTCATGTCACGAAATGTTATTGTAGTTACATTCGAAATTAATACCTTAAATACTTTCCATTGACAAAATGTTTGGAGGACAAAAGATCAAGTGAAGTCGGTGAATGGTGTGTCCAATCTCTACTGAGCGTTACATTATATTTAATGCATGTGATATTGCACTGACAAAGAATAAAGAATATCACGAAGTATCACTATCAAATACAAAATGAAATTTGTAAAAAAATAAAATTATCCTTTTGGATAAATTAAAAAGGCACTTCCGTCAGAAGATGACCATTTCATCGACACAAAACGAAAAAAAACTAATAATTAATTCTTTTTCCGATATTGTGATTTCGATGTATCAAGAATTTTCAATGTTTTAGTAATTGATTGCTTATTTAAACAGGTGAGCTCAGCTTAGTCCGATTTTGTTAATTGTTTTGAATTGCGAGGTTTTTAAACGAGGATTTATTAAAATTATCATTCATTCCTTTGACTCATCACTTCCAATATTGGGTTTTATTCCATATATAAAGTTACAACCAAGAACGGATAATGTTGAAAGAGATTAAATAGAAATTACAGACGCTATTCAGTTTACAAATGATATTGCAATAATATTTTATTAATTTCTTAAATTGACACACTTTCGTTTTCCAAACATCAATCCATTAACTTAACAGCTAGGTGTTCAATATTTTCAATCACCGTTTACTCACAAGCATTAGTTAGGTTCAGACAGATAATTTCATTACTTTAATATTCACACGCGTCAAATGTTTGGTAGACGAATCTCGATGTATTTTTTAAACGTTTGGTTACGGTGATCCTCGATAAAAGACTTGCGTTTATGTTTGCAGCTGCCAGCCTCTCTTCGCATATACCTCAGCGTATCAAGTGAAATTGGTGGTAGCTCTAGCCTACTGCTGCTTTGGTGGCTATGGTCGAGATCAGACGCGTCATTCCCGTCGTTTGCCATCATGACTTGAACCAAAGCCGGCGCAACTAGTCGTCGTGGTGTGACCTCTAAGCCTGGGAACTCCACCGTTTGTTTTTCAACGATCGCATTCCTTTGCTCCGTTAAACAGCAATTGGCGCATGGGCCTATAACTTCGCAGTATTCCTTTCCAAAAGCGCATAAGTGACGCTCATTGTAATGTGTTCGAAGGTTGCTTTGATCGGAGAGTAACCCACCACATTTGACACACTTTGTATGTTGGGACAGGTTGGGAGGCTTGTGTTGGCTCCTTCCTGTAGAACTCCACGCTCTTGGCTCACTCGGCTTTCGTTTATGCCAATATTGAATCCCGCCTGATAATTTATCCGAATAAGTTTGAAAACGAAGCCTTTCTCTTGTATTCACTTGAGACGACTTAGGGGTCCAATCTTTGTTTTTCCCTGAGGAATGACGATCGTCAAACAGCTTTGGTAGAGTTGAACGTTGAAGGCATTCTCTGTACGGCATGTTGTCAGGTCAGTTCATTAACACGCTCCACAATGTCAGCCATTAATGAATTTGTTTAACTTCATAAATCACAAAAGCGGCGCAATCGATGTTTAACTCACGGAAGAGGAAACACTCCTACCATAAGGACCACAGAGACGGCCAATAATGTTTCTTCTTGCCATTAGCTTGATTCGTGATGTTCTTGTTTACGATTTTGCACGATACTCTCCAAAGTTACCAACTAATTAAAATGCGTTTTCAAGATGTTTTGCAAAATACGACAATTGACTAAAAGGTCACGCATGACAGGCATCAAATGAAAATGCTACGCATTTGTTTTGTCCATGTAAACAATCGCGTGGACTAATGTGTCTACATAGTTGTCAAGGCCGCGCCGGCTGTGGCCAATCCGGTGAGCCATGCCAGCATTAAGTCGTGTGCTGAGTGGCTTTTTCTTCAGCGCTCTTAGGAAGGGAAGAGAGAGTTTTTTGGCGGAGTGTGGGGGAGGGGGAGGGGAGGTTGGGAATGGGGTAGGGAAACGGGTGGATTTTTCCTTCTTTGTAAAGTCTATGAGTATAAAGCACTATCTAATGACTTATTCATAAGCTAAAACGTACTGCTATAGTACATAGTCCGTTTGAGGAGGGTTAAAATTTGTCTGTCATCAAGAGAAAATGCTGTCATTAAACATCCTAAAAGAGTCAAAACATGAAACAGCCACAAAAAAAGACAAGTAACCTGTTCAAGTTTATATAGGAGTCCCCCGGGGTCGCCTTCATTGCTCATTTATTTGGATCATCTTTCGCCAAGCTTGTTCATGATGTGCATGATGGACTGTGATCCCAAACGTAAACCTTTCGAAGGCTACTCATATATATATAGGTTCGCAGCTTAGGAGTAATTATTATGTCTCATCGTGGGTCCTGGGAACAAGGTTATAAATCATTGCCTTCCTGACCCACCCATCCGTGGTGCAATTATGTTGATTTCGGCATTAGAAACCGAACACTCGCGCGATCAGATGTTACTGATGTCTGGGAAGGATGATTTACCCATGAAATCGAATCTCACGCTTAGGTCAACTGTTCAAATTTGTTAAGAAAAAACTAAACAGCTCCACTGCTGGTTTTCCGCCTACTTCATGGTCTTTTTAAAGAGCGCATGAACTGACTATTACTAACAGTCGGTTTCTTCCTTGTCGTGTCTTGGAACTGGAAAACGCGAGCGATTGTGACAACTTGAAGTCGAAATTGATAAATGAAATGGATAATCACAAGTCCAGACGGACTAGAAATGATGCAAACTCAATCCACAATACTCGTGGGTCTTCCGCTTTGGATCATGGTCATTTGAATGAATCCCGATATCTGATGAGAAAAACAGACAGCCCTTTGCCATCCATTCCTTACAGTGAAAGAAGAGGTAATGAGTGTGATTGGTTACCCTTTGATTGTAAACCTCAAAGTAGAAGTTGCAGAGCTCTTAAGAAACAGACTCTGTCGTCAACAACTCAAGCCCAACAATTGATGCCAACAGGCTTTAAGCAATTCTGGCTGCAATACAAACCTTCTCTTGCAATTCAGCCATCGACATTTTACCAAGATGTCGACGCTTTTTCGATCGAGATGATACGGGAACACAATGAACCGCATCTAGTTCTTCCTTCTTTGAGAGAAAAACTCAAATAGTTGCTTCTGTTTATTTCTTCCAAGTATTCATGTCATGATGTCCGACCTCGCGGTCACCCTTCGGTGCCTGTAAGAAACTTAACAATAGCTGATTTGATACATTGTTTTTAACACTGTCTTGACATTGAAGAGAATGTGATAATTGCAGTCCTACAGCAACTGAAGGAGTTGCAATTAAAATCTAAAATTCCAGGTCTCGACAGGATTCGAACCCATGACATTTGCGATCGGTGCAAACGCTCTACCACTGGGCTACACTGAGCTACACTGAGCTACAAGGCCTGATGGGAGCTTGAGTACTGCGAAGATCACGGCAATCTTTCTCTTTAATTCTTTCTACCGCAGATCATATGAATTTATTTTCATATATACACGGCTGTCTTGACGTATTTCTAACTCTCGTTACTGGCATCGAAAGGACGATGGTGCATGGAAAAACAGCTATAGGAGAGCGCCCAATATAGTAAAAGCATTGCATTTGAGCAACATCACCTTTAACTGTGTAAGTGTGCTGCAAATGTTGTATTTATTACATTTTAATTGGTTGCAATTATTCACTTTTGGCCATATGCCAACATGTTAGTAGTTAGAAACATTTGCATGTATCAAGGCCACAGTTTTTCGTTCATTATTTGAAAGACCGGTGGAACTGTATCCTTGCAGTTGCCGACATGGTGGCGGGTTGTAAGGTACATGTACTGACTTGGAAATACGCCAGACAAATGAATCAAAGTGCCCTCTGGGCTATCTCCTGTAAGTTTTTCCCATCATCGGCAATGCTGTCATATTATGTCCGAATGTTGTTTTTGATGTTGCAATTGGACATTTAGGTTATAGTTCGTTTTTTTAGTTCAATTTCTCTTTTGACAATTTTGTTTGTATGTTTATTGGTAATGATTATGCAGTCCTCTTGTCTTGTGTCTGGAACAAATTTCAGTACTTTCAACTCGTCTGGATTTTCGCCTGGTTTATTATCAAGAGCTACACACAAACATTGTGTTACTGTTGCCTTCCCTAAACCCGCGCCACTACTTAAAAAGTGTCAATTGCTTCTCGTCGTTTTTAACAGAGAGTAACATATGGTAAAAAAACTCCATTTGTTCTCTGTTCAAAGAATGAACAAGTTCTTTTTTCCATACGATTAATTACCAGCTTTTCATTATCATTTGCTGTAGACTGAAAAAATTCCAGCATTACTAAAAAGATTGTTCCCTTGGTGATTGTTATCTAAACATGGGTTAAAACAACCAAACAGTTCACTGTATTGTGTTTCTTCACTTATATCCTGCTCATCGTTATGTTGAGCAGATGGAGCTACAGTATCTAACTGATCACGTTCCTTATTTTCAGGATCTCCCATGGCTTTTTCTTAAGAGTTCTCCTTTCTTTCCTTTCGAATATAACATGTTTAACTTGCTGAAATCTTATTTTTACATGGGATAAGCATCAAGAGCTCTCTGCAATTAATCTTCAGCATCCTTTTTATTAAACGTAACTAAATGAATGATTTAGCTTTCATTCTGCGAAAAAGTTTCATTCCTCCTTTCAAGTAAAATTCTTTACAACTTTGTTCTCTGTTTTCATTATTGGGATCATCATCAATCTTATCGTCAAAATCTGTTTCAAGTGGAAATCTAGTTCTTGTAAACTTACTCAGTGTTCATCCCCTCATCTTAACTTTTGTTTTAATGTTACTGTTAACAAAATACCAGATATATTAAAACCATCGATAGGAAAAATCTAAGGACTATCCGTACCACAATTATCTCTTTAAGCAGAGACTAAATTAGGCATGAATCTTCTGACCAAAATGAACCAAAATGAGGCCTAAAAAAGTAAAAACAAAAATGAACTAAAACCCCGAACCTCACTGAAATCTGACTGTTTGACACTGGTTTGTTTGACCTGGAAAATCAACCTGATGATAGTATTGCAATACTCTGCTTAATCATTTCTAATGATATAGCTCAAGAAAAAAAAATAGGTTTGTTTAGTAAGATTGATTCTTTCTGTACAAACTTCAATATTGAGAAGACTGCGATAAACTTAAGCATCCCATCTTTTTTCTTGTCAAAGGCAAAACAGAACATTTTTACACGTCTAAAAAATCACCAACTCAATCTAATTAATGTAAATAAAAAAATAAATTTTATTCGATCTATAAAAGTGAAACGAAATACTCCGATTTAATTAACCATAAATAGAAAAAATCCAGCCATTCTGAACTATCATATGTCGTGATCCTGATCAAACGAGCCGGTTTTGTGGGATTTCTATATCACGAAACCCCCGACGAAACCATGTTTGACCATGTTTTTGCAGTCGAGCTGAAAAAAGTTCCAAGTGTCACAAAACGTGGTTTTGTCTTCTGAGCCCAGCGTAAACCAAACACTAGACTTGAGATCTATAAAGCATTTCAGGATCGCTTGACTTTTCTAAATCGACATATGATAGTTTAGATTAGCTGGAATTTTTCGATTTTGTGAAATTTACTGAGAATATAGAACTGCCGGCCATATAGTGTTTTGGAAACCTTGACCGGCAGTCGAGCTGAAAAAAGTTCCAAGTGTCACAAAACATGGTTTCGTGATATAGAAATCCCACAAAACCGGCTCGTTTGATCAGGATCACGACATATGATAGTTCAGAATGGCTGTATTGTTTCGATTTGTCAAATTTACTGAGAATATAGGACTGCCGGCCATTTAGTATTTTGAAAACCTTGACCGGCAGTCGAGCTGAAAAAAGTTTAAGTGTCACAAAACATGGTTTCGTCTTCTGAGCCCAGCGTAAACCAAACACTAGACTTGAGATCTATAAAGCATTTCAGGATCGCTTGACCTTTCTAAATCGATATATGATAGTTTAGATTAGCTGGAATTTTTCGATTTTGAGAAATTTACTGAGAATATAGTACTGCCGGCTATTTAGTGTTTTGAAAACCTTGACCGGTTACCGGCCATATAGCCACAGCGGACAAAATAACGACAAAATTCCACCAGAATCGAATCGAAACTTTGAATATTTCTTTTCTCCAAACTACTGCTTCTGTTTTTCTCCTTAAATCTTTTAATCCAATTTAGTTGTATATTTGGTGACATTTGGCGATGTAACATGGAAATTAACAAACACGTTATTTCAACAAAACTTCATTGTAAACGTACAGCATACGATCGCATACAACCATTCTCAGTGAGCAATGTCAGCTTACCTCAAAGTCTCTTTTCCCTTTCTTAAAACGTAGTGCTATAACAAAAAATAATACCAAATGTCCTGAAGCAACCAGTTTGACAAACCAGACTGGACAAACATTAAACATGATTAAACGCATCGTAAAGGATATTAGCCAAGCGCGCTTGATCTAGCGTGCCAAATATCTGACCACAGTCTACATTAGGTGAGATAAGATTACATTACGTTACACTTTTTGACGCTCGATACAATGAAATATATGCTGCAACATGTTCCTAAAAAAACATAGAATTCATAATCGTACGCCTTAAAAATCATCGCTGTGAAAAAGAGATATTAAACAGTAGGAATGTTACCTAACTGAAAAAAAATTTTGTCAGGCCACAAACGTGCGCTCGCTAAACAGCTTTAAAAACATATCCTTCGACTCGTGTGTTCTGATCTATGAATGATAGCATCTAACAAAAATGCGAGAAATTTTGCTAAAAAATAAAATGTAATAAAAATGCAACAAGAACGTCCCCACAGATTCACTAAAAAGTCTTTTAATAGTGTCTAACAAAAATCTTAGTTAACTAAATCATCAACGTATAAATATATCGCTTTGTCAGGCCACAAACATGCGCTCGCTAAACCGCTTTCAAAAATATGCCACTCGACTCTTGTGTTCTTAACGATAACATCTTGCTAACAAATATGCACTAGGAATGTCCCCACAAAATCACTAAAAAGTCTATTATTAGTTACTAACGCATTTTTTGCTAACAAAAATGCATAAAGAATGCATGTTAGCCCACATAAACTCCTGTAAGTTAAACATTAACTTACAGGAGATAAAAAGTTGAAAAAGCTCATGTAGGCATTGATTAGCCATTAGTTAGTTCCATAAAAAAGACCAAGAATGGATCTTGTTATCTAACCTGGATTCCAGGTTACTTGCAGTGTAAGCGTTTTTTTTGTAAAAACCATTTTCAGCGAGTAGAAACTAAAAGAACAATTAACCAATACATTATGGAGAAAGATCCTTTTTTTAGTTTGCTGTGGCAGCACCGAGAATATGGAACACTATTCCATTTGACTTACGTACCAATTTTTATTAATTAATGTATTTTTTAATTTTTATCTATTTTTTAATATTCTTATTGTAAAGCGCCGTGGGCAATTAGTGGATTTGGCGTTATATAAATATTATGATTACAATTATTATTAGTATTGGTATTGTTATAATACATTACAGTTAGGAAAAGTTATAGTTGGATTGATTATGCCGCAGAAACTCGGACGATGATGTAGCCATTAAAACGTTGCCACTTTCTTTTATTTCACTGTTTTATTTTATATAAAACGCTGTCATATTTTTGAAAACAACTAATGTTTTCAGCGTTAGCTAATTCGTAACCAGGCCATAACAGGACAGGAAACAAGATTCCGCCCTCAAGGCTGAAGACATCAAGAGAGGTGTAACTTCTTATGTATCGATCGCTATCAGCGAATATTATACACCGCATTTCCGTAAATTAATACATTCAGTAATCAAGAAGAATCATTATGTTTTGAGTAAGTCATCATAAATATCAATTTAAGCCTGGTTGTGTAAGTGCTTGACCAAATGATGCTACAATAATTATGTCAAGTAAGGGTACGCCATAGAGCTATAAATTACCTTTAACAATAATTCCTGCCATTTTATATATTTTTGTTGTAACTTGGTCAATATGATATTTCGAACTATATATAGATCTAGAAATTTTGAATACTTTACTTGTTCAATCTGTTGATCATTAACTTTGATTGCAACTGAATATTTTAGGAAGTTTTCTTTGTTTATTCTTAAAGACCATAAAATGTGCTTTCTTGGTATTTATAGAAAACTTATTTAAAGAAAGCTAAGATGTAATTTTCCTAAGTCCCTGGTTCATGGTATTAAACAAAATTTCTACATCTTTATGACTAAAATAGATTTGTTACATCAACTGACATGTTTTTATAGCTTTTAGTGTATCATATAATACACTAAATATACAATATTACATAATATATTATGTAATATATATATATATATATATATATGTAATATATGTAATGTATGTAATGTTGCAGGGCAACTGTATTTAAGTTTATATGTCTAATAAAGTTTTGTTTTGTTTGTTGTTGTTGTTGTTGTTAATATACATGAAAAAATTACTCGATTCTGACTGGCTAAGAGCAGTGCAGTTCAAGTGTAACACCAGTGCAAAAAGTGTAACACCAGTGCAAATCACAAATCGAAAAAAAAAATGATACAAAAATGTTTTGCAAAAAAAAAAAATTGGAAAAAAAATTCCAAAAAAAATTCCAAAAAATTTTTTTTGCAAAAAAAAAAAAAAAAAAATTAAAAAAAAAATGGATGCAATTTGGGATGCAATTTGGGATTAATTTGCACTTGCTCGTGCAAATTAATCCCAAATTGAACTCGAAACCGTATGATTACCCATACTTATTCTTAGTGTAATTTTGTAATTTTTAATCTTTTTAACTTACTTAGTTTTAAACTATTATTATTATTTTTTTTATTCTTTATTTACACAGGGCCTCACATAATACCACTATAATAGTGACACAGCTATTATGAATCAACAAATGTTCAACAAATGTTATATATACTAGAGACTAATATAATAATAATAATAATAATAATAATAATAATAATAATAATAATAATCAGAAAACAAACCACCAGACCACGTTTAATTTGAATGTGATAGCCGTGAATTGTAGCACGTTGGACTCAATTGCACTGTACATTTCCTCACACCAAGTTATGTTTAATTTAATGTATTTTTAGTTAGCCGCATTGTGAAAATTGGGGTTAACTAAATCTTGCAATGCGAACGTCGTTAACATTTTTTCTGGAGGGGGGAGGGGTAATGCCTTTTGTTTGTCAACCCCGTTGTATCATCCACCTACTTAAAAAAATCATCCACTGACATTTCGTATCATAAGTATGGACTTCCTTGAGTGAAAAAGCTAACTGCGAAGAAAATTAGAACTGACTTGAGTTTTGAGTAACATAAGAAAATAAACCGAACACCATAGAAAAGTATTCACTTAAATGTTCTGTACGGGGTGCACGCAGTTCAGGAGACCCGACAGTTATTTAGTTAGTGAATGAACATTCAAATGAAAGCCACTGAACAGTACTCTTTTATTGTACCGTTGGGTTTTTTTTTTTAATCATTTTACAAAAATAGAATTTAGGGTTCATTATTGACAACATTACTGTGCATAACGAGTGTTCCTCTTGCCCATGCAAATTCTCTTTCTACATTTTCAAGGCGCAGCCATAGTTCCTTGATGTCTGCATGCAAAGCTGCGATTTTTTGATCGTTTGTTTGGCAACAAGTCGTTAACTGTGCAGTACTATGATCAAAACTCCAATCCTTTGTCACTGGTGAACGTGGTCCTGTATTCAGTGCTACGAAATCTTTTCCCTCGATTATGTCTGAGTTTAAACTGTTGTAGGTTGCTTCCAAATCATGAGCCAGTTCAGATGCATTTTCATGTATCGTATTTAATCGTGGATAGAAACCCAGAACCTTGTGCTGCTTGGCGCCCGACTTCACAGTCCTCTGCTTGTGAGCGAAACAATCTGCCAGGTGTTTAAGCATTGTCGTTCTGTTGTTTTGGTTTTGTGGTCCGTTTTCGCTAGGTATGATGCTACGAGGCTTCACGCCAATCACAAGATCTGTTCTCTTATCATCTTCCTGATCAAAAGTTTCTTTTTCGGTGCGACTATCTATTTTAAATTCTGAAAGATCACTCGCGCTGGGCCAATTTTTACTTTCTCGCGTTTTCTTTGCTACAGGTGACAAAGGTAGCATTCTTCGAGCATAGTGTTTCCATGGTGGCTCACTTATTTGTTGCTTATCAATTATCTGTACGCCACTTTTAACTTTAATTGGAGGCGTTAACATCATGAAGAATCTTTCACTGTGGTTTCCACTTCAAAACTTTAAATGACGTTCGTGGGCGCGTGTCTGCAGTGAACCTCGTGTGCATATAACATTTAACTGTTGTGACGAAACTTTGCAATTTGTCTTTAATTCAACTCAGTGTATCCGCCGGAGAAACAACGCACCCAAGTGCAATTTCATCCGTTTCAAGCCTTGTCGATGGGGTAGACGGACAAAAATGTCTTTGCAGTAATACTACCAAGCTTTAAAATCGTTGGATACAACACTTGCTTCTCAGTCAAAGTAGACATGGAGCAAACAATATCCCTGTGGTACATTATAAACGTTTCATAATGAACAATGGCGTAACTCGGCTTCTCTGCTGCCGCTCTGCTGTCAGAAAGTCGGTTCCAAAGCGAACTTTTGACTCGTTAAACTATTCAAACTTATGGACGTCTTGAAATGAAACAGGCACTAAACCAATATTCGTCTAAAGCAATTTCCTTTCATGAAGTCAGACTCAGTTGGTTGTCATTTTTAATTACTATACCTGTTTTTCGACTGTTAAAACGGTGACTGTATATCACTGAATGACCCGTCTTTGCTCAACGTATACAGTAGAATATTCAAAACACAAATCGCGTCACCATATTGTGTTGTAAGAACAAGTGTTAATTACTCATGCTAGTGGCGGCTTTCATTTGGCGTATGTTCCTGGCAGTGTTAACACCGCATATTTTTTTTCTCTTTTGTTTGACAGAGCTCGTGTTCCATGGTATCATACGGTTGGTTGATCATCTTTGTTATTGACAATCACCTGTTGTTAATCTACTTCTTTTGTTTTCTAGATAACGCCAAGGGCTGTCATTAAAATAAAGATGATGGGAAAAAACCTATTAACATCCAAAGTGAGAAAATGCTTTCAAAGCGTAGCGAATTGAAAGACTGCATTATCCTTTGTTCGTTGTTGCGTTGTTCGTTCAGTGTTATTTCTTTTTGGCGCCCATTAGAGCGGTTCTCGATGTAGGATCAAGAAGTAATTCCGTGTTTACTCAGGATTTACTTTTGCTGAAATGAAAATCGATTCACAGAAAATTCGTGCAGCCTCACATGCAAGCTCGGCCCCAGGGCACTCTCCACTTTCAAAATGGCGGGGCGGAAGAAGACAACATGTCCTCGAGACGAGATTATCTCATATCAATAATTGCTATTTGACACTGAATTAACGATTATAGTTAATTCCGAACACTGTTTCCCAGGACATTTCAGAAAAGAAGAGAAAAAAAAACACAGGTTATTTGGACTGCGGGATTCGAACCCGGAACTACCGCTACTGAGAACGTCTTCTTACCACTAGACTACCGAACAACAAGGCGATGGAAAAACATATCTGCAAGATATTTATTTGAGTCTTGCATAGAAAATCATTGATCTACAGTGATTAGGCCTAAGCGCTGATTTCAAATGGTTAGCTTTTTGTTGAGGTTTGGTGATCAAGCTTTTCCATTTACTTTCTAAAATTATTTTCAAGCGAGTGATTTTATAGGCTTACTACAGGGTGTAGAATAAGCGCATGAATTTTATTATGTTAAAAAATTGACGTTTGCTCAATCAGCAGCGTGGTGGTCCAGTGGTTAGACGAGAGGATAAGTCAGCGAAGGGTCGTAGGGTCGTAGGTTCGAGTCCTGTCCGAACACTAAGGATTTTCTTTTTCAACAAAAATGCTGATTTCCCAGAATTCCTTTCAGACTGTCAGTGTTCGGAATTAACTATAATCGTTAATTCGGTGTCAAATAGCAATTATTGATATGAGATAATCTCGTCTCGAGGACACGTTGAAGAAGAAACCCCGGGACAGCCGACTGCAAAATACGAGTTGATGAGTTGATAAGTCCTAACAAGGACGAAACAGCTGTCCATGGCTGCCGCTGCCAGGGTGATATGGCTGTGCGCATGCGTAAGGTACTGGCCAGGCCGTGGTGTTCGAGTGTGTCACTGGCTTTTTTCTTATTTTTGCAAAAATACGTATACGCCAAAAATCGTAGAGTAAAACATAATTAAATGTCTTTGTTTCGTTTGAATAACGGTTTACGATTGTCAGAAAACAAACACAGTTTCCAATCTGTAGAAATAAAAACAAAAACACCGTGTGTCACGTGACAAAATACTCCACGATTCTTGGAGTATTTTGTCAGCCTTGCCCAGGCTCTTCTCCGCCCCACCCGCCATTATGAAACGGAGAGGATCCTGGGGAATGGTTGAACTAATAGTTGAATTAGTTATCTGCCAACTTGGTTGTCACATAAATACCTTTCGTATTGCAAAAGTGTAATAAAAATATTCGAAAGAAGTCTCATAGCCTGTTTCACTCACTTCTAAAGAAAACAGCAAATAAAGTCAAAATGTGAAAGGAAGAAAGGTAAACTAATTTCCAAACCATTTTACCGTAGTCGTCAGTTTATTTCTATGCTATTTTTGCCCTTCCAATGTTTATCCGTTAACTCACGGATGGTCGTTACCTTCCGGAAATTGCCGTCAAGGACTTCAAATGAACGTTACTTTTGGAGGACCGTTACTTCTGGAATTCAATCTCTCCCAACAATCTGAGCATTTGGAACAGGATAATATATGAGTTCTGAACAGCACCTCTTATTCCTCAAGGACAGGCAACGAGTGGAAGAAAATTCGCGCACTTGGGTCTCGAATATCCATAATCACTTTCGGTCATGCCACAGCACGCGCACGTATCTCGCCTCAGGCTCTAGCCTGCGTAGCTGGCACCAGAAAGGGGAGGCGGGGAAGGGAGGAATGCCCCGGTCCCTTCGCTTTGCGCTGCGCTCTCTTCACGTACTTCACTCAAGCCCAATGTTCTGTCTTCATCTCCCCTTTATAGCGCCCGCAGGCAACAAAAGGACCATTTGTTACATTGTAATTGTTTGTTACATTGTAATTCGTGTTTTAAATAAAGGATCTCACGCTGTTCATATTATTAAAGAGGTGTCCCTTATTACACAGGTGTGATTTCCCCCCCCCGGGGGGGGGAGGGAAACTCTCGTATAAAAATGACGGGAGTGATCGTCGAAAATTTTCGAAAATCTCCTTAAAAGGTATCAGAATCTCGTTTGATGGGCTTGTCTGAAATACCAATTCTAAAACAACACATGACATATTCTGTCATATTTTTTCGTCTCAATGCTCTAAAAAGCACCGCGATAATTCGACGACGACGAGCACCCCGTCATTTTTACATGGGAGTCCCCCACCCCCCGGGGGTGGTTCTATGAACATATCTATCCATATCAGGAGTCCATAGTTGTCTATATCTATTTTTATCTTCAGAACAAAATAATAGAGGCTCGGTCACGCAAGCATAGCTATATTCAGCGTGACTGTCACGGTATCTCTGTTCTTTGATGGACTGAGCCTGAACTCGGCGCAGAAACTCGACGTATAGTCCGCATTCGAAATGAAGATTTCCTCGGTTTATTTCCCTTCTTTCCACATGTAACGATCCAAAGAAACGCTCTTCTGCAGTTGTACAAACGCCAAGAATAAATGAAAGGGTTCATGGAACTGTTTGCTAAAATAAGCAGAAATTGTAGGTCACGTGCCCACAGTACGAGGTCACAATTACACGTGTTACACAAATTGATAACATAAATGAAGGCACACGCGGGAAGATAACATGCGATGAACAAAACCAACATGATAAGTAAAGTTTTTGTAATCTTTTGCTCCCAACGCATGGCTACTTTCTTGACCCGATTTTCATCTGTGCTATCGTGTAGATTGTCCCATTCGCGAACTTGACGACGACAAATCTTATAAATCCTTATGTAGGCAAATACCAAAACGAGAAAAGTCAACACGACAGCTGTGTTGGCAAATAAAAATGCATAGTGATAAAAACCGAGGTACAGGTACGCGAATGGGAAACTCAATGATAGTGTCCATACGATGAGACACACAATAACAGCGCGCATTGTGTTTAGTGTGGCTCTGTATCTAAACGGTGAAGTTATAGCGAGGTAGCGATCGACTGTTAGAGCGGCCAGACTCAGCACTGAAGCGGTACAGGAGATGAAGAATGGCATATGAACTGACGGAATCAGTGTCTCGTAGTCAATTAATCCCAGAGCATTCTTCATGTGGTAGATAGCCGACACAGGGTCTGTCACGAGACCTACCAATAAGTCCGCCATGGCAAGATTTGCTACAAAAAACATGAACGGAGAACGGAGATCTTTGTTGGGATCAATAAAGACAGCCATAACCACGAGTAGATTTCCCGGCACCGTGATTAGACACAGAAGAGCTGAAACTCCGCCTGTTATGAATGGAAGAACGAACGGGGCCGTCGAGTTAAGACATGGTGCTGTAGACATAAAAGAGTACTCCATTTTGAAATATTTTTTTCAGAAAAGAAAAACGTTGCAAGTGGCTTTCAAACCAAACATAAACGATCGAAGCTGAAATTTGGCCAATCTCCAGGATTAACAAAGAAACATGACATGACCTTTCAACAAGTACGTGACAAATACCTCCAACGATAGTTTGAGAAGCTCCCTAGAGAAGCTGCTGGTGGTTCGCGCCCAGTCTTTACTTTCTCCCTTTTGATTTGCTTGAACCCCAAGTTTTTATGAAAAGAGACAATTGCTAAACAGGATGATGTATAATTTTTGAACGCTATATAAGGACTGTATCTATTAAAAAAAATGTGAACGGGCATCGCGCTCGTGACACCGACAACTGAATAGCGGGCGTTGCCGTTTCCGAGCGCGGATAAGCTCTGAAAGAACGGATGTTACAAAGTGCCAAGATGATATAAAAAAAAGAAAAGAATAGCTCACGCGTGAATTATTTCACGCTCTCTTTGCAGAGCCTTATAGATATTTTCAAGACAAATGAGGTACTTCTCTTCGCCGGGAGCGATGAGAGGCGGCTGTATTCGCAGGCTGCTTCTCTTGATCCTTTGATCGAGCATTCTCGTGAAAGAAAGAAAACAGTATTAAGAACCGCGGGAGAATTGGATGTCGTGCGAAAGCCGAAGAGCATGAAAGTGGGGGCGGGATCCGGGAGGAAGGGAAAGGAGATCGAAAAAAATTCGCGCGCTTTCGCTTCATAATGTTAGCGAAAAGAAAAGAGCAATGAACGAAGAAGTCAACCCACTCCACCCCCGGTCCGACAAACCTTTCCCTCTCCTCCTCAGTCTCCTCCCGCAAGGAAGGACTAGACTCAATCTCAGGTTATTATTTTTCAGAAAACTGCAAACTGATCCTTACGGCAAGGCGATGAAAGAGTAAACAAAAGAATAAAACAAAATGTATATATATTCAAACAAATTTACTTTACAGCTCTTGTTTCACCGGAAACAGGTCTGCTCTCGCTTGCAAAATGCTCTCGAAATTTGTCTACGTCTCATATTTCCATTTGCTTCACTATAATCACGCGGAAAATAGAGCGCGAGCTGTCGCCCTTTTCTCCTCAGTGCCACGCGCGAGAGCGTACACTTGTAATTATTCTTGGCTTTCACATGACGTCATAAAAATTAAAAAATCTAAAGAAAACGTCCTACAAAGCTGTTTCTAACATGGTATGGATACAAGTGTTATAATCTTTCACAAAAAGTTTCAGGTTTTAACGATGTTTTGCTTCCGATTTTCAAAGGTTTTAAATGTGTCACGCAATGCGTCACGCTATTTCAGATAAGCCGCGAAAATAAACAAAAGTGAATCAGCTGAAAGTCATTGTTTGCATTATAAGTGCTTATAAGCCGAATTAATTGAGCTTATAGCAAAGACAATATTTTTGGCCAAAAAATTTTTGGACGCCAAAAAAATTTTTGGCCGCCATCTTTGTGCCCCTCTCAGGGGCACAAAGATGGCCGCTCCATACATTTCTTACTAAAAAATATCTAATACTCGTTCGCCTATAACTCTTGAACGAAATGCTTTTGCGCTTCAAAATTTGGCCAAGATGTGTATTTTTGAACTCTTAACAATTCCATAAACATTTTGGATTCGAAATCTATTTTTTAATGCTTCTGAATTTTGATATGAAGTAAGTGAAAGCCAAGAATACAAATTGCTGGATTGTATGTCACGCCATTCTCGGATCGATCGCGCTCGACTGATTTAAAGAAAAATAAGAGACTGCTCGCAGTCTTCGCGGAAAATAGTAGGAAAGGAAATAGGAGACGTGTATTCGCTGGCTAATAATTGTCAGAACATAAAATACATATCACACGATACATCTCCGCGGGGTCCAACGGCTATGCCATGCTGATGAGTCCTAACAAGGACAAAACAATGAACTCAGTGTCCATGGCTGCCACACTGCCGGGGTTGATATGGCTGTGCGCATGCGTAAGGTATTGGCCATACCGCCGGATGCGTCGTGTGACCCATTGCTTTCAGATCAATCAATCAATCAATCAATCAATCAATTAATCAATAACTTTATTCATGTGTCAGAAACTTTCTAGCTCAATTTTTCAATTGAGTCAATTGGTGACACCTAAACTAAGAACTTAACATCAAGAAGAACTAAAAAAACTAACAACTAATTTCTAAAATATTCACAGATTTACACTAACATTAAAATTCCTTTGTAATAATAATAATAATAATAACAATAATAATAATGATAATAATAATAATAATTCATGGAGCCTCGAATGTCACAATAATACCTATCGTGATTGGTGCTCTTGGAAGCATATCGAAAGGTGCAAAGACCTGGTTTGGAAAGTTAGATGTACCTGACTTCCTTGGAAGTGTATACGTACAAATATCGGCCATTCTTGGAACTGCGCACTTGTTGAGGAAAATGTTGTGTCTCTAAGCTACGGGGAGTGGCTGAGACACAATAAACATTACCCAGTAGAACATCCGGCAACTGGAGAGAATCGAATAATAATAATATATAATAATAATAATAATAATAATAATAATAATAATAATAATAATGTAGATTTAAAATTTAAAATATGGTTTATTTTATATTCTAAAACGCTCTAGGTAATTTTATCTAGGTGATCCACTTTGCCGCGGATGTGTGGAATGCCCCTTTGACATTACTTTAAGAGAAGCTCCAACTTTGTCCGCTTTTTAACATGGCTTATCTAAGTAATAGAAGTAAAAAGCATCTCGCAGACAAGATAGCTCAGAAAGATACTGAGCCTTATCATATTGTAATTACTTGGCTCAGGACACAGATTTCGTTTGAACTCTTAAGATCGGTACATGCATGCGTTAGAGGTTCGCGAACGCCGTTTCGTAGCAAGATAGAGCAATCCTTAGACTGTAAAATAAATGTAGCTAGTGCGGATATTTGAAATACACGGTTGCTTTTATATATATGTTTTTATACTTAGGGCGTTTTATGGATACTGGTTTAGCCGTCATTATTATAATTCGATTGTATAATTTTAATATCATTTAATATCATTTTTTAATATCATGGAATTTGTAATTTTATAGAATTTTGAATTTTAATTATCAATTATTTCTATTTTTATTTTTTGTAATTAAGATATTTTTTAAATTGTAAATAAAGTTGTTATTATTTTAAAAAAAAATCTGCAAAGGACTGCAAACGATAATGCTGTAGGGTTAGGGTACGAAAGACCAGTAATCAGCCAAAAAAATGAACGAACATAACCGAAAAACTGCAAGGCTGATCTGACTACGTAAAAAAGTAGACTTTGCTAGACACCAAACCAATACGACAGAAACCGATAAAGCAAACGGAGGGCAAATTTTAACTCATGCGCATGAGTAATTATGCTCAAAATTATGCTCGTTTTTAAAAATTATACTACTTTTTCTTAAAGTATGCTTTAAAGGCGCTGCGTTATGGTCCATCCGTCATCGATGAAGCGAACGATCACTGCAATTACTTCGTCTTGTCTAGTGTTTCCATAAAAAATTACCGATATGTCCCTTGTCATCTCCACTGACCTCTCCTGGCATGTACTGCCCGAGACGAGATTGGTGCTACTGTTAAGGCGTTGGCAATTTTTCCAACAGAGGACGAAGCCTGTCTATTTTTCCGATAGGAATGCCTGCCTTCATAAACTCCTCCACTTCTTCCTGTCGGTATGCTCGCTCAGCTAAGGGTAGCGTGCTATCTTGGTGACTCTTCTCTCAACTAAGTGCTTCGCTAATGGGTTGTTCTCTCAACTTCGACTTCCTGATCTTTTTTTTCCCACTGGCGTGTTTCTTGGAAGTACAATTATGGGGTGACACAATTCTGTTCTTTGATTAAACAACTTCCAGTTTGCAAGCAGTGCAAAATATCGTGTTGCCTCTAACACTTAGATGCTGACTTGGAATCTGATTGATGCAATCATGTAATTGGACTTTTTTCACGTCAGATGCCCCCTGGTCTTGTATTTGCCTTTGGTTTGCTTCAGGCTCCGATCCCTAGCAATTTGAGGAGGTTCTGCTCTTCTTCTCGTATCTTTAAGTTGCTCGACGCCATTTTGTTGCCTGTGAAAGCGGGAACTGGGACACGCAATCTTTACTTTCCGTGTGCCCAGTCCTCTAGACGACGAACGACGCAATATTGCAGTCACCTTCTTCCCCCTCCCCCAGACGAATAAAAATAGACTGAGCCATGGACAGAACTTTAAAATAATCAATCTAAGAGACCAAGCAAATTGTGACTCTGGTAATGTTTCCCCAGGGGCTTATCACCCAGTGGCAGTCATGGACAGCTGTTTCGTCCTTGTTAGAACCCATCAGCATGGCGTAACCGTCGGACCCTGTACAACCCGAAAGCCGTATTCAGGTGCCCTTTATACCAAGGAGTGTGCATGCATACCTTTTAAGGGCCAGCTCTACACTATGCATGTGGTAGCTGTTGGCTGGGACTACAAAATATCACCCTGGCAGTGGCGAGCTGGCGCTTAGAGGTGTGCATGCACACGCTTTAGCAGTAAAGAGCACCTGAAAACAGTTTCACAGGGGCCCCAGTGGTGGCGCCGCGAAACGACGTCTGTTTTCTCAGGATACATGTATTGCAGTTGTAACTTTTGAGTCTGATGACGAAATCCTATGATGTGACCATTCAGATCCCGATATTTTCCGGGGAAACTCCTTAACTTTTAATGACTTTTAATTTAATTAAGAAAACTTAAAGGGAGAGTTTCACGGTTCGGCGCATGTGCACACATTAAAATGCTTTATTCGCTTTCTTACCATAAGTTTATCGGTTAAAACACCGCTCACATTTACTTCAATAATCACATATTATAATTAGTCCAAACAAAGCGAAGGATGACCAAAATTCACAGAAAATTTCAACGGATTACACCGACAAAGTCAACACTGAATAAAACCTTTGACCCGAAGGATTTATTCTACGCTCTGGTGGCTTTCATGGCGCACATGGGTATGTATAATCATCCATTCAATCAGCTGAATGACCGCAACATTTTCACGGGCAAATTTCCCGCCAGAGTTATCCACTTGCTTCCGATTGGACTAAACAAAGAAATTAAATGGGTTACGTCATAGCTTGCACATGCGCCGAACTGTGAAACCCTCTCTTTAATATACAGTAATTTAATTAAATTCAAATTATATTCAAAATTATTCAAGTATAGAGCGTATGCACATGACGTCACGGCGGCCATATTGGTGTACCAAAACAATAGAACGGCGGCCATGTTGGTGTACCAAAACAATCCTGTGGGATTTGAACGCTTTTCTTATGTTAACACTTTCTTTTGTTCCAATAAATTTGCATAGCTGCTTGCCACGTGAGTGCATACGCTCTATATTCAAAATTATTTCATTTGAAACATATTATTAAAAAGTGTCCGCTTAAAACTATTAATTTCTTTAGTGTTCTTAATATTATCGGCTAGCCAATTCCATTCCCTTGGAACCCGAAAGTAAAATGCTCTTTGTCCCGTTGACAATCTACATCGGGGGACCACAAAATTCTTACATCCCCTTGTGTTCTTATTATGAACTACTGAACATTTAATAAAATATTTACCTATTTAGTAAATAATCTGGAGCTAAGCCATTTACACATTTAAATGCTAAAACTAAGTCATTAAATAAAACCTTCTCCGTAACATCTAGCCATTTAAGAGACCTCCGTCCCTGAGAGATTGGTCAAACTTCTTTAAACCTAGTAAAACTCTGGCAGCAAAATTTTGTACCAACTGCAGTTTGTGGAGATTGCGTTTAGATGTATTCCCCCAAACTGAGGAACAATAAAATAGTTTACTGAAAACAAAGCTATTTATAAATAATAAGAGTGTTTTCTTATCTAGAAGGTGTTTAATTCTACCTATCCAGCCTATCTGTACTAACTGGTTCATACAAATAGAGACTGTTTTAGTGATAGTACATCATAGGTAAGATATTGATCAATATATACCCCGAGATCCTTAGCAAACGGAACTGGTGAGATAGTTTTGCCTAACAAAGATAAGGAGATACGAGGTAGCCTCTTAATAAGTTGTGCTGAGCCAACAACCACTAATTTTGTCTTTTCAGGGTTTATAAGTAGAGAATTCTTTGCACACCATTTACTTATGTTCCTAAGATCTTGGTTTACGGCTGCCATAGCACTTGATGAGTCTGATACAGAAAATTTAAAGTGCAATTGGCTATCATCAACATACACAGCGGGTTGACTGTGGGCAATAACACTGATTAAACCATTAATGTAAATAGTAAAAAGCACAGGACCCAAGATCGATCTCTGAGGTACTCCATTTGTTACGGGTAACAATTCTGGACTAATAATAATAATAATAATAATAATAATAATAATAATTCAAGCCATCTTGACATCATCTTGACATCATCTTGAAGCCAGAAGACCGGACATTGTAGTTGTAAATAAGGAGGAGAGAAAGTGCACTATTATTGATATTGCCGTACCAGCGGATAAAAGAATTGGTGAAAAGGAGAATGAGAAAGTTGAAAAGTATCAGGATCTTAAAAGAGAAATTAATAGAATATGGAACATGAGAACTGTAGAGGTGGTTCCAATTGTTGTCGGATCATTGGGAAGTGTAACAAAAAATTTGGACAAGTGGTTGGCAAAGTTGAATGTTAAAATTAGTATTTCATTACTTCAGAAGACTACACTACTGGGAACTGCGAGGATTTTGAGAAAGGTGTTGGAGCTTTAGAGTAAAGAGAAAACCCTAGGGGACCTTTGGTCATGGGCTATGACCCGCTCCCTTAGGAAACAATTCGGAAAAAGATCATCCAGTTCATTTATGAAGATAATAATAATAATAATAATAATAATAATAATAATAATTTATAGAGACATTTATATGCTATAAATGAACTTTTATAGCTTTTTCCTGCAAGTGTACATAAAATTGATGTTAAGGCTTAATCGATTTTTAAGAAATTTGTTAATAAAGTATTGCTTTGGACATTTATATGCTTAGATTATAGTTTTTAGATTTGTAGATATAAGGTTTCAGTAACTTATTTATTTATTTATTTATTTATTTTTAAGTTTCGCTCTTGCGCACAGGTTACGCTTTGCGCGCTGTGTTGCTTTATAACACTGTGCATACAGATAGTTTTACTGCAATAATAAAGACTTTATTTTAAGAGGGTAACACTTAATAGCAAAGCCAATGAACTTGTGGCCCTCTCTAAGTATAAATACAATATGACAATGTATATGGATACATACAATAGCTAGTGAAAATGAAAAAATGAAAAAAAAAGGATAAATCGATAAAAACTAGATTACAATAGATGTACTTATAGAATGGAAAAAGCAAAAAATTGAATCTATACATTGAAATGACTTAAAAATAGCTGTTGCGTAAAAATATTGTTCCACATATTGTGCTTAAAGCAACTTATGCTGTCAGCCTTTCGTATATTTAGAGGAATCTCGTTCCATATTTTTGTGCTGGTGACGAGGAAGGTGCGCCCACCTTCAATTTCTCTGGTATATCTAGGGCATAATACATTAAAGTTTGAATATCGTGTAGTTCTTATGTCTTGAGTTGTTTAACGAAATATGTTCATTTAAATAGCTAGGTAGTTCACCATGGATTCGTTTGAACATTATCGATGCTTTATCAATCCCACACTTGTCGTAAAATGGAATCCAATTCAGTCTGTTGAAGAGTTCTACGGATGGAGCCATCCTCTCTGCATATAAGATGACTCTAGCAGCGCGTTTCTGCAGCTTAAAAACTCTATATAATAGTTCTTTGTCACAATTTGACCAAATGATGCTGACATAACTCATTACCGGACAAATAATAGAGTTGTAATACTGAATGCGTTGAGGAAGCGGTAAATACGCCCGGATCTTACGCAATACGGCTATGCGCGAAGCAAGCTTTTTGCAGACTTTTTCAGCGTGTGGATTAAAGGAGAGCGCGCTGTCAATATTTAGACCTAGGAGTGTAACACAGTCAACATTAGCTAAAGCCTTTTGGCTAGTTCCCAAAATAACTAATGCGTCCTGCTGGATCCTGGGCGCCAACCTATTCCCTGTGACTGTGAGAACTTTGGTTTTGGATTCATTGGATTTCCCCAAAAGAGGTTCTGAGTGTAGACTGAAGACTTGACATATTGAATCTTCATATCGTACTCTCTGATATCTGCTTGATAGGTAGCTACTAAACCAGGAAGTTACAGAAGCTTTGAGGCCCAATTTTCGTATTTTTTCTAACAATAGATTAACGATTGAGGCTGTCAAAACCTTTTGACATATCAAGCAGTACTAGTAACGAGGCAGATTTTTCATCGATTGCTTTAAAAATGTTGTCTGTAACATTTATGAGGGCAGTTTCTTTCGAATGCATTTTCCTATTGCCACTTTGATAAGTCGACAGTTAATCATGCGTTGTCAAAAATTCCACAAGCTGCTTGCGTGCCAGTCTCTCACTTATTTTCGATAGGATGGGTAACAATGAGATCGGCCTGTTGTTGACTGGTTCTTCTAAGTTTCCTTCTTTGGATACATGTATCACCTCAGCAATTTTCCATGCTTTAGGAAAAGCAGCCATCTTAAACGAATTGTTCACCAGTCTGGAAATCACAGGTGCGATGCTCTCACAACTGTCTTTCAGGACTCGTGCAGAGATTTTATTATATCCTGGCGCTTTGCCAGCTAAACTCTTAATAACAGACTTGACGTCAATTTTTTTTACATCTTGAAACTCAAATCCTTCTGTTTCAGCGTGTAGGTCAGTGTCAATATTTTTCTCCCTAAGACCACATTCTTCATCGAAACCATATTCCCTTGTTATCAAGTTCGCTTTATAGGCAGTAAGTTCTCCTACTGATGTAAAATACTTATTGAATTTATTTGCCAAAGTCTCATGGTCCTCCAAAGTGCATGGACGTTTAGCAATACCGCGAGCATACATCGATTTAAGATCTTCTTAGTAGCATTAATTTTGTATTTCCTCTGCTGTTAGCTATTTCATTTCTTACATGGATTTTTTCAGCAATTCTCAGTTCTCGTTTCACTTCTTGTCGAAAGAAGCGATATCCGTTCCAGCATAGTTTGTCGTTAGTCCGAATGGCTTTCCTAGGCCAACGATCCCTGGTCTTCATGAGCTGCTTTATTTCTGGTGTTACAAACGGATTAGAGCGGGACTTGATCTTTACACTTTTGATCAGTGGGCGCGTGCTGATTCAGTACATCTTTTTGAAGTATTAGCCTTTGCCACGCGATCCCTCAAAAATGGATTAAACAATTAAAGGGTAAAAGCGAACTTATAATGAATCCTCTTAACAACAACAACAACAACAACAAATTATCGCTATGTAAAATTTCTTGCAAGTTTGCAAGCCAGTTGTTTGTGAAAATGAAATTTGGAACACCTACAGCTGAGAAGAGGATGAAACAGGCTTACTTCGAGGAAGAGACCGTACGAAGTACGTACGGTATTCCCTTCGCAGTTACTAAAAACTCCAGACTAGCTATTCTCTTTTTGTCGAGAATTGCCCTGCTTGATTAATCTTCTCTTAAAAATTGAAATAATCCGTCTCTCTTCTTCATAATCCATCACTTGTCCCATTTGAAGTTCAAGGTCATGTCAAATCACTTACAGATCCCATTCCACAAATACTAAAGTTTTACACTGCAATTTTTTATTCATAAACAATAATCTAAACAGTCACTATAATATCTGCGAAACGCTGTTTCTAAGACTGTATGACGACGTAATTAGTTTTTCAGTTATCCAAGAACCCCGATATAAGATATCTGTTGTAACTATTCTTACCCCGGAACACGACCAATCTGTTTTATTTTATTTATTCGCTGAACGACTTGTACTGGGCCTATGAACGCCACTATACTGAAATAGTAAAGAAGTGTTTGAGTTAGCACAGCTAGTTAGCACTACTTGTTCTTGCGAGTTGAGCAAAAATAAAAGAGCCTATGTGGCAGTCAAGTGCGAAAGCACGATACGAAACCAACCGAATAAACCACCTCTCCCTCCCCTCCCTCACTTGTCACTCTGTTTGTGAAAACTTGAGAAAACTTTATAATGAGGTATTAAAAAGGGAAATGACCCAGCAACAAAGGCATTCGACAATTACCGCATTTTCAGGAACCGTTTATGAGCCATTAAATCCCCAGCAATGATAAATTGTTACGTTCTTTGTGATTCTATCGTTTTGACCACAAATGGTCTCCCAGGGACAATAAACCACGCCAATGTATTTCCCACAATTTTGAAAAGGAGGAAGACATGGTATGAAATACAGTGTCTGCAATAACGCTAAATCATTAGCAAACCAAATGAACCTTTGTAAGGGAAATTCTGCAGGGAATTAGCCCTCACTCGGGGATGTGGGGGTGGAGGGCGGAGATGGGATATACTCTTAAAACTGTTTGGTGGGGATGTGCGCCCACTTCATGATATATATATACTTACTCACTTTTCAGACCAAGGTATATTTTCAGAGCTAATCTTTAATCTTTAATTGAGAATAATTGCCAATAGCGAGGCTAATCCGGCAACTAAAGGATTGTCCCTTATTTTAAGCCAAGGTTGCGAACATCTAATCCCAGTTTCAGACTAGAAGACAAAACACCCATTTCAGACCAAAATTGTTAAATCCTATTCCTGTTTCATACCAATACGACTGAATACGCTTTTAGGCCGAACACAACCATACAGCTCATTTCGGTCCCTACTGCGCTTCACGTTTCCACGTTTTCCTGAGAGAAATTAAAAGTGATAGCCTAGTATAGCATGACTAACACTTCCTTCCAGTCGGCATGAGGGTACTCCTAAAAATGTTTGGTGTTTGGTTATGCGTGAAGTGATATTCGCTTTACCCTCCCTCCGAAACCAGGTGTCTTCTTCTTCTTCTTCTTCTTCTTCTTCTTCTTCTTTGCACAGAAAAATACGGTGCGCTGCATGCTATACTGCACACTTCTTACGATGCAGAAAACCTCGAAGTGTCACAAATGTGAAGGATGGTCGATCTTCCGAAACAAACCCACAGTGTTGACCAGTAGACAACAAGAATTGACAGGCACGCAGGAATAACCCTTTTATAGATCTTTTAATTACTTTGCAGATTTTTAGATGACTAAACAATGCAGGAAAACCACAACACGTGTCACGAGTGTGAAGGATGCGATGATCTTCCTAAAAAACCACAGTGTTGACCACTGAATAGGCCACAATAATTGACAGGCCCGCGGGAATAACCTTTTTATAGACCATTTAATTACTTTGTAGCTTTTTAGATGACTGAACCGGATTTAACTGAGATGAGTTGTGACCTAGAAGTGAAAAACGCCAAGCATATGAGGAGATCAGAACCAAATTTAGCGCAGAATTGTTGCGGTTAAAGTCGAAGGGCAGCTGTTGACGATTGATCTGAAGTCTTGCCTCCTCTGCTGTTTCCGTTGTCGAGAAATTGAACAGGGGTGTCTCATATTTTTGTCGTCTAGCCAGTTATCTCAATAGAATATTCACGTTTTCGATAACCGAAGTGCACAAATCACTTGAACCGATTAAGGGAAATCTTCTGTACCGTAAGAAGCTTAATCATAATCCTATTACATGCACTTGACCGTATTCATAAATTGCCGCTCTTGACTTTTGTTTAAAAAAAAATAAACATAGTTTTTAAGATAGACATGTGGTTAACAGTAAGATTGAATCAATACGAATAATTTTTAGTAGAAAATGTTGCATTGAAAACAGTCATGTAAAATTGAACTGAGTCGTACATTTGTGGTCGTACGACCGAAAGCTCTCGAACAAGTGAGCGTAATATGGGGCGGCAATTTACCGAAACGGATTGAGCGGATTAATGTGATTTACATGACATACGCATACCAAAAAACACAGCCAACTTCTTGAATGTGCATTTTAATGTTAAAGAGCTTAAATTTTTAACTGTAGTTATCGCAACGTTCAAAAACTCAATAACATTTTAAGTAAGTTGTGAAATGTAACAGTTCTCAAACGGTTTACTCAACTATGTGGGGGCGTATCGAATATATATTTGATGATATACATTGATACATTGATTAAAAGACGTAAATAGGTGCGAAAAATTGAACATTTGCCGAGAAACGTCTGATGTCGCTGACTTAAACACTTCTTTCTTCTAAACTTCGTTGAAACTGGTGCGTTTTCAAAACTCTATTCCTATCCAGACCAATGCGTTTCCGTTTGAAAACCATCCCTTGTGATACGCCAAAACTAAGATCGATTTTCACCCGTCTACACTAAGCTAAAGACGAAGCGTTTCAAAAAAATTTTATTTACTTCAGCATGTCCGATCAGTATAGACGGTAGGCGAAAACGCGTTTATAGTGTATGTGAACCCGGCCCGAAGTAGTTGTCTGGATTGTTTGAAGAGCGTCGTTGTGTTGGTGATCTAAAATACTTCCAGTAAAGGGTGTGGTGCTGGTATGAGAGTGTCGCAATTCAAAAGCTCTTCAGAGGACAATTTGGCAGTACTTTTCAATGGTACTGTTAATATACTTTTTTTAGATTTCCCAAAATTAATTTTTTTCTTTAAATGAATTGTGTCTGTAGGACAAGGAACATTACATATCGAAAGCGGTAAACTGTGATGATCTAGTAAACCGATTAAATTTGTTTTCATACCAGACGGAATTACCATCTGACGAAGTGGAATTTAAATGTTAAACATTTTCCTCGTAACTGGGATGTTCTGTCGTGGGGTTGACGCGGGCACTACAAAGTAAAACAATATGAGGGGTATTGATGTCAAAGTTTCCTCTTAGCATCTATAAAAGGAATCAACTTAGAAAACGAGCAATGAAAAATAACTGTGTCCTGTCGTGAAATAAAGTTTATTAATAGCTAAGGAAATTAACACTTTTTCTCAGGTATAGGAACAGTTTGTGGCCTTTGAACACGTGAAGACATTGCCACTCAGTTCAATTGAAAGGTGCATCAAGTATCCGTCAGAAAAGACAGTTTGAGCATGGAAAAGATAACCCTTATCATCATCACAGTCATCTTATCGTCAATCATTGTCCAGGAAAGCACAGGAAAAATAACTATTGTACTCAGTCATGGGCGCATTCGATCCCCTACAAAAACTCGGAAAAGAGTGCAACCCAGCACAGCCATCACGAAGCCTTCAACAAAGCGACCAATTCCTCACCACATGAAACGCAAAGACAAACGAAAGGTAAGTAGCGCCACTCGAAGTGTTTCCTTAATCTTGTATTAACCTTTAAGTTTTTTATAGTGAAAAGGTATTTTTTGTTTCCACTTCAGAAAAATCGAAAGCAAAACTACTGCTCGACAGCTTTCGTTTCAATATTCAGTGTAGGTTTTTGTTCACTATATACTATCAAGAGTCCTCTTGATATTGTATCGGGATGGCGCAGTAGTAACATAGCACTTGTCTCCTGCCAATGTGGCCCGGGTTTGTTGTTGTTCTTGCCTCGGTACTCCACCATTTCTAAAAGTGAATGTGCCTCCACAAAATCCTGTTTTATTTTTTATTAATTAATTTATTTATTTATCACTCGTGCGGTGGAAGTAAAATATATGAAAATGTTTTTTTTTGGAAAAACGTTCTTTACACACCAAAATACTACTGACACCTGAAAAGTTGAAAGATGGTCACATTTAGATTTAAAATTGCAATCGATAAAGTTAAATATATATTTATATCATTTTTTTCTTCCATTTAGAAAAAGAACAGATGGTTTGAATCTCCACGGTTGCCGATCATGACCGAGTGATTCCATGTTCTCAGTTCTCACGGTGAAAGAAAGCTCCCCAAAAAGACTTTGATGGAAAAGTGGTTTCAAATCAGTTTACGTCATAAGCCCGTGGGACAAGCGTTAACTTATTCACTTCCAAGAGTGTACATTTTAAAACTAAAAAATAGATGTTCTAGTTTGAAAAATATTGCCAAAAAAAAAAAAAAAAAGGCGGAGAGGGCAGGAGAAACATAATACTCAGTATTTATTTAGTATTGGTGACAACCTCGGTCTCAAAAATTAGAAGCACCTTGCACAGCATTAAAAAAATAAAATGAAAAAACAGACTGGTACTGGTCAATTGCTTTAGGATTCATCCACGAGATGTAACTCTGAGAGCAAAGGGGTTAAGAAGGCCTCGTTATTTCTACATTTTCGCTTTGGATTAGGCTTTGTATTGTTAGAGGATTAGTGGAGATTAAGGCTTCGTTGAGGAAACATTCTTCAAGTGAATGCGTACAACTGACAGGCACTTCTGGTCCTTCTGTTAACCCGTTCACTTACAAGAGTGCTTAGGTTTAATGTCCTTTTGTAAAATGTTCAAAAATAAACAACATGACCTTGGAACTTGTTTAAGAATAGATTACTCGCAGTTTAGTTTAAACACTGCTCAACGGCTTTCATTTGAATTGTGGCACTTCAGGAATCCAAAGACAGGATTGAAAGGGTCAAACATAGCAAACCAGGCCATGCATGCAGGGCTAGATTTCCGTTATGATTGCTGTAAAAGAAACTTTAAGAACAGAGCTTATCATATGTTTAGTTGAACTCCGGTCAGTAATCTATTTTTGTATATATCATTTTAAAACTATATTGTAAATAAACACATCATCAGTCGAGAGTAAAGTGTTTGGTTGCCAACTGTCTTCACCACCCAGTGGCACATTCGAAGGGAGTAAACATTTTCCACTCAATGATGTTTTGCTCTCGGTGTATCATAAATTTCTAGCAGTGATCTCATCAATGATCAACGAAAGGAAAACGGGCATCTTCATTGACTTCAATGACTCTATAAGAACAATACGAATGTGTATATTATCAATTGTCCGACTGCTAAAATTGAAAATTCATGAAAAATCCTAAATTTCATTTTGCGATGAAATAATGAAAAACAAATGGTACTATGCAAAAGTACTGCCAAAGAGGTTTCATTTGAATGGTCACACCATAGGATTTCATCCACAGACTCAAAAGTTAGAACTACACTACATGTCTCCATAATTGACTCTGGGAGTGAAAGGGTTAAAGTGACGTGACAGTGTGTAGGAAAAAAAATCACTTTTATAAATTTCGCTAGTGAGAGCTTATTGTTGTCCACTCTACTTTGGTCCTTAAAACATTTTTTTATCAAGTTTTTGAATCTATTACAACCCTCTAGCATTGTTAACTGGTTTGCTGTGTATGCAATGTAATGTTGGATTATCCGGATAGCTTACAGCCCCGGCGGATTAGATCAAATTAACCTCCTTTACTATCATCTTATAATGGGGCGCATTTCATCACGCCTACATCTCCTGCAACGCAAAATATACGATTGGAATGGATAAAAATAGACGGCCGCCATTTTTGGGATCAATGTGGTTTGTGTATCATCCGTTTATATAACTCATACGTATATTTATTGACCGCAGGGTTTTTAACAAGTGAAGTACCTTGTTTATTATTGACATCGGATACAAGGATCATGCCGTCCAACTCATTTATATCTTGAACGATTTGCTCAGGAAAGATAAACACAAATGATTAATTATCAGCTAACTTCATAATAATTGGATCAGAATAACGGCACCGTGCCCAGCTTATCCTGTTCGACGCATCCTTACCGAGAGCGTGTCCTGCTTGCCGCATCCGTGCCGAGAGCGTGTCCGCATGCACGTTCGTCCTTTTTATTTTATAGAAGAATTTCGTTTCATTACTGAATCTTGTTCCTATACAGAACACGTGTTAATGATCACTAATCAGTCTTCATCAGTCCAGTTTGCTCAGGCAGCAAAAGGTTCCTCGCCAGATGTTCTTGCCTGTGTGCTGCCATTCGCTACCCTCAACAAAAATCGAAATATTTTTTCTTTAGGTGACCGTACAAAAGCCATCAGTGTATTAGTTTTACAGAAAAAATGAACTCAATTTCTCAATTCCCGAAGTCGGTTATCTCATACTGAAAACGGAGTGTAATATTGTTCAGAATATGTATCCAGGTTTTAATTGGAACTTGGTAGAAGCTGATTAGAAAGCAATTCATGCGTCCGAATGTCTTTGGGAGTATTGAGAAACACGCGCCTAAACGGCAACCTGTTACAGGCTCTCGTAGTTTGGAAGAGATTGAAGGACAAGCGACACGACAAGCAAAGCAGAATTTGGACTCGTCTTTCATCAGAACCTGAAAGTCGAAAATAAAATGGACGTTCTACCCGAAAGGTGGTCTCTAACGCAGACCTTCTTTTGGTTCGTCGCGCGCCAAAGGAGGTTACATCAGAGTATTATTTATAAGTATTATCCTTTGATTTTTCGTATCTTTAAATACTGAACTTACAAAGCCATATTTTCCGTTCCTTCGTATTAAATAAAATTATGGCATATTTTTCTTGTCCAGGTTTCTTCAAAGTTTAATTATAAGGGTAGCACAATTCTTGGTAACACTTGTCTCGGTGAGCAATATCTTGAGCTAGTTGTTGAATTTTTATCTTGCTTCATTTTGGACGATAAGGATGACAGACTTTCATTTGAAGTATTTTTGTGATGACTTGCCGTAAAATCATTCGGCTTCCCGTGACTGTTTCTGTGTGCATTTGAACTCAGTTCCAAGCCCTTCTCTCCTTTTTTGTTCATTTGCTGACTATCTTGGAGATCTCGTTCTAATGACCGCCACATTCTATGATACTGTCCTGGTTCAGTCCCTTGTCTCCATTTCTTCCGCGAGCGATTGATTTTCTCTTTCAAGATTCTTTCTAGTGACGAAGACGCCTGCGGATTCCGTTGTTTAAACAATACACCGCTCTGTTGGTACGCAGTGGCTTTCTGCAATGCTATTTCTGTTACTCGCAAATCGGAAAAGTTCTGCAAATTTCTTGAGTTACTCGTAGTGTTCTCACATGTTTTTACGGGAACCTTTTGCGTTGAAGTAAAGTTTTGCTGCAGTTCATTTATAACCCGTCTCAAACATAAAGGTCTATGTTTCGAAGGATACATCTTCATTTGTTGTACACTATCCGCTGTAAACAGAACCTTGTTTGTCCCGTCAATACTGCATTGAATCTGTTGTCTATAATAAACCGTGTTGGACAGTCCAAACCTGAAAAATCAGCGAGGACGCCTCATTCGCCGTAACTCTTAGCGACAACTCAGTCTCACAAGGAAAGTCAGTTTTTTTTTTCATTCGCCAGCTATACGGGTGTGTTGATATATTGGCTTTTACAAAAGCCTTGGCTAATTCCGTGTAAAGCGTACACGGAATTAAGTTTACAAGTTGGAACAGTACTGTCAACGTTGTATTAGCTTAAGGATATACATGTACCGTCCGTTTTCAACGTACAGCGCTTGATCTTCAAACTATGGAGGGGTGAACCAAATTGTGCAATTAAACTTTAGTTAGTTAACAAGTACAAGTTAACACTCAGTTGAGTCGCTAATGAGGAGAAATGTTGCCGTATTGTTTCTCCGCTATTGTTTATTCAGTGCGGTATTTTAGCTAATTTGCAAATACAAAAAGATTGGCTATTCACAAGTTTTGATTACGATCTTGGCAACCGCCATTAATTACTGTGGAATCAAAAGCTTTTACGACACACTGGACCCAGTGGGCCAAATCCTGATTAATGATAAGTGTTTCGTTTGTTTAGCAGAGCTGAAATGTCAAAACTAAGTTCAAAGAAGATGGTCCGCGCTTCGCTTTTGACTGAAATTCGTTCATGTTCCTGTCATGTCTTTTATTGAACATCGGTTAGTTGAATTCATTTATATACTGTATTCACAAATATATTGACAATACTTTCAAAAGTTCTGTTTCAACTAAAATACAAGTAGACCATAATTTCAGACATGCGCTAACCACAAGCTCTATTAGATGAGGAACGGGCTTAATCCCTTTTAATCTACTTGTCGCTGAGAAGAACTTAAATTCTTTTCTAATAAAGCGTTATTTTTAAGAAATCCGCTTAGTACTCCCAGAAGTAAACTTCTAAATACTCAAACACCTTCCGTCAGTTTTGCGTCACTGGGAGGTGACATTAAGCCGTTGGCTTTGTCTCAACACAAATAGTTTAAGAACCCATTCACTGTTCGAAAAAGAGTAGGAGATAGTTGAACAGCATTTCCTTGGGGGTGGGGGGAGAGTGGAAGGGTTACAGACATAGGCTCACAGTATTAAATTGACACAAGCTGTTGTTGTCCGTCCGTCGCTGCGCAAAGCTAAATAACTCCGAAGTCTTTTTAAAAGAGTACAAGTGTAAGTAATGAGTGATCAACGGCATCTTCATGGGCATTGCCGGTAAACCTGAAGTCTAAGAAGACGGCTGTGTTTCTCGGTTCTTAAACTGATCGATAACCTTATACGTTCAGGTCGATCTCTCGAAAAAATATCTTACATTCTAATTCACTTTGTTCAAACGAACGTAAATTCGTTGATGAAATGGGCATATGTTCTACTCAATAGGGGCCAAAAGCTAGCTGAGAGCCAAAACGGTACGACTAAGGTTCCAATAAAATATGGAGTTCACCGTGTCATTTTTGAGTTATTAACACTTAAAGCTACAATTAAAGGTGTTTTAGCACGTTATACTGTTGCTATAGTAGCATAATGTGTCACAAAAATGATAACAACTTCTTCACCAATCATTGGTCATTCATTTGATATCATGATTGTAGCATCAACTGACAAAGAGTAGTTATAATGACCCATCAAATCCGAAGTCTTGAAAAGTGCTGGAAACTGTTGGGAGCCACCTTAAATGAATGCAGAATGCAGTGGAAAATAAAAAGACAGAAAAAGAAGCATTTTAACGAGGAAAAAAAATTCTTCTCTCCCCGGCGGGGAATCGAACCCCGGTCTCCCGCGTGACAGGCGGGGATACTCACCACTATACTACCGAGGAAGAACTGACAATATGACGTTGTAAAGACTTTCAGGTAAAAAAACGAAACGCGCACCTAGCAGTGATATTTTTCACTGTCAGGCCCGGTTCAAACGTCGCACTTTACATGGGTCGACCTAAATAATTAAGTTCGACAGTTGATCCAGACGTCGAACTTAATTGAGTTGAACCAAAAGGCCGAACAATGAACTAAACCCATGTTCAACATGGCAGAGATGGCGGAAAAAAGCGCGGGAAACAACTCGGAAGCATTTCTCCTCGCTAATGACATCCGTGAAAGTAGAAGAAGGTGCCTAAACATGCAATGGTTTTAAACCACTTAGTTGCGCGGAACTGCAACCTTTTCGCTCGCAATATGCGACTGAACTGTCCACTCTCCAGCCTCTGACAGTTTCTTCATTCTCAAAGACAGAACAGGGCATACAGAAGTATTCCTGGCACCTTAAACAAGTATATTTTGTATTCTTAAGGCATGAGGAACAAGATTATTCTTCTTTCCCCACCATTTTGTTCAAATTTAGTCTTCTGCGCATGGCATCTACCTAAAATCGAGCGGGATTATGGGAAAATATTATTCATTTAATGTATGCATTAGGTAATAATAATAATAATAATAATAATAATAATAATAATAATAGTAGTAGTAACTGATGTATTGCAGACAGAAACTAAAAAGTATGAAAAATACTAAGACTTGGGAAGAGAGATAAACGAGGACAAAAGTGGTACAAACATAGTGAGCAAAGCTGGTACTACGTAGAACAACAAAAACGACATGATAGAGCCCAAACTGAAAGCCAAAATGCAACCGCGGACAGCTGTTTCGACCTGATTGGGTCTCGTCAACACGGTGTAGCAGCAAAAAGATAGAAAAACTAGCGCGAACGCCAATTCTCTACCAAATCGCACGTGGTGATGGCAACAGATGAGAGCTCGAATTCAAATGTTTGCCAATAGCGTTCCGCCCAGATGACGTCATATTTGGCAGCATTGCATTGTGGGATCGAAATGCGGACAAATATTTCAAAATGGCTGCCACGGAAACACCAGTTTTTGCAATTCCTGTACATGTTGTGGATAATTGTCGAGTTGTACCCAAGAACAGTGCTTCGTAGCACCTGTTTTTTCGTAGATACCTGCATAGTTCTCGAATGTTTGTACGCATTTCAATCCCATGATGCTGCGCGCCAATTCTATTTTTAGAATCTGGGCGGAACGCTATTGACCCAGGTCACAGCGGCGCGTGACCATGAGTTCATAAAGTTGATAAGTAATAGGCAAAGAATTTGAAATATCATGTCGTTGTCGCGATAAAGAAAGTGAGGATAGACATAAATCATCCCTCAGCGAATACATGGCCAATACCATGTTAAAAGGTATTAAAAAATGAGCAGCATAATCGGATCTGGCCTGCATGACAGGCACTTTATGAGCCAAGCGGAGCGAGCGAAGCATTTCGCGCGGAGCGCGACACGAGCGCGAAGCGCGAGACGAAGGAAGGAAAAAAATAATAGCTCGTGTCGCGCTCCGCGCGAAATGCTTCGCTCGCTCCGCTTGGCTCATAAAGCGCCTGTCATGCAGGCTAGTTCGGCACATGTAAAGTTCGACGTTTGAACCGGGCCTGAGTCACAAATACCGTATTTCTTCGAATAAATGACGAGGGAATGTTTATTCAGAATATTCAGTTTTTGAGGAATAGCCTGGATATAACAATTTCTGCGCGGTAATTGATTTTTGAATTAATGCATTCCTAAAGCAACTGAGTTTATCACAAACGTCCGGGGTGTTCATTCAAAGAGGTACGGTACATGCGACTCGCATGACAGTAAAAAATATCACTGCTAAAATTTCGCTTGATTTCACAGCTTGGCAGGTCCTCGGGTTATATTATAGTCGGAAAGTGTTTACAACATCTTTACTGATTCGTCAGTTCTTCCTCGGTAGTATAGTGGTGAGTATCCCCGCCTGTCACGCGAGAGACCGGGGTTCGATTCCCCGCCGGGGAGTGATGAAATTTTTTTTTTGTTAAAATGCTTCTTTTTTCCCCACTGCATTCTTCTGTTGTTTAAAGGTGAAATATTCCAGTAGTAAACGAATTCTAAGTTCTAAAACAGTCCCAATTTACAGACAAATACACGGATAAATTTTGTGTTGACTTGAGAAGCTTTTCTCTCTTCGGATGGCATGGCCCCGACTGCGTGCCGGGACAGAACCTCTGGCATCCAGGGTAGGGAACAACTCAAAATACAAGTATAATGGAAATAAAAGCGAGATTTAATGGCTAATATTTCAACTAGTAGTGCTAGTTTTCTACAGGGCCAGTATGGGAGTCGGGATGGGAGTGAAAATATACGCAACGGCTCTTAAATAAATATAGACTATGAGACTCTGGAGACTGACTGCCTTAGAACGTTTTCACCTGACGTTATGCTGTCGATGCTGATGTACGAACAAACAGAAACAAAAGATTTCGTCTCATTTGCTTCTCTTCTAGGTTTGCCCTTACGTCATATCAAAATTCAGAAGCATTACACGCCGGGCCAGCAGCACGCACAAAGCCGCCATTAGGGAACTACTTTTGTGTTTTTAATCCGATGGAGCTTAAACTTTGCAACACAACAGACATTGCAAATCCAAACAATCGTATCGTTTTTGTTTTTCGATTTTAACGGTTTTTGGCGGGAAAATGACGTCATACAACTAGCAGCAAAATTTTATTTTCACCATGTGACAAAACTAATGTATGATTTTGAAAGAATATGTTGACACGAATTTAAATATGAAAAAATAATTTGAAAATGATTGTTGATTAAAAAGATATTGCATATTGAAATTTGCTAAATTTCTAAAAATAGTAACAAAATGGCGGGAATTTCAAAATTCAGATCTTTATATCTTTTAAACCAATTGAGCTTTTTCAATAATTTTTTCATATTTTAATTTGCCTCAACATGTTCTTTCAAAACCATGCATCAGTTTAGTCATAAGGTGAAAATAAATTTTTGCTGCTAGTAGTATGACGCCATTTTCCCGCCAAAAACCGTTAAAATCGAAAAACAAAAACGATACGATTGTTTGGATTTGCAATGTCTGTTGTGTTGCAAAGTTTGAGCTCCATCGGATTAAAAACACAAAAGTAGTTCCCTAATGGCGGCTTTGTGCGTGCTGCTGGCCCGGCGTGTTAAAAAAACAGACTTCGATTCCAAAATGTTTTTTTGTCTAAAATAACACATTTTCTTCACAAGTTACAGGCGAATGAGTATTAGACATTTTTAGTAAAATGTATGGAGCGGCCATCTTGGTGTCCCACTTGGGTGATGTTGGGACGATTTTATCAAGTTGATGCTGTGTAACATGGGTGCGCAGACAATTTTCTTCGCAATTTTTGCGATGCTAGTTTTTGAATCAGCTTCAAAAACTTTCAACATGCTGCCGCAACAAAATGCGTTAAAAATCGTCCGCGCGCGCTGTTTTTAACGCGACAATCGTACCGTGCAACATCACCTTCAGGGACACAACTTCCAAGTCTTAATTACGCAAAAAATTACATTACTAAAGATTAGATTAACTTTAAGTTACATTAAATCGGCTTTTAAGCATCTCTTAATGCAAAAATAACTTTCAACTGGTCCAATTTTGTTTATTTTCACGGCTTATCTGATCAGATGAAATAGCGTGAGAAAATTGTGTGACACATTTAAAACCTTTACAAATCGGAGGGGGGGCAAGGGGGGGGGGGGTCTTGTCACGAAGTCACGAAACTTAATTTTGCATTTCACGAATCACACAGCCAAACAATTCGTTTTCACGATTCTCGGAAATACTGGTCCAAAAAGTTACAAAAGAAGTTAAGTCAGTTAACGTAGTAACGTAAAATACTCTAATCACGTTTTGTACAATAGCGAACTTTGCTTCAGTTCATCTTCATGGTCTTCTTATGAAAAAAATCGCACTCGCACAGATCGTCCACTTCGAGTTGTTACTGCCCTCATGAATGTCAGTGTATCATCATCATCATCATTATCATCATCCACTGCAAGTTCACGTTCACTATCCGTGTCATATTCGTCCTCCTGGAGATTGGTAGTCACTCCGTTTTCTTCTTTCTCTTGCTCCTCTTCTTCTCTCTCTTCCTCTTCATGGGCGATAATTGGTGCGTCTGGCATATGATTCTGGAATAGGTTAACCTTTTCCTTGGGGTACTGAGTCTGAAAGGGATGGGCGGTACATATTTAGAGGTAAGGTGCCAGCTTTGAACTTGGTTGTTTCTTGCCTGACAGTGCGTTGGCGAACGCACTTGCCATGCAGCACTGCCCATTCCCTCATCATCTGCGCTTGCTTAGAATCCAAGTGCCTTGTTTTACCAAGATGGGGAAGTTTTGAAATTTCCTTCAGTGAAATAGAATTGTCGGGAATTGGATAATAGGAGGTGGGATGTGTGAAATAGTAGGCTGCCCAGCTCGTAATCCTTTTGATACTTTCGTATACAGAGTTTCCCAGATTGCGAGCAAAGTTGAGAACTGTAGGAAATTCATCCTTAAAATGACCAACAGCATGTAGGTTTTCCACTTGAGTGGTAAGGCAAGAATGGAGATCAACGTCGATCTCTTTGTTAATCGCTTGGATGGTTGATTGAAGTGTGCCAAGTTGACTGTAAATCATCTGCACGGACTTGAGTGTCTGGTTTGACACTGTCCCTTCAGGGCCATTGGTAGCTTTCTGAGAGTTGAGTGATGCTTGCACTGTACTGACAGTTCCTTCAAGAAAATTCTTCAGGTCACTAACTTCCTTCATCGCTTCAGCTATCGATAAGCGGGGAACCGTTTCATGTTTCAAATGAACAGAAAATGCCCTGTACAATTTGGCAAGATGCTTTAAAAAGGTTACTGTGCCAGTAATTGTAGTTACAAGTTTTACACATCCTGTCTGTGGATCAGTGACAAAGATATTGGTATTTTCCGTGCAAATACCCACAAGCTGGCCAAATGAAGAGTTTTCTGCTCTCCCCTCTGTGTTGCCCTCCATGAGGACCCTCACAGGGTTTTTTTTGGACACCGCATGACGCTAGAGTTGCTAAGGACGCTTCGCCTAAAGGGATTATCGAGAAATTTCCCACTGTGAGAACTGACAAATTTGTTCACTCCTTTGAACCAATCATGAAGTTAAGTAATTTGATGAGGTGTCGCCTTTGTCAACGCTATCGGTCATCGAAAGGTTATTAAATTATAAAAAGGTCGGGCAATGATAACTTGAGAGTGAACATATGTAAGTGAATCATGTGTTTCTAGACCCGGTAAGTCATTAACGTTCCGTGGAAGCCATCAGTTCGCTCGCACGTGCCAAATATTTTAACTGAGAGATTTTGTTGCACACAGATTGCGGTCTGAATGAAAACAAATTGTTCGTGGCATTCCCCTTTCCTCACATCTGGTCGTCCCGAAACATGCAGGCACGGTATCAATTTCTTGCCCGGCCAAAGATATTAAAATATCGTGGGCGTGCTCAGAACAACTTAATTTCGGCCAGGCTTACAGATTTTCGTTAACAAAGAAAATCGCTGTACGAGACAAATTATTTTAAACATACTTCATCATCGGGTGCGATCGATATACATATTTCCGGAATCTAGCCTCAGGCTACAGCTGGATAACGCTATACATTGAAAAAAGTCACTATTCAGTGGAACCATTTGTGCTATTCAGTTGATAACGTTATTCACTCTTCCTGGTGTTTGATATCCCAAATTGCAAGGCAATTTGTTCATTCCATGTCCTGGTGGGCTTCAAATTGCGCAAATTATATACAAAGTGCTCGTTTCTATTACACGTAGATAGGAGTCGTGACTCGTGTTTGTCATCACTGTACATGTAATGTACATCAAAACTTGCGTTATTTTTGGAGTCCAAATAAGCTTATAATCTTATTACCGTCCTTTGTTGATCCAGTTAATTTTTTATCATTGTTTTGCGATAAGCCGCTGCCCATTCGAATTTGTTATTTCGGAGTATGGAATCGCGGGCACACACGTAAGCCGCAGGGGGACCGAGTGGCGATCGCAGTATAGTAGAGCTTTATATTAAGCGGGAATTGAGAGGAAAGCGCGCGCTTCGAAAGAGTGACCATACAACGATACTTTCCTGAAAATCCAATCGAAGAAATACGTAGGATCGTCCTAATGCGACACGAAAAACAAACAAACAAAAGGAAACGGTTGTTGTGGGCTGCAAATGAACGGGAGACGAGAGAAATTGGAAAACAAAATTGGTTCGTATTTATTTTGGCAAATGGAAGGAATTAGCCGAACAGCATAATAAAAGAAGGACCCTGGACAGAACCAAGGACCAAGGTACGACTCTCTTAGAGTAAAAATAGAAGAAGTTAGGTATCGAAGAAGAGAAATTGGCTGGAAGGCGACATTATTAAGTCCACGCTGAACATAAACATGGCTAACATGATCTTGCAGTGTTCATCACGAGGGCATTAGTCCGGGAAGGTGTCATTTCATTTATTCCTTATTTTTTAAAACGAAATGGGAAAATCTATACACATTGTTAGACCGGAAGGCACAACATACCCATTATTTGACAAAAATTGCCAAATGCTACACCTAAAAAAAATGACCCCCATACCAATATACAAGCTCTAAACACAGAGGGGAAATTTCTACTTTTATTTTTACTGTTTCTTTATTTCCTCCAGCAAAGAAGTGCACTGTTAACCATTGATGGTGGCTCACATTGTTTCCAAAGTACTGAATAGTGCCATCTGTAGCAAAGCCAGTGATGTTGATTCCCTTTGCAAAATGTTATATCGAGTAGATATGTTAAACCAATAATATTTAGGATAAAATTGAACTACAACAGCAACATATAAAGCAATAAATTCCACTTTTACTAAATTATGCCAATGCTCAAAAGTGCTTGGATGCCAATCCTGCAAATAAACCAACAACAACAAGAGTTATGGAATCACTGACTTCTGTGATATGTACAGTTGCTGCTTGGGAAAATGGTCATAGCTGTTAGTGTACTAAAAAAAATCACCCTTTAAAGGGGGCTATTACTGGCCTGAAAATTTGTGATGAGACTTAATGGTCAGTTTACTTTAAACAAGAAACTTAAGGGAACTTTAAACTGTTTTCTCCTGTTTTTACTCCTGATAGAGTGGAAACTTGATCATATACTTGGTATACCCTAAGCTATAGCTTATTTTGAAGCTCTAAATGCATAGAATAACAGAAGCACTCATGTGTTCTAGTACACAAAAAAGTGCAAAAAGTTGTAGGGGTGGTCAACCATATCACAGATATCAGAGGAGTACACTTTTATTATCTCAATGAACAGATCTTTCCAAGACCACTTAAGTACTAATCATGCAGCCAGCTAGTTGCACTTAATATTATTGTCCATCTGAACTGGCGGGTGGCCCGCCTCATACAGTTCGACCTAACATAAAAGTACTAATCATGCAGCCAGCTTGCACTTAATATTACTGTCCATCTGAACTGGCGGGTGGCACGCCTCATACAGTTCAATGTAACATAAAAGTACTAATCATGCAGCCAGCTTGCACTTAATATTACTGTCCATCTGAACTGGCGGGTGGCACGCCTCATACAGTTCAATGTAACATAAAAGTACTAATCATGCAGCCAGCATGTACTTAATATTACTGTCCATCTAAACTGGCGGGTGGCACGCCTCATACAGTTCGATGTAACATAAAAGTACTAATCATGCATCAAAATGTAACATGCATTTGCTAAGTTCAATGTAACATAAAAGTACTAAACATGCAGCCAGCATGCACTTAATATTACTGTCCATCTGAACTGGCGGGTGGCACGCCTCATACAGTTCGATGTAACATATAAAAGTACTGATCATGCAGCCAGCTTGCACTTAATTATTATTGTCCATCTGAACTGGCGGGTGGCACGCCTCATACAGTTCAATGTAACATAAAAGTACTAATCATGCAGCCAGCTTGCACTTAATTATTATTGTCCATCTGAACTGGCGGGTGGCACGCCTCATACAGTTCGATGTAACATAGAAGTACTAATCATGCATCAAAATGTAACAAGCATTTGCTAAGGCCTATAGTGAATCATATTGCGTGAGCTATCAACACATCCATTGTTTTATATTGCATAATTGGCCGGTTTAGTTGACCGAAGATCGAGTATCTAAGGCTTGAGGGTTCTCATGAGTTTGATGTCAAAATTTCATTGAAATAAAATTAAGACCTTAAAGGGAGGGTTTCACGGTTCGGCGCATGTGCAAGCTATGACGTAACTCATTGTTTAGGCCAATTGGAAGCGAGTAGATAACTCTGGCAGGAAATTTGCCCATGAAAATGTCGCAGTCATTTAGCTGATTGAATGGATGATTATACACAGCCATGTGCGCCATGAAAGCCACCAGAGCGTAGAATAAATCCTACGGGTCAAAGGTTTAATTCAGTGTTGACTGTTGGTGCGATCCGTTGTAATTTTCTGTGAATTTTGGTCATCCTTTGCTTTGTTTGGACTAAATTATAATATGTGATTATTGAAGTTAATATGAGTGGTTTTTTAACTGATCAAATTGGTAAGATAGCGAATAAAGCATTTTAATCTGTGCACATGCGCTGAACCGTGAAACAAGTTATTAATCAGGGGCCCACTATAGTGGTTCTCAGGCAGGAAAGGGTTAATAAAAATGTCAGTGTCTTGAAATCAGTTGGTCAAAAGCCAAAACAAAAATAATTATCGCCCAAGAGTAATAAATTAGTGAGAAGGCTGTGGTTAGAAACCCTACGTATTTAAAGGGGCTTTGTCGCCATTTTTAGTATTACTTTAAAAAGTCAAAATACATCTATATTTCAGTGAAAATCCTAAAAAAAGGATCCAGTTTTGTTAAAAAATTTTCTACCAGTGCTGTAAGAGTAAAAATTAGTGTCTTGGCCTGCAAATGGCCAGGATGGAAATGGATAGCATCTAGAAAAAATTGGGCACATTTTTCCAAGCTTATCACCTCTGTCTTAACATATATTAATTATGGTCAATTTTCTCTTCGAAAATTCACTTGATATCTTCCTCTTAGTGTTCTATAAGCATTCTGTGTACAACAAAGGTACTTAGTTTTAATTTGGGCAGTTTTGACCCAAAAACCTCAAAATCACCATCACATAGCTCCTTTAAGTCAGCCCACTGCCAATGTTAGTGAAATCAGTCTGAAAACAAATGCATAACCCAAACCTTTATGTAGATGGCCATGCTTGCAAATTAGAAAAGAATGGTGAAAGAAAAGAAAGGGTGTACCCACATGCCTGATACCATTAACATTAACTGAATGCTAAATTTTCATGACGTTTCTGCAAAAAGATACTTTGATATAGTGGTTTTCAATTGTGTGTCGAAAGTAATTTTGAAATAAATTGATTTTGCATTGACACACTTTGTTATTGGCTCTGAAATCTTAAGCCACTTTCCTAACCAATCAGAAGTAAAACCAGTTGCAACTTTTTTGCACACGTTTTTCCACTCTCGACTTGGCACTAGCCACATGTATTTGCTTCAAGTTCTGATTGCTTTGGTGGTTGGTGGTTTGAGTGGTTTGGTTTCAGTGGTTTTACAACACTCAATTGAAAACTGCTCTATATTATAGTATTTCGTTTGGTAAAGATCACTGTGTCAGAACAAATAAAAGAAGTTTAAACTTGGTGGGTTTTCCTGAGAACCCACCTAGTCTTGTGTGTTGATGATTAAGACCTTAACTATTAGTGTAATACTGAACAGTCTCTTCACACCAATACCATGGTGTGCATGTAAATTCTATTGCTCAAAGTTCAAGAAAATGTTTGGATGCCAGAAGCCTGAAAAGAAGCCACCGTAAAGTGGCGTCCTCAACAGTACGGTGTAACCCAGAGATACTGATAGAAATCACTTTAGGATTTTATTCAATCATACTGTAAAGTGGTACCCTCAACCCTTTAATTCACATGCATGAGCATCCTTTTGACAAATAAAAACATGTTAAGCTACCAGCTTCCTTAAGTGCTAAACCGATTATCAAGCAATATTTCACATGTAAAACATTGAATGTTAATTTTGGAACTCGGGAGAATGAGCATTTTGTAAGACCAATTGGATTAGTGAATAATATTGAGCAGTAATTTAGGGTCAAAATGTGTTATCATTAAATAAAAAGTGAGCTCTGCTAGATATAATGCTGTTAGATAAAACAGCTCAAAGCATGAAAAAAATGACAATTAAGGAAGTTTTACTTGCACTGCCACAGCCGATGCAATTGTTCATGTATCTTATTACCTATTCTTTCAAACATTTTCTCTTCTGCCCTGCGAGCAGAGTTGCTTTGATTGGCAGGTGAAACAAAATCCAACCGTGAGCATTGAAAATGGCAATCAAATTCCCTTACACTCTATGACTGGAAACGATTGACACTTAATTCCATTTTCAAAGATTTAATTTGGTCAATGTTTGTATAATTAATTATGGTAGCGACTATGCTAAGAGCCAACTTGTGAATAAGAAATGCTAACACAACGTAATATCGCGGTAAACTTATGTTTTCACACTGACACGGTTCGATATTTTTTTAAAATTAAAACAAGGATTTTTGACGAACACAAAAAAACAACAACAGTACATCACTTTCACGATGTCCAGTCCAAAGAAAGAAAAAAGAAGGGTCCTGAATATGACTTGAACTCGGGCCTCCCGATTGCAATTCCCGACTCTAAACCACTCGACCATCAAGGAACATCAAGGAACATCAAGGTGGATTAATGCATCAAAACGTGTGTCTCGGTTGAAAAATATATTCGTTTACAACAAATTAATTATTTTTATTGCTGGATTCACGTTGTTACAAAACGCATTCGTAACAAAGCATTACGTCACTTAGTTTACAGCTGAGTGATGGAATGAGCGAGCAAGAAAGTGATTTAGCCACCGTTACCGATAACCCGTTAATTATGCTTGCGCATATTCACGGTTTTAAAAGGAAGAATAGAAACTCGGACTAATAAATAAAATAGATATATTTTGTTTTCATTGTGACAACAGCAAACCATTCCGGCTCTTAGGATTGCGCATCCTTTATTAGCAGAACTGCCATGCATAATGACACATCTTTCAACAGTTTGTTTGCTCTTGTCACAAGAAATAAATGCTGGCATATTGTGATCAGTTGGTGAAAACAACAAAAACATAGGTACTTGTGAATATAATAATTGGTGAACTAGAAAACCTTTGTATTTGGACACTGTCTTGAAACCAGGCATTGAATTTTTAGGTTTTGTATTTTGAAGCATAGACTTTTAACCTTTTCCCCCTTTTAACCTTAGACCTATAAGCTTTAAGTGTTTTTTTCTACTTTTATGAATATAAGCTTAATGGTTGTACATAAGCTTATGTAATTGCCAAAGCCTTCTTGTAGCAATAACGTTTGGAAAGAAAAATGAGAAAAGAACTCAAACCATTCCCGCTCTTAGGACGGCACAACCTTTATTAGCAGGACTGCCAAGATGACACTCTTAAACCAAATTTGTTAAAACAAATCGACAGGTAAGAACTTTTTTGTTGTTAAATTAAATTTCTTATTTTAAGAATTTAATTCTTATTTTAAGAAAACTTTATTCCTTAAAATCAATTTCTTAAGACTTAAAGTAAGAATTAAATTCTTAAAATAAGACATTTAATTTAACAACAAAAAAGTTCTTACCTGTCGATTTGTTTTAACAAATTTGGTTCTTAAAATAACAATTCGAGTTTAAGAGTGTGACAGCTTTCGACAGTTTGTGTTTGCTCTTGTCACAAGAAATAAATGTTGGTGTCTCGCGATGAATTGAAGAAAACAGCAACAACATAAAAAAGGCAGTCATAAGTTGAGCTTACTTGTGAATAACTATTAAAGGCGAGAAGGCTATGGTTATTATGTCAGCCCACTGGGCAGTGATGTGGTGGGAAAAATGGGGATGAAAGAGGATAATAATCAATCCAATGACTCACCTTACGGATGTGATCTTTCCACGTGAATCTTTCTATAAACGGCCCCTCTTTGAGTTAATACGATTGCCAGTGTAGCAATGATGAATCCATGTAGGTTCCAAACAGTTAAACCAAGCACGCATCACGCCTTCGCTTTAGAGTTCAATAAAAAGAATTATGGAAACGAGCGCGGTACAATCGTACAAATGTACAACTTGCCGGTGTCCTGTGAGATAAAGAGCATCGCAGGCGCATCGAGTCCGGAGTCTTTATTAGCGGTAAACCTTCATGTAAGCTACACATACTGTCTTAAAATTAGTTTGTCGCAACAAAAAAGTAATAAACTAGAAATACGTGTCTCGCAGAACCTCGCGAAGCTCGGGGCAGGATGCACTGCAAAATTTTAGCGATGTGGGCCTTTTTGAAGTTTGTGAGTGCTATCTCCCAAAATTAACCTGTTTCCTTTACATACTTCTGTAGCTGTTGTTCTATGTACTGTGTATCAAATAATTGCTAATTCAATTCACTATTCGCTTGAATGGTTGAGATTGCAGGAGTTAATAGGATACAGGTCATGAGAATTACGAAATTGATTACAAAAGTTAAACATGAATATTCAAGATGAAGCAACATATTCTTTGCAAATATCATAAGCAATGTATGCGAGAAAATCAATTTACAGCATGTACTAAGACAATAGTTTCCAGTGTTTGAGTACTAATTTTTTATATTGAAAAATATCCTCTTATGATCTGCGTGTCAGTTGTTCAGCTACTTGAAATCTTTTTTTTTTTTTTGCAAAAGGTAGATTAAAGAATAATAGCCCTTATCGTAGATGAGTACGCCACGCCAACATGCCAGCGGTTTCTCGCTTTCTTGACCCTATAGTCTCGTTTTGATGTTTACGCTCATCGTCGTCAGAGGTTCTCGTAATCATCAAAACGAGACTATAGGGTCAAGAAAGCGAGAAACCGCTGATATGTTGGCGTGGCGTACTCATCTACGATAAGGGCCATTTATGGAGGCCCTCCATAAATTATTCTTTATATACAACCGGGTTGTATATAAGCTTAAGATTGCTTGCCTTTAAATGTAGGTTGTTTCAATTGAAGAGCATTAAAGAGCGGATTAAAGTGCGGTGATTTGAGCTAGATTTCTTAATCGTTCTTCTTCTTTGAGCCTTTCCTAAAATCAGTAAACAGAATCATTTTGTCTATCACTTCCAGTCGGTGTCGCCTCTTCTGATCGGTTTCATTCAGAATTCTAATGGAGGCATTTGGTCAGGCTGTTCGAAGTCTTTGTAATCGATGCTGTCGTTGTTTCTTCGTTGCTCGAAAGCGTTGAATTTCAAGTCGCCGTTCTCGCTCCAGCGGAGTTTCGATAGTTAATTTTCTCGAGAAAGGATTTCAAGCCACTTGTTCAATCCAGCGTTGTTGTATTTGCTATTCTTTCTCATTTGCATCAGAAATTGGTCGTGTTTCACCGAGAGCAGGGGGGGTTGGAAGCCTATCCCATGATGCAACGCAACGAGTTACCGGCGACATTTGAAGCGAATAAACAAACATTTTGTAAAATCTCATATTTCGGTGATTTTGCCGGTAGTCTCATTTTATGGTTTTAATTATGGGAGACTTGGGAATCAGAGAATATAGTTCGTTGGTAACAGAAAAGAACTACAATGCAAGAATTTCATTTATATTTCTAAGTTTAATCCTCGTTTCTCGTCCTTAGAAAATATCATTTTCCGCTCGCAGGAAAATGGCGATCATCCCCGAAAATACCAGGAAAGTGCAGTTGTACCTCCTTCTTAATCGAAGCATCACTAGCATTTTAACATTAATAACGTATTCCTTAATAATATCATAACGACTTAAAACATCAGATCCCTCCAGATCCCTCCAGGTTTTTCAAGCTGAATAAAACCATCAAAGTGTGGGTACTTTCAGTCAATGCTTTGAATTGACGGCGAGCTGATTTAGGAAATTCGCGCACGTTTGTAGAGTTGAATATGAAAATTCTTTGAGGAATAAAACGAATTTAGACCGAAGCAAGTTCAAGTAAATGAGTATAAAAAGGGTTACATTGTATATTTCCAAAAGCCGTCTTGAACAAAGGTTATAGCGGAAAAAATCTTGGCAAATGCATCAGTGCTGAAAGCACAAATCAGTACAAAATACGCAACAAAATTAAATATATGCGCGCGCTATATCGCGCGCTATATCGCGCGTACAAGCTAGCTGTACGCGTCAGTTACAGTTTTTTCCTTTCGTTGACATCAGAACTACTGTGTCTAGCTAAAACCGTGGATAAAACAAATAGCTATTAAGAGAAGAACTTTTTTCCCAAAGGTTTTCAGTTTTTAGAGCACTTATTTGGTTAACACAGTGCAAGAGTGTCGTCATATGCGTGAACAAGCAGTTGGATGCTTACGCGTTCAAGCGCGCGCAAATTTCGTTTGTCGTGTCATCCTTCAAACAAATTTTCGAAAGCATGTATCTGTTCGTTGCAAGAGAAGTTTTCTTGACATTGCAAATCCTGACAAAAGAAGACCGACAGACAAGAGGCCTTGAAAAGGGTGTCTTGACAGCCACTGCTTGCTTCGGCGATCACTGGCAAATGCGAGGTCACGTGATGAGACATTATGGGATAGGCTTCCAACCCCCCCCCCCCCCCCCCCCCACCTCCTCTGCACCGAGAGTAAACACTTTTTCACGACGATGAGTAAACCGTCAGCCCGGCCGCCGCCGAATAAACATGAGAGCGCGCCATTGTCAGCGGTCGCGATTTTTGTTGCTAGGCAACTGCACGACATCTTCAGTATATATATATATATATAAACTTTTCGCTCGATTGCGCGCGGCTCAGCTCCCGAGCACCCGAGCGGCCTTCGGCCGCCAAATTTATTAACCTCGCTACGCTCGGGCCTTCGGCCCTCGCTTCGCGAGGAATTAAACTTTCGACAAGGGAAAATAACACACAAAGACATTAAATTATGTTCATTCCTTACTTAAGGAAAGGACTGAAGAATTTACTAGCATCCGTGAGATTTACAAAACAGCAACTATGTTGCAGATTGTGTTGCTTTTTTGCTTTTTGAGAGTCGGATCTAAGACGCCCATATCCGTGATGCCGGAAACACTTTCTCTCAAGTCTTGCACGCCGCAGACTTTAGACATTTAATCACGGCCTGAGAAATTTAACGATCCTAGCACTTTCAAAACGATAACAAACTTTAGCCGATAAGTATTTATCTTGCAACAAAAGTGAGCCAAAGAAACCACAATGTATGCCAATAGAGCTATAGCACCGAATAACGGCATAAAGAAATGAAATAATTCTAACGGCTCTGGACAGCATGAATCCTCCTATCAATATGAGAGATAATCCGCCGAGATCAAAATGTTTGTATCATCGAAGAGAACAAGTCCTTAACTGTGATCTAAAGGCGCGATCCTCTCTGAAGTCTTACTGGGAAAGCTTTACACTTTAGGCTTTTAAAATACTTTTTGCGACGAGTGGGAGTCGTGTTTAGCCTGTCCTTTTTTATAACACTAGCGTTTGAAATATTTGAAATATTTGCAAATGTTGACGTGTGAATAAAATTCTACATTCGTTTACGGGAGACCTCAGGAAGATCGCGTTTCAATTAATTGCTACCGTTGACGTGTGAATGAGATTTTACATTCCTTTACTGAAGAGATAGGGAAAACTTACTGCGAGATCTGTCAACGAATTCTATTGTCTTATCTTTAGTAGAGATCAAAGTTCGGTCATTTCAAATGACCGAGCGACAAGTATCTAGGGTATGAGGGTCCTCATGCGACCGTTTCCAGCTATCATCTCAACGTTGCATTCCTGATCAAGATACTTGACTTGGAAGGTTCTTGCATCGCAGAACAAGACACCGTCCTGATAACTTGCTATTCCTGTACATTCAGAGCAGACCTCTGTATCATTCCGTAACAAAACAGAAGTTGTTCTTGAGTTGAGATCAATTGAGAGTAGCCCGCCCTTTTTCTGGTCTTCCTTTACCCCTTTGAATGCCACAAACAGAGTTCCATTTCTTACACTCAAGGATATCACGTGAACGCATTCAGCTGGGTAATGGCACAACTCGTTTACTAGTCCGTGCATGGCAACTCCATCAGACTTCAATTCAATTGTGTAAAAACGTTGGTTCTTGTCGCTGGCACCGATTAGGATGGAATCTGTCATGCTGCATATACTTGATGTTTGTAATTCTTCAGAAAGAATGACCTTCTTAGTGTTCCGTTTTGCTTTCTGGTGTTCAGTGGAACGTTTCGTAATGTGATCTTTCATTCGCTGCCGTAACTGCTTGACTGTGCCTCCACGGAATCCTGCCACTCCTCTAGAATTTTCGTGAGGTCGTCTTTCTTCAGTTTGTCCACAGGGGGTGTTACATTGCCTGATATTGGTATGACATTGATGCCTGTTGGCTCTGAAACATACGCAATACCTTCAAGATACACAATGTGCCTTGCGTCTCCAAGTTCCTTAACCACTTTCACATCTGCTGGTGAATGAAGTCTCACTTGCAGAAGTCTTGTTGTTTTGCTCATGGGCTTGTAGTCTAGCACCAGCAGCTTTCCGTGGTCTCCCAATGCCACTGCAATTGGATGTGGGTACAAACCGCTTCTGTTACTGTCAGTAACCTTATATCGGTCTGGCAGTATTCGATGTACTACTCTACCAACTTTCTGCAACTCGTCTAGCACTTTACCCTTTGTGAGATGAAGTATACAGTCCACATCCATCCGATCTTTGTTGAGAACTGCATCTCTTGGTAAGATCTTTCTGAGTGATGTATCCTCATCACGAAGACAGTAAAGAATTGAAAGGCACGCTCTTTCCCCGTTTAGTAGAATCATCCAATTAGCAAAACTGGCTTTTAAGCTTTTGCCAACGTGGACTGCATCAGGAATACAAGCAAAAGCATATTCTGGAGGTGACAAATCATTATTTTGGTCATCTATTGTAGTCTCAAAAGCAGTTTTGTTTCCAGACTCGCAGTCAGTAGTTATAACCAGAACACAGGCTCTAACACACTGAATGCCTGCCTGTAAACACTTTTGACAGGCTCGAAGAGGAGGCAGGTGGGAAGGTTGTTGTGACAACTGACATTGTTGACACACAGCTCTTCCCTCAATGCATATTTCACATTTACTCTGACAGTGGTTAACTTCTTCTTTATCAGCGATGACATTTTCGGGAGACTCTGTATTTTTAAGGCATCTTTGACATGTTTGTAGGATAGTTATATCTTCCAGAAACTGTTTTTTCATGTTTTCTCCCGTCTTACCCGACTTTGGAACAAATCGTACTCCAACAGGCATACTGACTTTGTTGTCCAGTGTAGAAATATATGACACATTTGCTTCTGTGACAACGTTAGAACGTAAGAAATCCGAGGTAGGGTTGGGATTGGCCTTAACAAAAGCAAAATCAGCTCTGTCCTTCAAACCTACGTTTATTTGCAGCTGCTCATCGTATTGGATACCTGGTTTGAGGGCAGTACCATCATTTTCTAGAGCAATGGCAAATGACTTCACCGAGGGTGTATCAACAAGGGGTAGAACATCGTTTGAATTCAATGATGCTGCATTTGCCAGTTCAAGTCCTGTACATAACCACTGCTTGACAACACCACTCCGAGTTGTGTGTCCTGATGTTTCTTTCTGTCTAGTTGTCCTGGATGGTCCGCCAAGATTTGTATTTAACTTCTCTGGATTCTTTTTTCCGCCCTTTCCCGTTCCAAACCACATTGGTCCTCTCACAAAATTCACTGTCCTCTCTCCACCCAGATACTTTATAGTGTTGAAAAACTCAATAACTTCAACATCGTATTCCCAGTTAGGATCAATCATGACATTTGTAACATCATTTAAATATTTGTACATAATTCGGTCTTTTGGAATTCGTCCCGATTTAATTAGATCATTCAGTCGCAGGCACAATGGATCTGGTTGTTCCAAAGACAGAGGAAACAAGATGTACTCTCTGTCTTCATCCAAATCGTCAGACGTACATGAATCACTTGAATCATACTCAATTACCACACTATCGGTATCACTGTTGTTATCGTGCTTAATATCCATTTGATGCATAATTTCGTAATCAAGTTCACTGTCATCACTGACAATACCAATGGATTCCTGAAGACATGCAGGGTCCTCTAAGAAGCTTTCCCCGTCCATCTCCACATTAAAATTGTGACTACAAAAAATGAACAGGCAAAGTATAACCATCACATGAACGTCTAGTTTGCCAAATTGTGCTTTAATCAAAATTTCAAACAATACACACCAATATAAGGTGATGAAGTAACTTTTTGAAATTAATATCATCTATTTCCAACACCATTCATGGTTGCAAAAAACACAACGTTTCTGTTTTAGGAAACTTCCTATCTTTAAACCCACACTGAAAATTCATCTTACTCAGCGTCGAGATCTGCATCGAGATCCACGTCGAGATCCATGTCTCGGTCACTGTCATATTCTCCTTGCGTCTCAGTTGCAGATGATGACGGTTTTGCTTTCTTTGTTGTCCAGTCCTGCATTAGAGCCTCCATACCCCTTATTTCCTTTTCGTTGTCCACTTTTCGGGATCCATGTGCTTTTTCACAAGCATCGAAGTGTTCTACAGTGAAATTAAAACAGGACAAATCAAGCATTAATTAGGAAATGACATTGTTAGCGTAAACATATTAATGTTCATAGGTCTTATTCGATGTGCATGGACAAGTGCTAGAGTTCTCTTTGACGAACCAATGTCTGGGCGTGGATTAGTTAGATACAAAAAAATACTTACTTTTCTTGAAGTAAGCAACTCGAGAGTGAACCTTTCTCTCCGTCGGCACTTGCTTTGTGGATAAGCAGAGTCCACATTTGATTGTGAATTCATTTATAACACTTGAATTGCTTAACATCGCAGCTTCTGTAATGAATTAAATAAGGTCAATAAACGTAAGTATCACGATTCTCAGATACTTTGGCTGCTTTTGAGACGTCAATATAAAGTCGTAGTGTCGTCTCAAAAACCAGCCTGTGATTGGTTGAAAATTTCCCGCGGCAATTTTATGGGTTCCTTGGGTAGAAAACCAAATTTAAAATTATCTTCAAAGGAGGGGCAAAAATGTTGATTACTTTGTCAAGTTTGGCAGATAAACAACGCTGTATTCAATGCAACGACCCTTTCTATCGAAAGTTAACGATAAAATGAGTTTAAAAGCTGCTTTTGTTCGTTTTGAACGGTTTGTTTACATTGAGCTATGCTGTGCGTGCGCTATCACGCCATCATAACTTGAAAAAATGTTTTGGGCTAAAACCTCGGCAAGTTTGCGTTATTTACTCATTTTTTCTACGTTTGTAACTTTGAAAAACTTCGAAAAGATGTTCTAACAAATTTGTTCTATATCCATGTTTTTGAAACTTTTTTTGCTAAACAAAAATATGATAACGCGTACAAAACGTCGTGTACGTCAGCTTGTGACTAGTAAGAATTTCAGTTTTGATCAGCACAAGTTATCTTCAGTTTTGCTTTTTTTTGCCAGAAATACAGTCGAATCGTGATACAAAATTAATTTCGATTTTGAGACGGCAATACTGCATTATAATGACGGCGTTGGAAGAAAATATATTCTCCGTATTGGGCTCCGTCGCTTCGCGACTCCGCCCAATACGGAATATATTTTCTCCAACTGGCCGTCAATATAATGCAGTATAGCCGTCTCAAAATCGAAATTAGTTTTTAGAATAAACAAATAATCCTGTATTGTCGTGAACTCAATAAACTTCTGTTTCCTTTTGTAAGTCTTATCTCTACAGTCTCTATAAAGGTCTATAAGAGTCTATAAAGCACGATCTTATTTAACTTACCCTTTCGCATGTCTTCTAAAGCTTTCTCCTGTCTCTCATTTCTTTTCACTTCTTGTCCCATTTTAAGGTTGGAAATGAGGTCAGCATCCTCTTTTTTAGTGGTTGACATTCCCCGGGACGTTTTCCGTTTTTTGGTGCCTGAATTGTCACTGTGGCCATCAATTTTATTAACAGTCCTTTTATCGACTATTTTTAGTATCGGTGCCTTCTTCGTAAACACAGTTATTTTCTTCATTACGTTTACTGAAAAAATAAAGAGCAAAAGGTCAACAAAAATTCCTAACAAAAAATCAAGGATGTGAAGACCGGTTGTTAGGGTCACAAAAGGTCAAAATATACATGCTTGACATGTTTATTTGCTTGGGATCAAGGCTGTAGCGTCGTTATTACACAAGGCTATTAATTAAAATAACTTAATTATTAATATATATAGATAGGCTTAGCCTAACAGCGGAGCTCTCTGAACAGAAACGATATGATAAGCTTAACTTAGGTGAAAGGTCGGAAGCACAAGAAAAATTAGAATTAAGATTGACGACCAGACTATTTTTCAATTTTAGCAATTCTCAAAAACAGTAAGCATATAACGCGACCGTCTGCACAGTACATTTAGACTGCACAAATTACACAATAGCTGACAAAACAACATTTTCTCGGTCTAGAATAACTAGTATGACTAATTGCCGAATAAAATACATCTGTGAGGGTGGTAAGGGGGGGGGGGGGGGGGGGTCTGGATCACGTTTCACGAAAAATAAAATTGTCATTTCACGTTTCACGGAGAATAAAATGGCCATTTCACGAAAAAAAAACATTCCTTACTTTTTGCTAATTAAATTACAAAAAAAAATAAATAATAATAATAATAATTAAATTACATCGAAAGTACAGCTTTGTTTGTTGTCTTCACCGACCGTCCACTCCTCGTTCTTCCTGATGTAAAAAGAAAGCTGTCTTTGTTTTGCTGATGTTGTGTAAAATTACCTAACCTTGTAGAGTGACCTGGGGCCCAGAATGACGATCAGTCACGGTCATGCATTCGTCACGCAATTTACCACCGGCGTAGTTAAACGCTTAATGGATAATTTTTTGGGAGGAAGAAAAAATCACGGTTTACAGTAGCATTTCACGAGAAAAAAAACAATAGTCATTTTGCAGTGCTCATGATAAAACGTCGATTCACGGTTTACGGGTATGTAACCAAATCACGTTTCACAAGAAAAAAAATAGCCATTTCACAATTCACGGGGAAAAAAAGGCCTTTCACGGATCACGAAAAAACCCTTTACCACCCTCATCTGTTGCGTCTGGAAAATTACCGAAAAACTGATTTGGAAGTGATGAGTTGCCAGTAGCTCAATTATGAGTCACAAGCTTCACAAATATTCGGATGACACCACAAAGCAGAAAATTTCTGTTCGGTCATTCGGGAGAAATCAATTTGCAACTGTGTTGTGATGTCATTCCTTATGTCCCTTACAGTGGCCCGAGAGTTCTCGGTGCCATTGTGGAAAGTTGCCTTATTTCGAAAAACCCATATACTATAAGTATGGTCTTAATGAAAAAGCGCGCTCGCATGTCATTCTCATCGTAAGCAGAAGTCCATAGGTAAAAGAAAATAGTCTTAACATTAACTAAAAACCTAGTATTGAGTAGTGCCGATAGGATGGGAGTGAAAACACCCCACACCCTTCCACAGGTTCAAATTTTAATCTAGCTTGGAAAGGCGTGGTAGCCAGTTATCCGGTACCATTGCTAGACCAGACACCCAAGATTCACATTCTTGACACCCACGTCAGGCCATAAGGATTGTCCGGATGTGAGCACCAAGCTCCTAACCTCATGGCATTTAATTTAGTCCCTGTACCTGTCTAGTATTTGTGAAGTAAACAATTTGTCTAAAGATAAAATGTACTTCACAAAACATGTGGAGTCATCCGCACATTGGCGAATTTTAAAACGCTTTCCTCGGGATTCTGGAAGGAGAAAACCTTCAATAGTATCATCCTTTCTTACACTGGTAGCCAAAACATCTGCGCATAAAATATACAAAAGTGGAGACTGGGGATCTCCCTGACTCACTCCCGACTTGAGTGGAATTACGATTAACTATAATTTTCATATTTGCTTGACAGTGAGTGTCACGCAAGAGAAATAAATAAATTCTCAAAAATCGTCCTACCTGGGACGGAACAAGTTTGATCTTCTTGAATAATCGAGGGTAACACTTTTGAAAGTCTGTTTGTAAGAGCTTTTGAACAAATTTTGTAATCAACATCGAGTAGCGAAATGGCGGGGTCACCAATTTTATAAGTTTTTCCTATCATCTTTCTTGTAAAGTAACCTAGTCACGCCTCCTTGCATTGAATCACTGAAAGAATTATTTTCCAAACTAAATAAGGCCAAAAAGATCCCAGAATTTAGCGTAAAATTCTTGAGGTAATCCGTCTGAACCGGAGGGTTTCCCCGAAGAAAGTTCACGCATTGCGTGGGTAATTTTAGCCAAAGATAAAACTGGTTCTTCGCAGGATAAAATTTCGCTCTAATCTGTTTTCAAGTTTGTTCAAAAATTCGGTTTGGACTGTTAAATTAACAGGTTCTTGCGAGTACAAATTACGGTAAAAATCGAAATGAGCCGGAGTCTTATTAAAAGACTTTAACACCGGCGGAGTTAATATAAATAGAATGAACAGTATTTTTCTGAGCCGTGTTGCTTCGAGCGTAAAAAAGAATTTGCTAGGTTTTTCACCTTCTTCAAGCCATTTGACTCTGCTACGAATTTGGTTTCCTCTCATTTGGGATAAATTAACGGCTCTAATTTCTCTTTCGAGCGTTTCTATGGTGGTTTTCGCTAAGTTATCTCCTTAAATAAGAGCCCCTTTTGCTTCGATCAAAGAAATTATAGTCGCGTGGCCTTATCGCGATTAAATATGCGTTGTTTACTTCGACCAAAATCTATAGCAACTAATGTTATAGATTCTTTAAGAAAATCCCACCAAGCTTGAATGGAATTAAATGCTTCCCGGTACAATACATGTTTCTTAATAATTTCTGAGATCATATCGTAAATATTAAATTCTAAATTTAGCCTCCAAAGTCCTGGTCCACGGGAAATTGCGGATAAATCAACAGAATCATGATCGGAAAAAACACAAGGCAAAATTTCACATTTTAGAAAGGAATCATACAAGTCCTGAGCAATAAAAACATTATCCAAACGTGTACCGATAGTTTTATCCGCGTTAAACCATGTGCATTGTATTTTTCAGTCGGCCGTGTTTTTTTTGCGCCAGATATCAATAAACGATGAACACTTGTGCAGATCTTTCAAATCCGTGGAAATTGTAAGATTTCCTCCAAACTTATCAGAAACATTTTCAATGCAGTTAAAATCGCCAGTAATTTTAAAAGAGTTCTGAAAAAATATTCATGAATTGTATCATAAAAGCATTTACGTTCACTTGGATTCGTGGGTGCATAAGTATTAACCAAATTAATTTTGGTGTCGTCGAGTTCAGTTATAACACTAACAATTCTACCAGAAGAATCTTTTTTTCCATTGTAAACATTTGAAATCAGTATTTTCAATTACAAGAATGGCAACGCCGCCTTGTTTACCAAGAGCGGGCGACCAGAAATTTTTACCGCGCCATTTAGCTGTCAGAGAATTTATCGCGTTTTGACTTGTCGCTAAAGTTTCTTGTAAACAAATAAAATCAGAACGGGAATTTTTCGCAAAATCAAAAACAGAGCGTTGTTTGGCTTCATTGCCAAAACCATGGATATTCAAAGATGTAAATTTAGCTATGAATGTAAAAACTTGGAGAAAATTCTTCTGGCAAAATTACATAAGAAAAACTTAAGCTTAGGCTTAAGCCTTAACTAAGCAATTTTTGCAAATCACATTTAGACAGTTACTTGCTTTTCTGTTTATGCTTGTTTGTCCGATATCCAGTGTTTTTCCTCTTCGGCAAAGGTTGTTCGCCGTCATATTCAGAACGTTCGCGAGTTTTAGGGTCCGTTTTCTTTGCTTCAGGAATTGGCGTATCTTGTTTGTCTTTCTCCGTGATTTTTCCATTGACGAGTACAGGTTGTGTTGGTTTTGGCGCGGAGGCAAGCTTTTGCGAACTGCCCTTGTAGCCGCGGGGAAGCGCGCGAAAAACAAAGCCTCGTTCCCAGTTCCTCTCTCTTCATATACGTCATCATCGATGATGACGTAACGGGTGGACAGACGTGCACACGGACCGACGCGCCCGCGAAACATTCCGCTAGCCATGACCATGAAAAATGACGGGACGGTTCTATGAGTATGGGGCTGCGCAGCCGAGCCTTCGGCTCGGCGACTGCTCCGCTAAAAATGGTTTTAGACTCCGTAGCCGTGATCTAGCGGGGGGGCAATTTTTAGTGATAACTGTTGTATTTTATCTGAGATTAACAATCCTAGCCATAACAAATTCACAAGCCAATAACGGCATAAGCTTGTTTATTAAAGGTTTTGAAGAATTGAAGTAATCGAACCAAAACCTTGTGCGGTTTGTAGACTTTGTAAAAGGTCATAAAAACAAGTCAAACAACGTACCTTGCAAAAGTGAAGATGAAGTGGAGTCAGTTAAGATCGGCATTTCCAGATGCCAATTCTTACACGCTCTTTTGTGCCGGCAAATTTGTTGTTTCCCGATTCTGGATCAGCGTGGTAGAAAATAACTGCCTCCACAACTGCGACTTTGTCCAGATCAGCCGCCATGGCGATCACACTGATGTAGACCTGATGTTGACCTGATGTAATCGATCTTTGACCTCAGCCGCACTGGTGGTCTCAACAATTTCGTCACTTCCGTTAAATTCCCTGCAGGACCCTTGAAAGGAAATCAACTGGTTTCGAAACGGACTATTTTATCTTTGAAGTCTTTGGATGATATATGACCATGATGACAATCTATTTCATCAGGTGAGGCCAAATAAGTCAAATAAGTCGCAAACTCGCGATTTATTTTCTGTAATATCAACGCATTCACGATTCACAGTGAAGGATTTTAGCAGATCACGTTTCACGGAATATACTTCAATCACGATTCACAGAACGGTTTTTCAGTAAATCACGATTCACGGACCACCTAAATAGCCAATCACGGAGTCACGAAAATACCCTTGCCCCCCCTCAAATCGGAAGCAAAACGTCGTTAACGTGTCGTTACATGTATGACCTGAAACTTTTTGTGAAAGATAGTAACACTGGTATCCATATACCATGTCAGAAACAGCTTCGTGGGATGTATAGTTTAGATTTTTGAATTTTTATGCCGTCATGCGCATTGTTCCGTACACCAGCATGGCCGCTTGCGCTTTTGTCTTTTAATAAAAATCCTCAGGGATTGTTTACAAACCGCCTCGCTTGGGATCGGCGTTGCAACAGCTTCAGCAACAGTGTAGTATCAGTGCCTAGAAGATTTGGATCATGTGTAATTAAGGCACGTATCGGTCGAGTCTCGACCGACACTAATAACACAGGCCTCAAAATTCTCGTGGAGCTGGGTTCGTCTTCAAAGCAGAAAGCATTCTCGAGCACGTGAGTGACCAGCGGTTTTTTAAACAAATTGTCACGTGATCAAGGGGAGTGAGCAAGGAAGTTAGTTTCTGGTTCCATTTGATTCAGCGTTGGTGCATTTGTTTTAAAAGTTCTCTTCTTTTTTCCTTTGGAGTAATGTGGAGAGCAGGTCTTGATACAAAAGGGGTCGGTAATGATGGGGATGATGATGACTGGGAGACAGATCCAGACTTTGTGGTGAGTATTAGCTCGTATTTATGGCTGTTTGACTCTCGGAATCATTCAGAGGAATTTAGAAATAAGCTTAGTTTCAGTCAAGCTCAGGCTCATTGTTTTTCTTGACCCCTTTGATCCATATCGTATGATTAAAATGAAGTGTTGTGATGCATCTCCGGCCGTCTACATGTGTATTGTTCTTACTTGCAGCGAGTACCATTCCTTTATGTACTCCAAGACTAACCAATAAAATACTGTCAACCATCTGACATTATTCTCTTCTAACAAAATGTTGAAAATCCAGTAGCACACATGAAGCTACTGCTTAACACCTTTCATTCTAATTTCACACTTCAGACATTTATGTACAGTCTCAAAAGGGTAGAACGGTACTGACAGACTGTTCATTTGATTCTTAGAGTAAAAGAGTAAATTAGAACTGGTGTACAAAAGCAACAATTTCGGTAATAATGGTTACTTTATTTAGAATGATTAAATAAAGAACAGCTGATCAGCTAATCACATGATTAGCTGGCAGAAACTGGTGATCAGTAAATGTACATGTGTCTTTTACAGAGCTGGAGTTGGGCTAAAATATATAATCATGGCAATACTGTTACATGCTGATTATGAATTCAACATAATAGCCTATTTGTACCTTAAAGATGCCTTTTGACTGGCTCACAGATGAGTTTGACTGTAGATTAGAGTTTTAAGTATAGTACCACAGGTTAGTGGTAGCCATTTATCTCCTTTAGTAATACTGGGACATCTTGCTCCAATAATAATTATGGAATAATTCTGTCTCAACACTGAACTCTAAAAAAGAAGAGGAGTAAGGACTATTGATCAGTGCTTCAACCTGTACATGTACACTGTAGATGAACATTTTACTCCTAAAATAACAGTCTACATTCAGTGTTGTTAGGGGTGCAACATGTTAAGAGTAAATTTTCCAGGGAGTGATTAGACTGGATATCATTGATTAAGGAAAGTGCTGGCTGGACTGCACTGCTACTGTACCATAGATGAAGAATTTGAATTTCAGACAGCACAACACCCTGCAGGGTATTAAAATAACTAATTATATGAAGGTGTTGTTTCCAATACAGTTTGTTTTCTTTGACATCTTGATGTTTTCCTCAAGGCAAATCAGGTATAAGGAAAAACAAATTACATTTACACCTGTACATGTTGCAGTTAATTTTTTATTTCAGGTAATTTTTGTTTTTCCTTTGTTTCAAATTCATTAGCATAATTATATTACCATACCCAAAAACAATGGAAAAATAAAAATTACCTCAGATAAAAAATTAACTACAACACACACATGTAGGTACTACACTGTACATGTAAGGTAGTTTAATGATGGAAGAATCATTGTGTGTTTTCTCATACATGTATCTCATTATGCACATTGAGTGGTCACATCAAAGGGATAGATTTAGAAAGAAAATAATGATCAGGGATTACATTTTTTTTACAAAATTAATTGTCATTGCTCACATGAACAGGGTGGTCAGATTAATGTGGTTTTCAGATAAGAAAATTGCTTAACTTTTGCAGGACAAAAAAGTGCATACAACAACAAGGTTGTTACTCCATAGATTATTCTAAAAAAATGTTTCATACAGCTGTAACAGTGATGATGGCTTTACAGCCCTTTTTGAATCATGATATAATTGTCTACAGAATGATGTCTCTGAACAAGAACAAAGATGGGGGGCAAAGACAGTGGAGGGATCTGGACATCAGGAATCTATAAGGTAATGAAACAAAAATACACTTTATGTTTAAAGTACTGAAGATTGGGGGTTCAAATGAGCCCCTGTTTCTTTAGATAAGGAACTTTGCTCCACATTTGCCTTCTCCAGCTTGGTGAGTAACATCAAACAAAATACTGCAGGCAACACTGCAATGGACTAGCATCTTATCCAGGGAGGAGGGGTGGGGGTAAGGGAGGAGGGGTGGGGGCTGAGGGGGAGGGGGTGGGGGGAGTAGCAATACAGTAAACTCTCTCTAAACTGGACAACCTCAGGCCAGTTCTGGCTGCCCACCTTAGTACAGAGAGTTAAGTCAACTGACAAACAAGAAAAATTAATAATCTGCCCTGGACCAGTCAACCATTGATGTCTGCTTTAGAGAGGTGTTGCTTTACACGCCTTACAGGGGTGTCCACCCTACAGGGGTGTCCGCCTTACGGGGGTGTCCGCCTTCCAGGGGTGTCTGCCTTCCAGGGGTGTCCACCTTACAGGGGTGTCCGCCTTACAGGGGTGTCCGCCTTACAGAGGTGTCCACCTTATGGGGGTGTCTGCCTTACAGGGGTGTCCACCTTACAGGGGTGTCCGCCTTCCAGGGGTGTCCACCTTCCAGGGGTGTCTGCCTTCCAGGGGTGTCCACCTTCCAGGGGAATATGAGAAGTGTTAAATGAGTTATAGCAGATGAAAAAACGATGCCAGTAATTTTTTGGGATTTGAAATTTATGATTGGAAGACGTTTGTTAGGTTTGGAATTTTGTGGTAACTGTTTTGGTGAGGACTTTTTTTGGGGCTGGCAAAAAGCTTAACCTAACCTTTTTACAGTACAGCAGAGGTTTCATTAGAAGCCGGCAACTGGCAAATTTCGCTGGCTCCTTCCTAAATTATCGCCGCCTACTTTTCAATTAATTTCACTGCCACTGCCATCTATTTTATAAATATTGCCACTTACTCTTAATTTTATTGAAACCCCTGGTACAGGGTGTCCCAAAAGTTCGTTCCTCTACTTTACCTGTAGGCCTGTATTTTATTCTGTATTGACTCATGTTATAGCCTTTGAATAAAAACTTTCACAAAAACAATGTAGTTTAATGCCGTTATTACTTATGGGGTTAAATGTAGCAGGCTTTTTTTTTTTTTTTCATTTTCCCGCTAAATATGAGATTATAAATCGTGCGCATAAATACTTCTTGCCATTTTATGGCATTTCACAGCCATGAGTTGCTCTGAATTAATTGTCAGTGTTTTGCTTAGTGGCTTATAAAATGATTCCTCTCAAAGCCCAAAAAATCTCCTACAGTTGTATTTATGAGCACAAGCATCTACTGTATACTAGATCTTCTGGTCTTTCTGTTCAACAAATCGCCATACTACTCCATTAATTCTAGTGTGAGACTAAGTGAAAACAAGTATGGGCTAGAGGAAAGGGCCAGAACATCAGCAAATTATGATAAGATAAATAATTTTTATTGGATGGTTGTGATTATAATGTTTAAGGGTTTTAAACTTTCTATAATTATTGTATGTCTGGAAGACCATTTTTGAAATGAATGTGATCCCGTGTTTTTAAATAAAGATGATGATGAACTAAAGCAACTACATGTATGGGATGGAGGGGCGGGAAAGTCAGTACAGACCAAGCATGAGTTCAGAGTTGTACAGCGTAGACTTAGGCAAACTAGTTCCAGGCTCCCCTCCTCCCCCAAGTTAAATGCAAATAAAAGGTATCTTACTACAAAAAGCGAATGTTGGGTAGTAAAATGGTCTTAGTTTTCCACGCTACAAGAATTATCACACTACATGCCGGAGCGGCTAAGAAATGTGATAAAAAATAATGGAGGCCACTCAGGCTACTGGTTAACTACATACGAAAATAGTGTACATAACAGTTAACAACTTCTGGTATTTTGATGCATATATTGCTTGTGAATCAAAAGTTATTTTTTAACATATCAGAGGAACGAATGTTTGGGCACCCTATATGTAAAGAGAAAAGGGACTTTTATAGCTATTAAATACTTTCTGAGCTCTGGATGCAGAGCTCTGGCTGTGTGGCAACTAAGTACAAGAATAGTGCAACTTCATCCATCATCATTCATAAGACTTCTTTCTTTTCAGTATAAAAGAACTAAGACAAGGAGTCACAACTGATCATAAAAAACTGAAACAAGGTAAGTTTAATTAACAATAACTTCAATTTACAATAATTGAAGATAATACAGTGTACCTGTTGCAGGTGAAATCTGTTCTCAGTTTGAATCAGTAGTCAATATCAGTTAAATGTGTACCCAGTATTCAATCTAGGTAAGGTAACGTACCCTAGCCCTAACACAAAGCTAACCATCACCCCTAGGAAAATTACATGTAGAGATCTTGTGTTCCTTTTTAATTGCATTTCTGGATCTACTGAGCAGACTTAAATATCGATCGATTTGTTACCTTTGTCTCACATGACCGGTCTCATTCTCAGAATCCTACCCTTATGTTAAAACCTGTCTATTGTAAAACCATTACTTTTCAGGTCTCTTGTTTTTAATCGGATTGTAAAACCCAGGGCCGAGTTGTTCAAAGCCTGATTAGCACTAATCCTGGATTAACTGCCAACAAAACATATGAGTTGTCATGGTAATTAACCCTGGATTAGCGCTTATCGTCCTTCGAACAACTCGGCCCAGGAACACTATTTGCAGACTAGCTACTTCCGACAAACTCTCCAGCCTAAGCATTTTTAAGAATTATCTGTGTGCTACCTACTTTTCTTTGTTAGATTCTCCTTTTGATGTTGACATGCCCTGCACTTGGTTCCTCTCTCGCCATTGCCCATGCCACCGTTCATAATTTACACTTTAATTACTGTTTTTTTTTGTGCTTTTATTAGATTTCATCGTTTAACTATTACATTTTAACTACCGTTTTAAGATAATTTTTTTTTAGATTTTACTTAGCTTGGGGTGGCGCCCCGCATGAATCACGTGTCCCATTCGCGCTATTCCCCATTGGTCTCTTGGTCTCCTTCATGCTAGTATTGTCTTGTTTTATTTTATTTGTTATTATTGGACCAATAAATTTGTTAAAAAAAAAACAAGTAGATTTTTGTGTTATATTATAAGTTATTATATTTTTATATTATAAGTTGACCAGACTTTTTGAGTCTCAAAATTAAGATTTTATTTATTAGAGGTGTATAACAACATTCTTTAACTTTAGGGTGATGTAGAAAAGTGAGTCTTGTCTGTCAAACAGTGCGGCCAGAGCGCCTCCGAGACCAAAAATCAAATTGAACAATCTGCATCGAACACGTAATGCACGAATGTGAGCATTGTGTTTATAAATTGTAAAATATAGCCTCAAATTGTCAAAGTACCTTTGTTAAAACAGTGCTCATTATCTTTGTCAGACATTTCAAAGCTTTTAGCAATGAAGGAACACCAAAGACGAACGAAAGAAACCAAAGAAAAGAGTCTGTAAACAAGCGGCCATCTTGGTTAACCTTAGTAGTAACCAGGCAAAACAAATTAATGTGCTCAAGAAATTTGCACAGTTACCGAGCTTGTTTTGGCCTGAATGACAGTGGGCAAACGAACATAGCCGTACTGAAAACTGCTGAAACTGCTTTTTTTTAATACGCAATGAGCGCTTACCATTTGAATGGAATTTCCGGTTGGAATTTTCCGACAAATGGTACTGGACTTTCCTTACTGAAGGAAACGAAACAGGAATGACCTGTACCATTTGTATTTTACCGAATGCTGAGAGGCACTGGGGGTGAAAAACAAAAACGACAGAGGGAAAAATTTTACTGGTAAATACTTTTATGAGCTTACCCTAAAACGCGATATGCTTTCAAGCCCTGCTACAATTCTCCAATTTTACCAGAACAATCATTTATTTATTTACTTATTTGCTCAAATTAACGCTAGAATTCCAGCTCTGATTCTTTGCTACGTACGACTACGTTTCAATTATGTGAATCGCTCATGCAGCAAGTGCGATTCGTAAAAGCTAAAGTAAAACAACTAACGGCAATCAAAAATGTCCAATCTTTCTAACCTGTAATTTCACAAACATGCTGTAGGAAATCTGTCAGTATAGCCGATGAAAAGTGGCAATTTTCATACGAATAAACTCGGAGTAAATTTCCTTCTTCAAAGTGATCGGCCATCTTCGAGCTTCCTTATTTAGCGAAGAAGCCTGGTACTAGTGATGCAAACAAATGGTACAGAAAATAGGCCATTTCCGAGTTTCAAGGTATTTCCTTTTTCTCACTTTCACCGGAACGACCGGAATAGGCCATTTCCGAGTTACATTATGCCTCATTGTCAAAGCGAGGCTAGGTGTACAACCTTTCATATGGAAATGAGTTTTTATTCAAATGCAAATAAAACTCATTTCCACATGAAAGGTTGTGCACCTAGCCTCGCTTTGACAGTGAGGCATAATGTAACTCGGAAATGGCCTAATCCGGTCGTTCCGGTGAAAGTGAGAAAAAGGAAATACCTTGAAAGGTATTACCTTTTCCCCGGAAAATTTCTGTTGGGATGAACCATTCCATTTGTTTTTCCACCGGAACAACGGGTTTTTCCATACAATGGTAAACGCTCGATGATTCGATGGATAGAAGCAAAGTCTAGCTCACGTTTTGTCAAGCACATTGATTTCTGACTTACATGTTTGTATGTTTTTATTTTAAAAAAACTTTTTTCCCCAAAATTTGAGCTACAAAACTCGGAGTGCAGTTTATCTATGAGTGAGGCTTATACACCGGTACTTACAGTAATTATATTATTAATTATATATTATTGTTAAAATCACTTTAAATGATATTTCATTAGTTCAATTGTTGATGTTTGTCTTATTTTGTTTCATTTCAGAGGAACACGAGAGTGGGTATCCTTTTTAACAATTCATTTTTAGAGATTACATCAATGTTGATTGACAGCAAACAACATGCTTTGATTTTTGATCATAAAAGCTTGGTAACCATTCTAGTAACAGAGAGATGAATTGGTCCAGGAACTGTCACCAAAGGGAAATTTATATTAATATTATCTGATGTACTTGTACATGTAGATAAATTCTTAATACCAAACTTAGTTATTAAAGCACATGTACCACCTACAGTGTATATAGGAATTTAGTCAGGTTATACTTTCATCTGCTTCAATCCTTAATGAATACATCAGCCCAAAAGCCTCTTATGGATATGGTGGAAAGTTTGGTGTTCAGAAAGATAGAATGGACAAGGTACAGTGTATGGCTTGCCAGTTATGTACTTCAATCTGTACATTGTAATGCTTATATTATGATGATTGTAAAGAAATGCTGGGGAAATGAATCCTGTATGATTGTAGAGTTTCCACCCCTTCCTCAGCACTCCAATTCAAACTTTTGCTATCACAAAAATTATTATGCAATATTGCAATTTTTGTCTTCATTTTTTCACCACTTGTTACAATCTTGCAAATGCCATTCTTTCCTGTATACGATCTATTGTTACATTATTTACATGGAATTCTTACTTGTGTGACAGAGAATCTTGATCTTTTTTTTACATTGTAACTTTAATGTAATTTTCAAAATATTGCATTGGTCAGGCAAAGTGACACAAAACATTTTGCTGGGGTGTGGCCGACACCCATCACATACACTGTACAGTAGAGTGGATTTTGTTTCAAAGTTAGAAATAGTTTAATTCTTATTCTAGACAGTATGGAAAGTTAATGTTCATGGAAAGTTAAAACTCTGTTGGTTTTGATTTTTAGAATGTAGTTGGATGGGAGTATGAAGGGAAGGTTGACAAACATGCTTCACAAAAAGGTTTGTGTTATACACTTGATGAGTTTTTGTGTTTGCCAAATTGTTGCCTGATACATATTATCATAATAAAGAAGTTTGTATTTATATTGATAACAAAACTTACTTCAACATGGTTAGAAATTAAGGAGCCAAGTTTTTTTTACAGCTGTCTCAATAGTTTAACTTTTACAACATGTGTTCATGTTGTGTGGCATTTTACAATGTATGCGCACTGACAGGCTGTGGAGAAAAGCTATTATTTATTGAATAGTTTTTGTGCCTACTGTGCATGCGGGTGGTAGACACTACTAAAACCAAAAGTTGTATTAACAAAAAAATGTAACAATGAAAGCTGTAATGATGATGCACCCGGTAAGAGACAAAATTGAAAAATTGGCTATTGAAGAAGATTAGACCAGGTGACAATTAGGGCTGCATGTGACAGCCACTTATGTTAAGAAAGTCACTGCTTATCCTCCAGGTGAGTAGTAGACCTAGTAGACCAAGTAGAGTTGTTTTCATCTTTATAGAAAACTCATACTTGTCCAATACTCTGACAAATTTATGCATAGCATTGTACTGTAATACATTGTGCTGTATTGTGCCATTCCAGAATGTATTGTTAATTAAACTATTGTTATGGTCATATAATACAATGCTATGCATAAATTTGCCCGAGTATGGGGCAACCCTAAGAAAGGGGAAGACCTGGTAGACCCTAAAATTGTTGAATTAAATGTACTTCCAAAAATGTAGTAGCATCTCATGATGCAGTAGACACATGTTCCCCAATGGGAATCAATTTTTATACTTCTGCTGAAATCATTTTGAAATTGACTGGTGATCATGTAGGATTAACCTGTTGTGATCATGTAGGATTAACTTGTTGCGATCATGTCATTTCAGTCATCTTAATTCGCAAAAAAATGTTCAACAACAACAAAAAGTCTTTATTTTCAGAAACACAGTAATGTTACATTTTAGCTGCCCGCGTTTAGCAAAGGCTATTCTAGGCGGGCAGATTAAAGAAAAGTACACAGAGAAAGTTATACCTTTTTACAATTGAAGGGGTGAGTGGAATAAAGCCCTAAGTGAATTCTGATCAACTGCTAGATTCTCCTTACAGTCTGTCTTGTATATGCTCATGTAACAAAGGGAGAATTTGGCTATAGATCAGGAGTCACTTAGGGCCTTATAAAAAAATCTCCAATCCACAAAATAAAACTCCTGCAAAAATTTCATGATACATGGTAGGCTGTTTTGGCCAGTTGACAGTTGAGATTCTGCATCAAAAGTATGGTTAAACAGTGTGTAATATTTAATGTTAATTTTGTGGTAGATTATTCAACTGGTTTTGGTGGCAAATATGGAGTGCAGAAAGACAGAGTTGATGAGGTCAGTTCACTCACATGGCTTTTATTTACTCTTACTTGTAGCAGTATCCTGTAGCTATAGTGTAGCTCAAATGGGAAAAACTTGCATTTAATTTGTAAAAATATGGCAAACTCAAGAGTTTGGTAATAAGAAACATACATGTACATGTACAAACTACTAGAATCATTGTACTGTATGTGTACCTAGTACTGATTTGTAATAATAATTTATCTACTTGTTTCTATGTTCATTTAAGGCAGCAGTTGGCTTTGAATACGAAGGAAAAACTGAAAAGCATGAATCGCAAAAGGGTGGGTACATCATGTGCTTAAGGAATAAAGTGTACGTAGTTTCATTACACTTGCTTCAGTTTACTTTTGATAAATTTATGGAGAAAAATTGAATAGTTTACATTGTTTTATTTTTGCTCAAGATTTTATCTTCTGTTGTTAAATATATGTACACTGTATGTTTAATTTGAAACAGATTATTCAAAAGGATTTGGTGGGAAATATGGAGTTCAGAAGGATAGAGTTGACAAGGTAAAATATTGACTTAGAATTAATTTTATTAAATACTGGTATTAGCTACTGCATGAGTCAGCCGCAGTGTTAATTTACAATGCAGTTATAGTTCCATTGTTCCATTTCAAAATGTTTGAAAATATTTTGAAACGTAAAACATGCCCCAGACAACATATTTAACTGAATAAAATGTTGCAAGGTGATAATCAGACATTGTCAACAGACCCAGCTAAAGAATTGGATACGAATGCTTGCAAGTACAAATACAAGACTTTATATTTGACTGGGCCTTTATAAAATTGTAATAAGAAAATGTTAAAAGCACATTTTAAGAATGAGTCATTGAGAAAAGCAATTTTCAAGAACATATTTTATTTAATACCCACCTACTTTGGTCAGATTTACACCTACAGTTTACTGGTTATTGAAGTCACTCCTCTACTGTAGCAGTCTCAAGTTTTATGTCCCATGTATGATCTCATGACTTTGCCGCAGCCTTGCTTGCATCCCCTGCACCTTCCAGCAGGATACATCATGTTAAACTTGCAGGTGACTTCTGTCATTTTCTTGTTGTACCCATATACAGGCTGCAGTAGGTTATGACTATGAAGGGAAAACAGCAGCGCATGTTTCTCAGAAAGGTTTGTTACATGATTTTACAGCGCAATCAAACTGAATCGATCTTGTTTGGATACTGGTTAACTTGAAATAGATTTGTTGACAAGTTATATGTTTTTTGTGTTGTCTACAGATCACTCCAAAGGTTTTGGTGGCAAGTATGGAGTTCAGAAAGACAGAGTTGATAAGGTGACACAAATTGAATTTTCAATTTTAGTAATGAAAAATAACAAAATTGGCTGACTCTTGACATTATTATCTTGATGCTAATTCTCTTTAAGGCAGCTGTTGGTTGGGAGTATGAAGGAAAAACAGAAAAACATGAATCACAAATTGGTAAGTATACAATGAAGTTCATGACTGTGTATATTTTATGTTATACAGTTTAGGTAGATATCAGTTTTTTGGACCAGGTCAGGGAAGAAAAAAAGGATGAAGGTCAAAACGAAAATAAAAAAATAATCTACATCTATTTTAGCTTTGTGGTGCGCAGACAAAACTCCAACTTGCATGTTTCATGCTTTCTCTTGACAGGCAAGTATGGAACTGCATGCAGACAGAAAATTACAATAAAAAATATTTTTTTTCTCAAACAGATTACTCCAAAGGATTTGGAGGCAAATATGGAGTCCAAAAGGAATTGGTCGATAAGGTTACTCTTGGTTTCTGTTTTGTATCTACATTTGTACTTCTGTGTGCTTTTCTTCTGCACTTGTGTTCTTTAGTTACATGTATGATACAGTCAAACCATGTTAACACAGACACCAAAGGGAGCATGGAAACTGTCCATATTAACGGGTGTCCACTGTACGTATGTATGTACAGTATGTACTGTACGACCTGGACCGAGACTACTGTCCGTAATAACAGGGTGTTCGTGTTAATGGGTGTCTGTAAAGTGGGATTCCACTGTAAAGGTGTTCTTTAGTTACATGTGTGGTCATCATGGTTCATTTGTCTTGTTACTGCATTGTTGTGTTCTTTAGTTACATGACTGTATGATCATCAAGGTTCATTTTGTCTTTGTTAATGTTATTTTACAGGCAGCTGTTGGCTATGAGTATGAAGGAAAAACTGAAAAACATGAATCACAAAAAGGTGACATTTTAATAATGTCCAGGCTCAAGGTTCAATATTGGAGAAAGATATAACATATCTTCTAATGTTTCAGACAGACAGAAAGACACCTTTATTAAAAAATAAAATTCTATGTTCTCCCAGGGTAGTCCCTTCAGAGGGATAAAAAACCCTACTGCTCTGACATTTTTATATACAGTATGTACCTGCATAGACATTTATATTGTCATTAAGGCTTTAATTTTCGCATCATTCTGTCTCTCTAAAGACGTATTTAAGACTGATGAAGAGTATCCCTGAAACATCTGACTGTTTTTACACAGTTTTCAGCTGCACTTTATACAAACATACATTGTACATGTACACATACAAATTTTATTACTACAGTATGCATCATAAAAATAATAAATAATTGAGCACTTGCTACACAGCAAAACATTTTTGTGCATTCAAACCACTGTTGCATTCTTTTAATAAAGTTCTATGAGCTTTGCTTTCCCAGATGGTTTTCATACTTGGATTGCAATTAGCACATGTGTTCAATCTTTCTTTCTCAAACAGATTACTCCAAGGGCTTTGGAGGCAAGTATGGAGTCCAGAAGGAAAGAGTCGATCAGGTATGTTTAAAGATTTGGTGTTAAATAATTCTGTATAAGCAGGTAGAGTATTATTGTGAAAGAGGTATATGTTATGTTTTCATACATGTAGCTCTTGAGTATTTGAACCATCATTTTAGAGAAGGCCTGGGATACAACTGAGCTTGTTTAGTGAAGTTTGGAGTTACATTTATTTTATTTATTCAAAACATGCTGTTGTAGGTACATGATGTACATTATATTTATTAGTTTATTTAATTTGTTATATTTCTTGCTAGTCTGCCGTTGGTTATGAGTACGAAGGCAAGACCGATGCACATGCCTCTCAGAAAGGTTGGTTTATTTGTTGTCATGAATACTCATTCATTTTACTTGAATGTTGTTGTCATAAAATGAGGAGATGAATAGTTTCTGACAGTATCAGTAAACCTGAGTGTGTTTTGCATTTTGAAAAAAGTACATAACATACACATACTGTATTTTATTGAACCTCCCCACTGCAGATTACTCTAAAGGTTTTGGTGGCAAGTATGGTTTACAAACTGACAGACAGGATGCAGTAAGTATAAAAACCATCGTAAAAAGACACTAGTACATCTATGTTATTAGCTACACAGAATGATAAAATCATCCTCAGTTTGAACCTATTAAAGAGCCTTAATAGCCTCTGGCGCATTTTTTCTTTTATTTACAGTCCATTAAGTGGCCTTCTGGTCGTTGTTTCACATGTTCTATTCTCTTACTTGGTTTTCCACTTCTCTTTAGGCTGCCGGTAGTTATGATGAAATGCAAGAAGTGAAATCAACATACCACACTGCAAAACCACGCGCAGGTAGAGTCATTTGTAGATTTGTTGGCTCCAGTTTGGCATAACTGGGTGCAGACACAGCAGCAATATAATTATGTGATGGCTTTATGATTGTTGGGGAAATGTTTCCAAAATGTGGCAAATGCATGGTATCCTAGTGGGGACTTCAAATATGCATTAATTTGATGAAACATGATTTACCAGTCTGCGCTGCTCTATTTGTGGAGGTGCGGTGGTCCAGTGGTTTTGACCTGAGGGTTGGGGGTAACGAGGGGTTTTTAAGTTGAGGGTTGGGAGTCCCGGGGGTTAAGTTAAGGGTTGGGGGTACCGGGGGGTTTTAAGTTGAGGGATGGGGGTACCGGAGGGTTTAAGTTGAGGGTTGGAGGTATTGGGGGGGGGGGGGGGGGTGCGTCATCATCATCATCGTCATCATCATCATCATCATCATCATCATCATCATCATCATCATCATCATCATCTTTATTTAAAAGGTAAATATATCAGGCATTAACAATTTAATATAAAACTACAACTTAATACGAAACTATGTATGAATTAATCTTCTATAATTTAAAAATATAGCTAACTATTAAAGAAAAGTAAACTAAAATAAAGCCTGTTTTACATGAATGCCGTGTCGGAATTAATTAAGAATCGTCGGAAATTAGTCAGAGATATTGCTTGCCTAGCAGCTGAGGGTAGACTGTTCCAGAAGACTGCACCACTACCTCATGATGCTGGTTCATTGGTAACCTTGCGATGGACTACATGTAGAATCCCATCCAGAGGGTAGTAGCAATACTCCCAGTTGCTTCATGCTTCATAGAAACCAGATTAAACTGTGGCAATGTGGGAGTCCTGTGGCTCATGTGCTTGCTCTATTTATTTTATATATTTTCTGAGGGTCCCTGTGTACTTCTCAGTCCTTGGCATCTTTTCTAATTTTGTTCTGCATCGATGGCAGGTTCTGGTACTGCGGGCAACTTGAAATCTAAGTTTGAAAACTTAGCGAAGGAGCAAGAGGAGGTTTGTTATTCCTTTAGTTGAAAATATATCTTTCTTTCCACTTGCTGTGCAACACATTTAAATAACTTTCCTGAACCCACATGTACTTACAACTCATAACAAATGATTTGCTGTAGGAAAATCAAAGACGAGCTGAGGAAGAGAAGGCTCGACGACAAGCAAGAGAACAAAGAGAGAAAGAGGTTAACGAGAAAAGGCATGCAGAGGTGTGTGTTAGTTATTAACCATGTGCCACAAAAACTATTTTTAGTTAAGCAGGAAGCACTTGTAACTTGTTATAAACAATTATAGTAACTCGAAGAACTGAACCTAAAAGTACATTGTACTTTTAACTGAGAAAGATTTTATAACTGGAAAACTACCTTCAAGACTCAGCTTACAATGTGTACTTCAATCTACTGGTTCTTTGTACAACTGTCAGCTGACAGGTAACCAACAGTCGGTGGAGGGGAGCTGTTCTTCACTTGTACCAAATTAATTTATTAGTAGCCTCAATGATGCAACTTCACTTTGCCAGCTTTTAATTAGGAAACACTTCAGCAGACAACTTAATGTGAAGAGGTGGGAGTTTATTCGTACATGTACATGTATGCCCACAAGCAACAATTTACTAGTTTAAGATCCAAGAGTTTTAAAAATTGCTGGAATTGATCTTTACAGCAAGAAGCCCGAGCCAGAGAGGAAGAGGAAGAAGAAGCTCGTCAGGAAGCAGAAGAACAAGCGAGACGACAAGAAGAAGCTGAACAACAGCAACCTGAAGAGGAAGCTGAGCCAGAGGATGTATATGAACCACCACCTGATTCAGAGGCAGCCAGTGAAGAGCCTACAGAATTATATGAAGAAGTGACTCAACCACAGGAAACCCAGGAAGAGGAGCAGGTACATTTACTTATCCCAAGTTTTTGGCATTTGACTTTTTACTGTGTAAGGAAAAACAAATGTTCACAATATTCAAGTGTCTTATAATATACATGTAGCTTGTGTGAGAGGCGCTAAAAAAGGTACAGAGCTTGTCTGAATGAGTGCTTTGCATGCCCAAAGTGCAAGGACAGAGAGGAGTGCACATACTCAAATTTGCCTTCTCTCCCCACGCAGGATGGCTTTCATATTGCCACATGCATGTAGTATCCCAGTTTGCTTGTTACATTTTGTTGTTGTGTTATTTAATTGTGTGATGTTCCTTCCTTTTAGGAGGAAACAGGCTCTGGAAAGAGGGCGAGAGCTCTTTATGATTATCAAGCAAGTGAGTAGTGAGATGGACATGTTCATAACAAAATGTCTGAGTGTTTTTAGGATGCCTATATTTGTTTTAGTCACAGGTCTTGTTCACAGTATGAGAGTCACAAGACAGTGCAATTAATTTTTGAAAGATAACACTAACTACACCGACCCTATGCATCTTATCCGGTGTTTTGGCAGATAATATTTGTGCATATTTTAGAAGTTGTGTAGTGTGAGGAAAAATACCAGCAAAACACCAAACAAGGGAAGAAGTAACTGCAGAATACCTGGCCACTTATTTACATACATGTATCCCTAAACGTTTTGTAGAACGAAGCATATAAAAACAAAAGGAGCCATTGTAATTCAGCGAGATGCAAATGAGTGGCCGATTATTCTGCAGTTTAGCTCAAGGGAATTATTATTCCACTGCATATTTATAATTTGCTGTTGTACAAGTATCTATTAATAATAATAATTATAATAATAATAATAATAATCTTTATTGTTGATGAAAAAAGACTCGTAACAGACATATGAGTTTACGTGTAAAGCAATAAGAATTCTTCAGCTAGAGTATTAAAACTTTCTTAGTCTGTGTAAGGCACGGATTTTACTGTGGAATAAATAAATGGGCATAAGTGAAAAGTCGTGGAAATTAACCGAATAAAGCCCTGTGATGGACTAGCAACCCATTTGTGCAGATTAGTATTACGCTGATTTGGTGAGTTTCATGACTGGGGAGTAAAACTTTGTTTTATTCTCTTTATTTACAGCTGGAGATGATGAAATCACGTTTGATCCTGATGACATTATTGAGAATATAGAGGAAGTAGACGAGGGATGGTGGATGGGCACGTGTAATGGCCATCATGGATTGTTTCCTGCTAATTATGTAGAATTGATTGACTAGTGACGTCGCTTAATAGCACTTACAGTGTATCACTTCAGGGAACAACAGTTCAGAACCAGAGTTAAACTTTCATCATTTTGATTTTGTTGCATAAATTAAGATTTTGGACATATAACAGAATGAAAGTTAAAAAAGACTATGGCTGGACGTACACATTTCAGTAACGAGAGTAAATTGATAGGCTTCAGTTGGGTGAGCTTCACCCCACGCCCTTAAAAATGATTTCTGACAGTATGCAAGGTGTAACAAAACAGTTTCTATATTAAAGCAAACCACAAAATTTGTTGGTTGTTTTGACAGCTTTATTGGGCACTCTCTTTATTGGGTTTTTACAATTCAAATGTGTCTTTTGCAACTATTATTTGCTTCAAAATGCATCATGTCATAAGTAATGGTTGTTTTGACAGCTTTATTGGGCAGCTTTATTTTGACAGCTTTATTGGGCAATCTCTTTATTGGGTTTTTACAATTCAAATGTGTCTTTTGCAACTATTTTTTGCTTCAAAATGCATCATGTCATAAGTAATGGTTGTGAAGAAAAGAGGTTATCGGGTAACAGTAGTTGAGTTCATACCAGAATGTAGCATAATAAAAATTAATATTGAATATTTTCTATTATCCATTATGCAATGCATAGAACTTTCCTAGTACATGTACGAAAAAATGTTTTTCAATCTGTTGCAGAGTTAAAAATTACATTTTTACCAATTAGTATTTTAAGGCATTAATTTTGTGCAAATGTAGTAATTATTGGTATGCATCAATACTGTTTATTGGTGAAATAATTTTATTTGTTCTTAAGCTTAAATTTAAGTATCTTTTTTCATAAAAATAATTTGCAATAAAAATCCTATGTGACAGCAGTATTTTTTAAATAAAAGAAAATGCACCACTTTTGTTGTTTTTATTAATTCATTGTTCACAGTTGTCCAGATTTACATTGTTTTGGTCCAATGGAAGGCATCCTACTTCCTGGAAATCAAGTTCTTCATGAAAGGAAATGTGGTTGCTCAAACTTCGATATAAAAATGTTGGGGTGCTCATCAAAAATTGTTTGAAAATCATCCTAAAAGATACAAGAATCTCGTTCAATGGGCGTGGTTCAATGGATTTTTACCCCAGAGGTACCAATTCTAAAACAAACCAGTTGACTGACAAATAGCCAGAAACCCATATTAAATGAATTTCTGTCAATACCCTAAAAGGTGCTGCAATATTCTAATGGTGGTCATTGGAGCGGGGACGTAGCTGTCCAAATGATGTCTGTGATTGGCGAATGATACAATAATTGCTTTGTCACTTGAACAATGCCCCTATCCCTATCCCAGCGGGACAAATCTATTGTTTTCTTAGCAAATCACAGACATTGTTTGGACAAGTGACGGACTACCCGGTCATTGTAGATTTTAGCACCCCAAGTGGTACCAATCTACAAATATTGACCCCCTGAAAGGTATGACAGGCATGCGCACCCCCTTCATTTTTAAATGGGAGTACCCCCCGCCCCCCCTCCCAACCAGTCATTCTCTAGCTTCATGTGACACTTATCCTGCATACTACAAGTCTCTCTGCAGCTGAAGTGGTTAGAGCATCCACCTGATTTGCATCAGGTCATGGCTTTGACTCTTGTTGGGGTTTGTCCCATTCTCAAGACATACGTGAGAACAGATTACTTTTATTACAAGATCAAGCTTAACATTTTTTCATCTTTCTCTATTAATTTCATTATATACACTTTATTGTTCTTTAAAAATAAGCTAACCATATTTGGGTTAAACCGAATAACCGTAACACCAAGGCAACATTATGGGTGTTTACAATGGGTTGCCTGCAGCTTGCTTTTACCTATTTCTCATACTACAACATGTTCGTGTAGCCAGCCATTGCTAGCTGTAGCTCAAGACACTTGTTGGTAAAAAGCAAGAAGGCCTGCTTACACGACCCGTGTGCTTTTGATTGCCAATGTTTTCCAAATCCAAATTTACTCCTTATTTACAGTGGAGGCTAATAAATTAAATATGAAAGATTTCTATTCAAAATAAGGCCTTGATCACATGTTTAAAAAGTAAGACAGTGTATCTGATTTTTTTTTTACTTTTCCAAAATGGTTTGGTCGGGCGATGGGAAACGAACATGTTATTGGGATGGCCTTATGCATAAAAAAAAGGTTAAGATTTTTTTTTACTGATATTGGCTTGGTAAGAATTTTTGTCTGGCTATAATACTATTATGACCCTGCCACCATTCAGAGGTCTTCAGAAAGTGACAAAATATGACCATTCATCATTGGGGGATGATCCAAAATTGTTTTGTTATCTCCGATCATGTGGATTCTTAAACATGGACCCGCGCTATAAAAGGAACCTTGGCCTGGCCAAGCTGCCAGTCATTTCATTGTTGACACCGAGCTGTCAACATCGAATAGTCAGTGGCATCATGCATTGGTGGGAAATTTTCTTTTTTCCCAAGAACAATCATCGATTGGAACAATCTCTCTGCCGAAACCGTTTTAAGTAAATCTATTGACGCTTTTAAAACTCGCCTACCTTAATTTGACCATTTAGATTTTTAGATATATCAGATTTTTAGTTATTTTTATTTAATTCGATTTTTCTTATATTTTATTTATAGTTGGCGTGATATCCCATGGATTTTGCCGACTTAATGAATGTAAATGTAAACGTAAATGTAAATGAAATACGAATTTGCATCGTGAATAAAGGAGATTTATGCAAAATACACGCATTGCAACGGTTTAATCGCCATATATTTTGTCAAACATGCCCCGTCAAACTTAAATAATTCTTTTGAAGGCTATGTTTGGCTTTATTTCTTGAAATATCAACTTCCCACTGTTCACCTCCTTCTTTCTCGCTTCGTCCGCCATCTTGAATAAGTGGTTGAAACAGAGATAACATGACAGGTCCGTGTTTAACAACCAAATAAACTGATTATTTTACAGGAACAAACTGTTGGTATGCATTATTGAACCTAATCTTCACCAAATCAAAAAAAAAATTGCTGTAGTTTATTATTCTCCCTTGAAGAACTCACTTTATAGCTTTTTCATCTACATGTAGCTACATGTATTAAGTTAAGAGAAATCCAGGGGGTGCTCTCATATATATAAGCCACATGGGTATGTGCTGCTGGAAATAAGAGTGTTGGTCTAAAACAGGTATCACTGATCAGCGGTGTGAAAAATGAAGTTTAGATTAGGAATTGAAACTCAGATGGGAAAGAAAATGTAATGTTGTAAGATATTGTTTTAATTAGTGTATATTTGACTGTAGTGGTGATACAGTTAAAAAGAAGTAGCAAGTCTGTGATAGGGTAGGGACTTTCGGTGTCTAGTCTAGTAAAGGGTTGCAAAATCAGCTGAACATGGTCTGGTATAGGGTAAGGGTTTCAGAGTCTAAGCAGCACACCCCCACCCAAAAATATACAGAGTACCCCCCCCCCCCCCCCGGGGGGAGAAATACATTGTGTTGTTCTAATTTCATCACTGTTTACTACCATGAGGGCTTGCAACTGGAAGTGCATTTCTGTAAAAAGACTGACTACTTATAAACAGGCAACTTATGACTGAGATTACTGTATAATGTTCAAATAAATATTAGAAACATGCCACAGATATGATGATAAAGGCTCTTTTGAGTAACATGGCTCAAAATAAGTTCATGACTTAACAATCCTCTCCACTTGATCTGTTGTATTAGGCAACATGACCCATAAATGTTTGTATGCCTTAAGAATAATGTCACTATTTTTAGCAACAACGTAATGGAGGAATTTTCCCCCACAGTAGATTTAACAACTGCTAATTTACTGCGCCTTTCAATAACATGCGGAATTTGAAATTCAAATCTCCACCAACGGTTGCGTTATTCCCTGCCGTCTATCATAATTAATACGAAAGCCAACGGACCATGTAAAAATGAAACAAACAAAATGGATCGAAATCTACCAATCATAATGCACGGACGTGACCTTTTGAACTCATTGAAGTGAAGATCTGTTTCCTGAGAGGTAAGCTAAGATGATTGACGGCAGTGTAAAATGCAACCGTTGGTGGAAATTTGAATTTCGAATTCCGCATGTTATTGAAAAGCGCAGTAAATGTTTTTGAACTACAGTCAACCCTCTCCTAAGCAACCACCCTTGGTGCAGGAAAAAGTGGTCGCTTCAGAGAAAAATTAAGACAAACAGTATTTTGACTGAGAAACAAAACGATTATTTACAAAGTGGTTGCTTAAGTGAAGTGGTCGTTAAGAGAGAGTTGACTGTATTTGTTTCACCACTTTTATTAATGATAAATATAGATGGTAAATTGGTGAATGAAACTGATATGACATTTCATAGTCAACATGGCATGATTTTCAAGTGAAATGATAACAGTTTGTCCATAGTAAAATCACATTGGCAGTGATTAGCCTAAGAAATAGACATTCTTTTGAGAATTCTACATTTTACTATACTGTCAGTAGTAAGTATATTTCTACATTCACTACATTAGTTGTCATTATTAACAAATTTTTATCTTTTGTTGTGTTCAGTTTCTGGGATAGCATTCCAATGCTCCTGTGTGCGACAAAAATTTGGTATCTCCTCTGATCTCCTTCTCCGCTACAAACTCGGAATGTGGCAGAATGCAGCAATATTCACCAACAGTGGTGAGTTTAAAAAAATTAAACTGGCCATTGTTGGTGAATATGCAGACTGACTTGTAATGACATCAAAACATGATTTTTTTTCTGATAAAATGTTCATGATTTTTTTTCTAATTTCAAAATTCACCATTAAATTTCTACATCGTGTGGTTGCAGAAAATATCCATGACCTCCCCCACTGAATATGGGATGTCAAAAGCCAAAGTTTTTAAAGGAAAATTTTAAGCTAAATTTGAATTTCCAGAGGGGTGGGGAGGGGGGGAGGGGTAATCAATATTTTCTTGAACAACATTTAAACACGAATTTCCAGCATAAAAAGGCTGAGCTCCTCCCCCATTTCACACCTTTTGGGAGTGAAATGCAAATTAAGGCATCTTTCAGTCACAAAATGTGGTAAGCTTGCACATCCTTTAAATATAATTTGCTTCAAAAATCTAATTAAACCAAGATTTCACAGAAGCAAAAATAGAAATAGAACTTCATAAAGACTAGCTTCTGATATAACTTTCATAACGTTTTTCCGAATTGTGTTAGCAATGGCCTTAGTAATGATGCATGTTTGTTGTCAGTTGTTAATGCTTCAGTGGTTGATTGACAACTGGAGGTGAGAATGGCCAGGCCGTTTATACCGGAACTTCCGTGTTTAATGAAATTATTTGTCACTAAACAAGTTTTTAACTTTTGTTGTCCTAATTACAATGCTACTGTGTATGACAAAATATCTCTTGGATCAGGAAAATGGGATGACTCAATGAGGACTGGAAACAACCAGATGTCACCTTTAATTTTACTGTTCATGACTGTTTGCCGCTACAACCTCTGTGTGCTGAGTTAAGCTGTCTTTTGTGTATGTCACTGCATATGGAGGCTGGCTCACTATTTCTTGATCAGCAACCTTAACATGTCCACATACCCAGGGAATTCTACAAAAATATTGGAATAAGCTTAAGTTTTATATATTCATTGAATTTAAACTTGCATCTCGTACGTTGAATGATAATAATGCCTAGGGTTCCGACACATGTAAACGAGGTGGACCAAACTGGCCCTGCATTCTGTAATGGCTCCGTAGTTACAATTTTAAATCTGTTTTATTGGCAATACTATGTAAAATGGTAGTAGCTCTGCTATAAGCTTATTGTTGTTGATAACGGTTGACCGAAGAAAGTGTCGGCGATATTAATTTTCAGCACTCAATATATCCCCATATATTTCGAGAATGGGAACAGGAGGCCCTCGAATCAATTTATAGATGAATTACGTTTCACTTACCTGTACAATCTGTGAGAAAAGCCCCGGAATATTGGTTCGCAAGGCCGCCATTTTGACGAATTGGCTTGCTTAACACTGACAGTGGTGATTCATGGGAATTCATAGTCTTCACTTGAATGTGTTCTAGTGTTTCACCTCCTATTACAGTTCTTCCTCGGTAGTATAGTGGTGAGTATCCCCGCCTGTCACGCGGGAGACCGGGGTTCGATTCCCCGCCGGGGAGAGAAGAATTTTTTTTCCTTTTCTTTTCTTGTTTTTTTTTTTTTAATTCGTTAAAAATTTATCTTTAAAATTCTCGATGTCTTCTTATTCTTCGTCGTCCTCTATTTTTCAAACAGCAAAATAGATACGCTATAGAGTTTTATAGAGTTTTTATACAAAAGGTACTCCCGCCAGCAGCAGTGGGTCGAAAAACAACAACAAAACGGCAGCAAATTTCAGGCGCTCGGCTCAGTCTACAAACACCGTGACTCTAACGTCTCGCCGTTGCAGTCTTCCAGCGACAGCCTTGGCATGCTTTGGAGAGTAAGTGTACTCTATATAGTCTATATATAATCTTTGAACTGGATACTAAAATGAGACATAATATGAGACACTCCTGAGATGGGCTAAATTACCTACTTTGCAGAATAGAAGATTGCAAGATATAGCAATACTTATGTTCAAGGTTAAAAGGGACTTGTGCCCAGGTTACATAAGTAGATTAATTTCTTATAACACTACCAAGTATAATTTAAGAACTAAAGAATTTGTAATTCCTAGGGTTAATACCACGGGTTTTGGTAAACACTCTGTAAGATATCTGGGACCAGTACTCTGGTCCAAGTTAGATGCAAAGGCAAGGGAACTACTTACTTTAGAAGCTTTTAAGAATTTAATCAGAAAACAAGATCTAACTAGCCTTATTACGTATGATTGTAAAAATTGTGTCCTGTGTAATTCTTAATTTTTAGTTTGTAAATTCTTAGTTTGTTTTTATATTTGAATTGATATTTTATAAGATTTTATGTTATAGAGTTTTATACAAAATCCTACTTATTTATCATTTATTAATGTAATTTAGCTTGTTTAAATATTTAGATAGTTTAGATAGGTGTCCTTACTTAGTGGGTAACTGCTATATTTTATCTTGACACAAAAATAAAGTTTTTATTTATTTATTTATTTATTTATTTATAAATAGGTGACAGTGTCCCTTTAAGTGAGCGGGGTTGCGCGCTAGTCCAGTTACAGCCCATTATCACTAAGAATATCTCCAACAGTTCCGTGATTACTTTTGTTGCTTGTTTTCTTTTTGTTGTCTACTCGGATATAAACATGTAAACCTAGCTAATAGCGATATCTCGTTTTATCTATCGTTTCTACTTTGAAAAGCCAAAAAACATATTTGTTTCAATAGAAACTTTAAAATAACGGTCCAGTTTTGTTAACAAATGATACTCTACCAGTGCACAGAAACTAGTATTAGTTATCTTTGGTTGCAGATGGCAAGCCGATGGAAATGGAATGCAACTTGAAAAAATTGGCCAATTTTTTCAAGTTCCTCCCAAGAGTCGTGGAAAAATCCGGCAGAAAAACTTATTATGGTTTGTTGTTCCTTGAAGAAATCACTTGATATTATATTTTCTTGGTGTTCTAAAAGCAATTTTATGTTTGAGCAAAGGTACTTTGTCATATATTTAGTGTATTTTGACCAAAACACAGCAAACTCTGCGTGACAATCACGCCCCTTTAATTTCCATATGGTGATGGTCTGTTGCTTTGTTCCTCACCTGAATACATCTCGTTCGGTGGGATGGTAATATGAATAGCAAATCAATGGAATAACAATAATAGCTTAGCGTTTGTAATGTTGTGTTCAAAGCGCTTGACGACAGCAATGTTAGAACGAAATGAATAAGAGAAATCAGGAGCAAATCAAGTTAAAACACTGTCGGCTAATCCGGCTAATCCGGCCATCCAATCACAAATAAACATCTGTTAATAACAACTGGTTAAACAATCACAAACTTTTGTAATGATCATCCTTTGTTGTTTCACTATGCAAATCTTCATTATTGTGAGTATGTCAATGATGATGCTTGCATTTTACTGTCAGCTTATAATCGTTAGACTGCAACCTTTCAAATTTTGGTTGTTTCTATTTGAATTATTCAGAGTACACCCTTTTGCGTCAAATACCTCCAGTGTCCATTCGTACGTAAACACTTGAGTATTGCCAAGCAACAGAACTCTTGTACCGAAGTTATCAAACATTTGCATAACCGCACTTGGACAACTTGCACGAAGCCATCAATGGTCTGAAAAAGCAACACGCTAGAGTAGAGCGTAGTGCGCATGATAGAAATTGAAGAACAGATGAAAACCTCTATAGATTATTAAGGTAAGAGTTCACTTGTGAAAATTACATTATTGCGGGTTCACTGCCATATCTTATTATGCACTCGGTGGCTGACGTGTATTAACAATCGATTTAGATGTTTGATAGCAATAAATTAAAACCGACCGTCGAGTTTTCCGAAATTAATGAAGTCCACGTGATCTGATTTCCTTGCACATTCGGGATTTTACGCCATTTCACAATGCAGGTCGCATCAACATAACCTTATTCTGACATGGATTATAAATTACTTCTCTTCTCCTAGCTGTTGGGGTCCTGTCAGCTGAAATACGTACTACTGATGACCGCAGTACCAATACACAAGTTGTTCTTTCTGCAATTTTCACTATTCTCGCTTCATCTATTGCGGGCGCGGGATGCATGTGTTGTATCATTATTGAATCACGCTAGAATCACGGCAAAATAACGGAACGGCACTGTATTTACAATTCGTGCTTGACTTTCTCAGTTTACATACATAATTTCATCGTACTTTCTGTTCTCTCTTACTGTGTATTCAAGAAGGCCAGCGTTTATCAAACTATTTTGCAGTAGCAGCCAAGATGTGTTCTTTCTTTCTGACTATCACTCTTAGAAAAAAAAAAATCACAATTGTAGTACAGAACACGAGGAAAATATAAAGTTAATAAATTCCGGTTTGTAGAATCATTAACATAAGTTATAGAACACTTTACCAATGGCCGAATTAATAATCGCAAAGTGTTCAAACATAAGCAAATGATTCAGTGGAGAATCAAACACCTACACATAGTGATATAAATGTTGGAGCACTTTTCATCCCAGTGTTCATCAGTGTGAAGACACAATGTGAACTTAACACATAACGGTAACGGTTTTGTATAACAAACAAACGTGACTTCATGCTTCGGGATATTGGTTTGACACGCACCATTTTTCATGCGGTATGCATTTTTTTATCTGAATGCTGGCCGACTCCAGAATTCTCTGTCCGCAACTTCCTTTCAGTTTGCACCGGCACCGGACTTTACAACCACCTGCCCTGTCACACAGTGATTTACACTGCATCTGTTCACTTCAGGGCAGTGACTGGCTCGGGGGTGGGGGGGGGGGGGGGGGATGATTTTGTAATGGAGTTGATTCGAGGTCCTTGGGGGTATTGCTAACTCGGTTTGATTGGTTTGTGTCGTCACATAAAAATAAAACGACATTTGTCTTTCCTCATCAGAATTCAGAAAAAACTACAACACGGAGTAATGCTTTGTCTTCCCTTGAGTCCTGAGGATGGGTGCAGCATGTACAAAATCACTGAAACAAATTAAAGGCAGACATGGGTCTGTCATCATTACCAGGTGAGCTTAAGTTTGTGACCAAAATTATGAGCAGTTCATTCCTTTATTGTCCCACAGTATTGTCTGATTTTGTAGAAGGTACAGTAACTACGTGTTACCGTGTTGGCCTTTTATTCGCTAAAATGAGTTTTCTCTCTTTTTTGGTATCCCTTTTCTTCTTTTTATTATATTAATAGTAAAATACAACGCCAAATCATGGTCCGGGCAGTAATCAGCTAAAAATATATCACACGTATAAAATCCAGTCAAACTATATAGCCAGCGTAGCAGCATTGGGCGCGATGATACGTTTGCGTCTTGAGCCATGGACGGCGGGGGGAGGGGGTACTCATATTTTTAGCTCCAAGAGAAACACGCAAATTCCCAGTATTTGATCAATGTACTTTACCACTTTATCGACATCTCTCAATCATCCAGTCACAATAAGCACTGGTTCTTGTACAAGGCATTCTGCAAGTGATATCGACAGCGCACGCGTAACGTCAACAAATCAGTGAGCTAAACATTCGACAGACTGATTTTACTTTCTCTCTTCGTTTTAATTTTTCAAAATAAACGAGAAGTCCAAGGGCTACTGCAAAGCTGACACGAGTAAATATATTTGAAACAATATTTCGGCTGGCCAGACCAGCCTTCTTCAGGTTTAAGATGTTACTAAATTGCAAAATGAAACTACAACATTATTTGTAAAATTCATTAATAAATAGGTAGTATTTGAGTCACATGTATACCTTTGTAAACCCCAATACAAATCAACTGAGTTGATGAATTATTAAACAGTAGAATCAACTTTTCATGCAGATCTATACTCATTGTTTCATTTCACAAGTACGATAAAATATGAGCGTGAGATCTGTATAGGCGTTTAGAATGGCTAGTCTTCGGCTCGCCATTGTAAACGCCCATACAGATCTCCCGCTCATATTTTATCTACTATATAAAGGAGAATGTCGCAATACATATTTAAAAAACAGGAGGGGCAGAAATGACCTACATGAAAGATAATCAAAATTAAAGATAAGGCTAGGGATAGGTAAACTACAATTCATCATGTCTGTTCAACCTACGTGGTTCTAGTGTTTTTGCTCTATCTATTTAAAAATACGACTCTCTGGCTTTTCGAATGGACCGAATCACGTGAATTGTAAATTATTGCTAATGGAATAAGTTGCATGTCAGTGTTAGAACGGTTAAGATGAGAAAAAAATTGTTCAGGGACAGTAGTAGGTTTGGATTGTCAACTGAACGTCGATGTTCATTAAATCTGTCTTTTTTTTTAGACGTCACTTAGTTTCACGAATGTATTGTAAATGGCAGCGGTTATTACTCGTGCCGGTACGGCAACGAGTCAAGGATTGGCCTGCGTTTTTTTTCTTTTCCGTGTTTTCGTAGCTACTTTTGTGCATCGCGTTAGATCTGGGTACAAGAATACGTACGCATGCACTGCGAGAAAATTTTGAGCCTGCGATAGTTGGCATTCGGTGGCGTCGTTTAGCCTGTGAACAGGCTCTCTGGTGGGATATAGGGCGAAAAAAAAAACAGCGCACGGAGTTTTCTTTTCGCCGCTATCTACTTTCGTCATACCCCCACAAGGAGGCCTGTTCACAGGCTAGGCGTCGTTTTGCAAGCAAAAGGCAAAAGCGAAGCAAGTTTGTTGCAGTTTTACTTAAGTGTTTGCCCGCAAGTAACGTACACCACACATACAGATTATACAGATTGTTGCTGTCAAGGCAACTTTATCGATAAACAGGGTCCACACTAAAATTGTCACCAAAATACAGAGGGCATATTTCTGAACGGACCTTGTTTGCTTACAGTTAGCGCGTGAACTGATCCAACTGAGATCTTAAAAGCTTCATGTTATTGAACTTAAAAGCAGCATACAGTTCAGAATTGAATCGAGTGAAAGTTGGACACTATTAAAGTAGCTGATACCTCAGGATTGAAACGAGAAAAAGTTGAGAAGAACGCAGTTGATACTTCAGGATTAAATCGAGCGAAAGTTGGGCACACTTCAGGATTGAATCGAGAAAAAGTTGAGGAGAACGGAGTTAATACTTCAGGAGTGAATCGATCGAAAGTTAGCAGCTGATGGATGCGAAAAGACGCGAACCTAAATTGATATTAGCAGAGTTTTGAGGTAAGCACTTGGTGACATTATATTTATAAAAGATAGTGGTGTGATTCTAATCTTACAACTGTTCCTGTTTTGTACAACTGACCCTTCTGTCTGATTGCAAAATATTGTAGTGACGACAAATATTCTAAAACACCATGTAATTACATTTACTGCCTTATAAACATTAAAAAGTATACATATCAGTAATAGGTCGTAATACATTGTACATGTATCATAAAAATATATGTAATTATGTCAACACAACCTCTTGAATAGCATTTGGTCTGACATGTCAGATGTTGTCCACTGACATTAGTGTATAACTCTCCAAATAAGGGCTCTCTTTCTTGAGCCCTAGTGGCCGCTTGGGCCACAAAGATTTCATGCTGGATATTACAGCTGTAGGTAAGTATTGTCTGCTCCATTATAGCATAAACAATGGAAAGGGAAACTACTTATAATGTAGCTGTTGTAGGTTGAAATGAAACTCAGGTTAAAATGATTTCAACCTAGTTTGATTTTAAATTCTTTTTGTTTTGATTTATTATCATAAATCAGAAACAAAGGTAATTCAAAATCAAACTAGGTTGAAATCATTTTAACCTGAGTTTCATTTCAACCTACAACATAGCCTTCAAGCAAGCTCTTGTTAACATTGTAATCTAGGTCTTTATAGTATTGTTTGATTTATTTGTATACTAATTGCTAATTTCTAGTCTCTTATCTTGTTGCAGAACTGACTGACAAAGATTCAAAACAACAAGAAAATATACAAGGCAAAAGGCTTGACAACTACATTATGTATTCACTGCCACATGATGTTCTACTTCAATTGGTTTAATGGATGTAGACTACATTTTTGTATAGTTTAAAAAACGAGCAGTAGTGTATTATCAGGTTTAAAAACTCGAGGCGAAGCCAAGAGTTTTTATACCTGATAATACACGTGCTGCGAGTTTTTTTGAACGGCTTCAAAAACATTCTTTCAAAAGCGTGTCCCTTCGGAATTAAAACAATTGCGCTTTTGTGCAAAGAGGAAATTAGCATACGAGAAAAACAAGTAGACTAGACTGATTAGCATACAACACATGTGCCACGTCTTCGACGAAGTGACCATTGCTTCCCGGCTCCTGTCGGAAGTTTTGGGATTTTATAGTTCTGAGGGAAAACATCTACTAAAAAATGCTATACTAAAGTTGTCAGGTACGGTAGATAAAACGGCTGACAATTTTTTTTTCAGAGGTAGAGAACGAGTAGAAATAAGCAGCTTGCATCTGCAAACCAGTCGCTTACCTGGCAATTTACACGAGGGCGCTGGTGTCATTCAAATAACGGCTCACTTGTTAAACTGTTGGTTGTTTATTTTGTTTAGAAGATTCCAAATAGAATGGCGCAAGACCAGATTTCGTAAAACAGTACTGCCCAAAAATATTAAAGTCACCATTTTTTGTGTCAGTTTCTGTGTTGATAATTAATTAATATTCATAAGTCACGTGCAGTGTCTTTATATCTGATAAAACACCGCATACTAATAAGGATGAGGTTTATCGATATAAAGTCACTGCACGTGATGTATTATCTACCATTTGATTGGGTAATGGGCTTATGAATTATTAATGAGTTTTTGAAGCAAAGTACAATATACTATGTGCATTTTGTGAAAATGGTTCTTCCTCTTACTAGAAATATCCTGAATCAAAAAAAGTAACTGCAAACAAGTATTGGCTCAAGATATGTACTGTCAACGTGCAAAAGCTTATGTAAACAAGTACTGAACACTATTCTATGCATAATCATCACCGGCTTTCAACTTTAGAACCTGCACTACATTTATTATGTCAAGGTACTATTTACCATGTGCACAACATGAAAAGGATAACTGTCTTGCAGTTATTGAACATATTCTACACCACAAAGCTTTGTAACCAAGCAAGTATCAGCTACATTCAAACAAGAGGCGATCAAGAAATGGTATCATAAGACAGTCCATAGACAACACAGTTATGACAGCCATTGCTAGCTGTCTGGTGTATGACAACAATAATTATTATAACATTTACACCAACTACTGTATAAGCTGTATAAACATATCATAAAATACATCCAATTAATAGCCTTCAACAGCACAATGTTTAGAAGATTGTTTATATAAGATACTGTTCTCAATTGTCACAATAACTTAATTAATAAACATGATCAACAGCAAAAACTATTGTCAATCTCAAGCCAAATACAAAATTTAATTGATCACATTGGGGAAAATAATATTCTCTGTTCTGACCTCCTTCACTTTATTACTCCATTGAGTCCACTCAGCATGTGCCATGCAGTATTAACATTTACTTTATAAAATCATTCACTTCTTAGAGCAGTTTTCAATTGAGTGTGAAAAGTAATTACACAATTGCTTTGGATTTTCATTGCTACATTTTGTGATTAGCTAAAAAAAAATTGCGCCCTTTTCTCAGCCAATCTAAAGTAAAACCAAAACCAATCGCGACTTGCTCACATGCGTTTTCCTGTGCTTGGCGCCGCGACATGTAATTGCTTCAAGCTCTGATTGGTTCATTAGATTGTTTACGACTGCTGTGATTGGTCAGAGCAATTACTTTGGTTTTGCTTTTACCACACTCAATTGAAAACTGCTCTATTATGTTATTCTAATTGTATGACTGAATTGCACATTTGATCACAAAACCGAATTCACACGAATTGATCAGTATATAGTATTTACTCAAAAAGGCATCATAGCCCGAATTTATACTGTTGTAAGTCAGTGGTCACCATAGCCAAGTGCTGACAGCCGGAAGGTCGGAGGTTCAAGTCGCGCTTGGGAACTCCTTTTCTTCCTTTTATTTTTCTTTCTTCTTCGGACTCAACATTATGAAAGTGATGTACTGTATTTTTCTTTTTGCGTTTCTCAAAAATCCTTACGTTCGAAAAAATGTGAGGAACTACCTGTTAGGAATCACCTGTATTTTGACCGGCACGAGTATAGGCTACGCGTAGCCTCTTGTTGTATCATGTAGTGTTACACGTTATATGTGAAGTGATAGAACGGGTTTCGCCTGTGGAATAAAAAGTATAATCTTTAAGACCGTTGGTTATGTACGGACAAGTGCATGGCACAATCTTGTCCACAACGGAAAGAGCCCGGTGGTAAATTAGTATTGTTAGATGTTAGAAGAGGTGTGTGGTAATCGTGCTCTAAGTAAGGTCATGGAGGTTAGCACAAAGTCTGTGAGCAACGAAAGGTGGGTGTTTAAAGACGTCCCGGCAGCGTTTTTGGAGAGTAATATGTTGAAATGTTTGCGTTATTCAGTGCTGGGTTATATGTAACAACGAAGGGTAAATGGTCAGTGGAATCGTCACGTTTAGTTAAATTAAGGAAAGTTTTATGATAACCTCGTGCGAGGAGATATGATTTTAATTGATTAGTGCGAAGTTTAAACTGGGAGTTTAGCGTCAGTGGAATTTCGAACAAATGTGGCGGAGGCGAAGAGCTAAACTGAATGGAATAAGGCTTTTTTAGTGCATGTGTTGAGGATGGCATGATGAACTGAGGTGTTGGTTTATCTGTAGGTTTAGTATATAAATCAGTTTAGAGATACCATAACATCGAGAAATGGAACGTTAGTTAATAAGTGACAGCTAGTGAACTTAATAGTGGGATGAATATTAACTGATGTGAATTGTAGTTTACGTATCCCTAGCCTTATCTTTAGTTTTGATTATCGTGTAATGTCTTGTGACATTCTCCTTAATATAATGTTGTAGTTTCATTTTGTAACATAGTAACATCTTAAACCTGAAGAAGGCTGGTCTGGCCAGCCGAAACTGATATTGTTTCAAATATATTTATTCGTTGTATCAGCTGGATATTGTTTATATTGATTGCTATTTAGGTTTACATAGCAACCAAATTTCTAAACGTCTTAAATCTTGTGTATAGAATTTTTACTCTTGCGTCAACCTTAAAATTATTTTTCAAAACACTCGCCGCATCAAATCTTTCTTCCCGTACAAGGACCGCTTAAATCGTTCTCAACAGTCTAAAGTTATTTACAAAGCCAGTTGTTGGGATTGTGAAGAATTTTACATTGGTGAAACTAAACGACGGCTTCATGATAGAAAAACTGAGCATTTTTAGGCCCTCGCTAAGGATGACCGCACATCAGCCATTGCTGACCATATCAACACCATTGGACACCACATCAAGTGGGATTATTTTGACATCTTAGCGTCGGGCAAAACTGATTTCCACTGTAAAATCAAAGACACATTGTTTATACAAGAACTGAAGCCAGCTTTTAATGCAAACGTCAGTAGCGAGAAGCTGATGCTTTATTAATTAGCTGTTTTTTTATAGATCAACTGTTACGTTTTGTACTTAATCTCGGTCCCAGTCCCTTTTCACTACTATATATTAAAGTACAGTTTTTAACACTGTAAAGGTCACTTTTGAAAATGTATGTAGTAGCATACGAAACGTCAAGTTTTATCAAAAATGAGCAAGTTCAATATGTTTATCACCGCGGTTTGTGTTCTATTTCTCATCAAGCTACGTTGGCCCAAGAACAAAAGTCTTTACTGATTGATTCATTTTAGCTGATTAGCTCTCCTCCTGTGAGATCCAACGAAAAACCAACAGGATCTTCGTCCACGGTTTTTGCAGTTCAGAAAGTTAAATTTTGTTGTTATGCGAGATTCTAGAATGTGTAACACCCCAGATAGGATTGGCACATTCTCGTCCCCAGAGCCTTCGTTTCGTTTGGTCAGCGGTAAAAACGAAGGGCTCTGGTAACAGTGCCTTCCTGATGTCGTAAAATCCACGACATCCGTTAGCGCATGCCTAATGCATTAATGTACTATTGCGCTTGCTGAATGCCAGAAACCGGAAATAAAAACACCTTTCGTGTGTGCATTCTCGTCCCCAGAGCCCTTCGTCTCGTTTGGTTGAGCTCTGGAGACGAGACTGTTGTGTGTGTGGAATGGCGTTCGAAAGGACTGTACAAGACCAGAGGAGGTTGGACACGGGCCGAAAGGTATCCTGGTAGGAGTTGTCGACCAATCAGATCATCGTATTCATTCACAGTCTTTTCTGCGAGAATTTCCCCACGAAACATTCCATGGTTTTTAATTGTGTTTTTCTTCGAAAATGTAGTCCGTTTTTACCAGTAAAGGAGTTTTCATGAAAGGTATGTTGCTACTTTTTCTATTTACTTGTTTATATCGCAACTTTTTCAGTAGAATTCGTTATCATTAGGCTTCCTCGCAAGCCGGTCCAATATGGCGGCTTTCGTCCACGTTGTGTAGTCAACCAACGCGTTCGTTTCTTGACGCTTTATCGCGTGGGTTCTAGCCATGAAAATCGCACCATCTTTTGTAGAAATAGTTATTCTTTTAATTTAGGACGTCGAACCCCATCGAACCTCTCACCGATTTCTGTTATTTGCGATTAAAGTTCAGTCATTTTCGCAGGTTATCACAAGTGTGCGTACTGTAATTTCTAAGGTTGCTTCGACCTTTTGAGATCAAAGTTTCTGTCTTCTGAGGAAAAACATGATATTTGATTCATATCTACACTCTAATCATGAGAGTTGAACATTGCAATTTATATATGAGCTTTTATAACCTTAATAACTTAAGGCTTATATGTTTGTTATTGTTTTCTTTTCATATTATAATTATTGGAGTGACTTCCTAATGAAGTCTATTCTTTTTCTAGGTTCAACAGCAAAATGTGGAGCCATTCAGTCTGCTCTTTTTCCTGAAAATAGCAGCCAAACAAGAATTACATTTTTATTGCTTGGCCCAAAATATTGGGGCTTGAGGCATGGCAGTGAGGGTTTTGGTCTGTCATTATCATGTCTTGTAATAAGCCCTGCTCTTAGCAAAAATCCAAAGCTCTTGAGGTCCACAATTGGGTTGACAACTGTGAATTATTGTCATTGAGTAAGCCCCCATATTGTCAGTTGTTTCATATTTTAGCAGATAATTATATATAATAAGGTGTTATTATATATTATATAATAAGGTGTTATTATATAAATAAAATTTTAAACTTGTATAGACAAAATGTATCAATGATTTAATCAGTCTGTTAAATATATTTCTTTGTTGATTCCTAAGATAAATATTAATAATTTTCTATACCAATATTTGATGGATTGTGCTCTAACAGTAGCCTGCTAGAAATGCACAGCAGCCTCGGGTTGCTTACTTTTGTCTTCAGTTGACAATGAAAACTTATTATACTTAAGTTCTGCATGGTGGCATAGAACATACCTGCCAAGTCTCATGCCTGTGAGTCCAAAACTCCAATCTCATACCAACTCACGCCTATGGAGCAATTTCTCACTCCTGACTTACAGATTTGAGCTATCAGCCTTAACTGATCACATGATCCAATTAAAAATATAGTTATGTTAATGAAAATTTAGCACTTTTTGTAGGTTTTTATCATTCTGAACATTACAATAATACATGTAATATTATTACAGCTGGATATTATAAAGCTCAGGACTGAGGTCCATGGAAACTTCTGAATTCTTCTGAACATCTTCGGAATAGATCGGGTTGTCTTCGAATTTGGTCTGACCGCCTTCAGAAATCCTGGCACACCCACAAAGAAAATCTCAAATAACCTTCATAGTTGGGGGCAATTTTGGCACACTGGATATTTGTTGGAGCTTTTGTATCAGTTATGAATTGCTATAATTATTTTGATTACTATTAATTGTTTTCTATTATAATATCAATAGGCTCCTGATCAACTCCATTTAACTATGGTGTGCAGGGGTGTAGCTAGGATTTTTCAAAGGGGGTGTCACACTGTGTCACACCCAGGGTACTTACCAGATTGTCATGTCGACATCCACGCTGTGTTTTACTAAAATTATCTCACAAAGGGGGGGGGGGGGGTTACCCCAGGACCCCCCTAGCTATGCCCCTGGGTATTCTTTGAATGATTATCAAGGATGGCAAGGTTGAAGGGGGGGGGGGGGGGGGGGCTGGCTGGCTGTAAGCTAGCAGGTGAAATTTCTGTTTCTGTTTCCCATTTCTGTACCAACTTCTCAAAAGACTTCATTTACTTTTTTAATTACTCAATAAAACCATGAAATAGGATGAGGGAGCTTGTAGTGAAAAAAGTTCTGCTTAAAAATAGAAACATTTCAACACTTCTTTCCTTGCTCTACCACTAATTGGCATTTCAATTTTGGGGGAATTGTTTAATGGTTTACATAAATACCTCATTAAGAATTATCTGTCTGAAAGGAAAGTTGTTAAAATTATTGGAACAATTACAGTTTGCTCCCGTTCAGCAACCATTCACTATTGTTGTACTTTGACTTTCATAAGCAACTATCCTTCCTAAGTAACCACCTTTCCAAATTCTGGTTGCTTATGAGATAGGCAATTGCACATTTGTTATAAATTACCTAAGACTTGTGCTCAAGTGAAAGAAAATATAGTTGTTCTCATGTGCACAGTCCTGATTGTTGTGCTCTAATTACATTCCAAGTAAGAGGGCCCAAAGAAAAATGGTTCCTTAGTACCTTGAATTGTTTTGCCACAAATTAGAGTAGAGTGCCTGAAAACACTCTGCATTTTCATTTCAAGCCTAAGAAGTTTGAATTCCTTTTTGCCTGAGGTCCTCCTAGTCACAATTTTCTACCAGGTCTTTATAGCCAGAATTGGATTTCTTTCTAGAAGGATGGTTCTTGAATTCAGATGCAAAAATGTATGTTAGTCACTGCTTTATTTCCATTAGGTTTTTAAATCATGTTTTCCTCCTGAATTTTCTAACAAGGAATAATCTGTGTAAACTTATTATGATTTCATTAAAATAAATACAAAAGAATAATAAATCGGCCGCCATTTATGAATAAGGTGTATTATTTATTTATTTATGTACTTATACTTCGTAACAACACAAATCTAGCATTCCGTACAACAAAATTGCCTTCGTGTATTTCAAAATTATAACATTGAAACTCAAGAGCGGTCAAGGACTATAAAATGCAACGATCGATTGTTGTGGTTACCAACCTTGGTAATTCCGTGATTTCAGCTTATAGCTTTCGTTAAAAAATATTCCTCGGTTCGAATTCCTCGTGCAGCCTTGCTTTAATAAGTCTTTCGATCGATCAACCGGCTTAAAACCCTGCTAAGTAACAAGAGGAATCTTATCAACCTCAATGTAGGCCGATTTGTGCTTGTTGTGGCTAAAATTTGTAGTCTGTGTACGAGTATAAAGACTATAAAGTCCTTCGATCGGCGTAGAATGATACCTCAAGTTATTCAGTTGTAAAAATAAATGGTATCTATACAAGAGTAATCGCATAACCTTCAATTTAGGCCGATTTGTACTTCCATGGCGGCTAAAAGTCTGAAAATTTGTAGTTCCTCGAGGTCCTCACAGCTCGAAGGTTCGTTTGAAACTGAATGAGTGTCGCTGAAAACAAAAATTCATCCCATGATGCTTTTCGGCCCGTGTCCAACCTCCTCTGGTACAAGACTTAACAATTACAGGAAAACATCGCGCTAAAAAGGAAAGAAGAAAAGCTTTACGTGCTGCGCTGTTATTTAGAAGAAAGATTGTCTCCGTATTTTGCCTACTGGTTTTTGAAATTGCTCGATAAGTCAACCGATTTCTTTCGTTTTAAAACTCGTCCCTGTTGCAAGCAACATACTTCTTTAATATTCGTGGCCGCTTATAGCTTCGTCTGCCAAGACACATACTGATTATTTTCAGAAACGAATCGCTCATATTTAGCGACAATCAGATCCCGTTATACTTTTAAATTTAGCAGCCGTATCTTTACCTGCTAAACCAAACAAAACTGGGTGACATTGGCGGTTGAATGTAATGAATGTGTTGAAATTAAAGCGTTGGTTTTGTTCATGTAGTCATAGGACTTAAACATTTGAAATTCAACCGGAAGTAAAACCTTATGCGTAGAGACGTAACATTTTTTACCTTGTTGCGCATTCATTTTTAAACGGCCAATCAAAAAATTCAAATTTTTGTCCGTTACCAGAGCTACACGAGACGCAATTTTAAAAAAACCGTGGAGCTCTGGGGACGAGAATGGGATTGGCATGTATCAATCCCAGATTTGTAATACCCATTAAAGTTCAGAATTTCATACATTCACTGTGGCCAATGTTTTCGTCAAACATTTGTTTTAGCCCAAAAGCATTATTTGTAAAGACCAATATGATGAAAGGTGTAATTTTAAGCCTCGGCCAAAGCCAATACGCATGCGCACATGCACGCATACGCACATGCATAAGTGTAATGCATCAGATAGACAGCTAAGTAGTCTTGCTCAGGTGTAGCTATAACCCTTAGTCAACCCTACCCTTAAACCCTTACCCAAATCCTATTCAGTGTATATTCTTCATTTGTTTTGCATCGTCGTATTTCTCCAACAGAGCAGATGACTCTGACGTTAACAGAAGACGTGACGAGTTCACCTTGTCAACAGGCTCTGTCGTATTCGACGAACTTCCAATCCTGGGATCCAAACTTTCCTTGGCTGCTACCAAGAGCACGTTGCACCAGTTCCCAGAACTCGCTGCAAGATACGGAAGAGTCATGTGTGGAGACCTGGGGCAAAGTTTAAACGCGAAAGCCAAGGTCGTTCGCATATTCACCAGCTCTACGTTTACAGGTACAGAGACAGGTGTAGAGTCACGTGTGTTGTTTAATGACTTAAAGGAAGGGAAAGAGGTGAGGTGAGAAGAGGTAGAGGTACAGAGGCAGGTGTAGAGTCACTTGTATTGTTTAATGGCCGAAAGGAAGGGAAAGAGGGGAGATGAGAAGAAGGGGGAGGGATGACAGTTTAGTACGTTCTTTTTAGCTCCGATGACCAAGTAATTAGCCAATTATTTTTCCATAACGTTGGTATAATTTGTGTCATTAGACATGGCCGCTGAGAGAAATGCGTTGATGGAGAGAATCTACCCACGACTGAAGACATTTGCCCAAGAGAAGGGTTACGAGTTTCAGGTTGGTCTTGTTACAGACTCTTCGTATTTGGTCATAAAAACTGGATCGATCAGCAACGTTGAGGAATCATTTTCTCTCAAGAAAACATAAAGTTGTACTTGACATTTCAGGTAGTTGACATGCGATGGGGCGTGCGTGATGAATCTACCGATGATCATTCAACACTGGAGCTATGTTTGAAGGAACTTTTGGCTTGTCAACAACTTTCTACTGGTCCTAATTTTATGGTAAAACGTCTTCATTTAGTTATTTCACTTGTGTGAAAGAGACTGTTTACTCTAATATATGTACCTGTTATATAAATAATGATGCTGTTTCTTTTTATCCAGGCATTTCTGGGTCAAAAATACGGTTTTCGCCCGCTGCCTTCCAAGATAGCTTCGACTGAATTTGAAGAGCTCGTCAGTAACATTACAGACCAGGAAGAAAAATCACTTCTGGGAAAATGGTATCAATGCGATATGAATGAGGTTCCGCCTACCTATGTATTGCAGCCAGTCAGTTCTCATATTCCAGACTATCTTAGTCACGACGCTGATCAAAGACACCTTGCCCTGGAGAAGTGGAATGGAATCTTCACACAGATTCAGTATATTCTCAGACGAGAGGCCAGTAAACTGTTTGGAGATCAGAGCGGGGAAAAAGTACACAAGTACTTTATGTCAGGTACGTACTTATTGGTTTATTCGGCCTCTGTTTATTTTCTATGAAGTTCTGGTGAAAGTAATGCAAGAGATTATTTCAATTATCGGAACTACAGTCGAAGCTTTTGTAAGCGACCACCCAAAATGACACATAAGAAACTGTGGTCGTCTCACACGGAGGTCATAGTGGAAAAATGTGGGTATATCAAAACATTGAGAGTGGTGGTCACGGCTACGGAGTATATAATAAGCCCTATGTACATCGAGAACTTTTAACAGAGTCGGTGAAGATCGGCGAAAGGACATTCCAGTGTTTTAATCATTCTTTGGACATTTTCAAAGTCTATCAAAGCCTACCCGATTTTTAAAAGATATTTGGACCAAATTTATCGGGAAGTTAAGTTCGCTAGTTCGAGGGAGGGAATTAATGATCGGATTAATAAGTTATTTGCCATAAAAGTTATTTTTGTATATTATTTACTTGTTTTCGGTTGTGATTGCCTTACAGTAACCGAAAGTGAGATCCGCCATGGCATTCTGTGCGAGCCATTTCCAGAAGAGCACTGCTTTTGGATCAGCAGGAATATCCCGGATCTTAGGGATCATTTGCGCGATGAAAACGCCCATGGTTTTATTGACATAAACTTCAACACACGAGAGATCGACAGCGATGCACAAGAACTTTTACAGGTACGAAAAACAAAAACATAACGTTTATACCAAGAAAAAAAAAAAGAATTGGAAAGTATCGCGGGACGTCTGTGTGTACAAATACATGTAATGTGAAATCTGAATAATGAACTAAACAATAGACAAATCATGCTTGTGTTTGGTGAAGGGAAATGACGATTGTTATAATATGTATGTGAAATGTGGTTTTGACTTCAAAATCCCAAATGTTACTATTGATTGAAAGCTATTGCCTCATCTCTCATTTGTTAAATGTCGCGGCCTGTTTGAATTATGTTTACAAAAATTAACTAATTGCTGCTTGTCTTTTAAACTTGGTTACTGTTGCGAGATTTAATACGATTGTCTTTTTGTGTGTGTATTTCTTTTGTAGAGGCTGAAGGAGGATGTCGTCATGAAGGCTTTACCCAGTTCAAATATCAGAAAGTTTGAAGTTCAGTGGAATCCATTGGGAATATCCCCTTCCAACAGTTCCGAGCACGCTAAATATATCGATAACTTGTGTAAGGAAGTTGAATACCTGATGAAAGAAAATATCACTGAGTCCATACACAAAAGAGTCAAAGGTGACGTTAGCGATCCACTCTATGATGAAGTCGTTGAACACTTGTCATTTTGTCAAACCAAGTGCAACACTTTCTATGGACGAAAGGAAATCCTCAGCCAATGCAAAACATATCTCCAGGTAAATGTTTTTTTTAGTCTTGTGTAACGTAATGCAAAGTAAATTACCATTAATAATGGAAATGTAAGAGGATTTTTTCCCATCAGACTATCGCCGAGTACCTCATTTTTTGAACGATAAAGGAATATCAAGTTATATATCGATCGCAATTTTTGAATTGTTTTCATACTAGTAATCATTCTGGCCAGCCACAAGAAACGCAGACAATCCACGAACCAATCCAATCTCGAGGCAAATGTACATAGTTGACGCCAAACAAGTGCGGAAAAACGCATGCGAACAAGCCAGGGGATTGATTTGAATACTTTGAAGAAGGAAATTCGAAATCACCACTTGAGGAACTATTTAGACTATATACTCTTATCTACATTAGATTGAAATTGAAACGTTGAATAATATCTCTTTAGGACGACAGACGCGATCCTCTTGTTATTCACGGACAGTCAGGCTGTGGCAAAACATCAGTGATGTCCATGGTGGCAAAAGAAGCATGGAATTTCTCAAACCAATCAAACGTCGTCATTCGATATATTGGAACCACTCCCAATTCTTCACAAGTTCGTCTGCTTCTATACAGTGTCTGTCAACAAATCTGTAACATTTATGGCCTCGACTCCTCCACCATTAGAAAGGTTGGTATATTTGATGTTTAAAGTTTTTATCACCTCTCCATGTACAATTGATCTTGTTCCCGGGGGGGGGGGGGTACTGCCATATATGAGCTATATAGGTATGTGCCGCTGTGAAGGGTATGGTTTTCAGGCAGTTTAGTCTGGGATAGGGTATAATTGTCACAGATTTTTGGTCTAGAATAGGGTATCATTTTCAGCGAAACTGATCAGTTGCATGAAGAAATTTAGTCTAGACAAGATTTATTGGCAAATGGCATTTAAAAATCGGCACGGCGGGCAGTACGGCATTTTTACTGACCCCTTTTAACTAATAACAGTGACAGTCAACGAGTTCCTGGAAAATAGCGAGTCTGGAATAGGTCTAGGATAGGGTAGGGTTTTTCGGTGTTTAGTCTAGAATAGGGTTGCAAAATGCAGCTAAAATGGACTAGTATAGGTTAAGGGTCTCAGAGTCCCAGCGGCACACCCCACCCAAAAATTTGCACCCCCCCCCCTCGGGATCTTGTTGTACTGAATTCACGTTTAGACGCGGGAAAAAGAATCTGGTATAACATCATGAAATGTTGTTTACCTTTAACAGGACACTATGAAAGAGCTTCAGGAAGACTTCATTAGCTGTCTTCAGATGGCCAGTTCAGAGGAACCGCTGTTTATTTTCTTGGATTCTCTTGATCAGTTTGGTCCTGAAGATAACGCCACGCAGCTGACTTGGCTTCCCACAGCCCTTCCAAGCCACGTTAAGCTTGTGGTTTCTACTTTGCCCGACCCTGAATATGAGTGTTTCCCAATTCTGCAGGTTGGTAACGATTTGTTTTGAGATTGGAAACGTGCACTTAAGGTTACAGTGTACCTTCGGGGGTGTCTCCAGTATAACAGCTCTAGCATCTTAAGATTACACTTAAGATACCTAAACCCAGATATCAAATTAAAGCTTATAGAGCTGGCTATCTAAATATGGAAACCATTTGCTAATCAAATGAATTGTCGAATTTTTTACGACGTCTAAATTCGAACGTCCGAATCAGCTTTAAAACGCTACAACTCAAAGCGATTATTATATTTTGCTAATTTGATTTGTTCTCGGGTTTCCGGACACGAAGCGCTAAAAAAAACATGTCGGCGATTTCCCATATTCAATTGCAGTGAAAAGTTACAGAATATTTTCGAAAAGGGGAGAAAAAAATTGGAATGATCGCACGGAAATGGCTCTTGACGAAAAAGTTTTCGGAATTAAGAAATTCGCCGACACGTTTTTGTTGATTATTTGTTAGCCTAGCTTCTGTCCAAATTTAAGGAAAATCGAACAAATTCCCTTTGAGTTGTAGCTCTTTAAAGTGTCCCCAACAAGCGAAAAATTAACTTTGAGAAAACGGCGCTTAAAAAAACATATCGCTTAATAAACAAACTCCGCCCACAAAAGTTATACTGTCATTTCTCTGTCAATTTTCACTATTTTTCGATTATTTTTTTTGTTTTGGATGAAAGTTCATTCTGTAAACTTTATTTTAACGCCAAAAAAAATTTTCAATAAATTTTCGATCTGAAGGTACACTGTAACCTTAAAAAAGCAAAAAAAGCAAGTGACACACAAGCTGATGAGTCCTAACCAGGACGAAACAGCTGTCCATGGCTGCCACTGCCTGGGTGATATGGCTGTGCGCATGCGTAAGGTACTGGCCAGGCCGCGGGGTAGTGGGGGGGGGGGGGGGGGTAGGTGTTCGAGTGTGTCACTTGCTTTTTTCGTATTTTACTTAAAAAGGGCACGAAGTGCCCAAGCATGTTAAGGCATCGCTTAGAGCCTAATTTGCATAAAACCTGAAAACGATCATAACTTTGGAGTGATTTACCTAAACAGACTCAAACTTAGCAGCAGGATACAACTTGATAACCTTCTTGAACAACCTACCTTGAACAACTGTTTACTTTAAATGTCAAATATTTGCATCATGTGACCTGTTATTATTGTTTTCTTACACAAAAACAAGATTGGGATGCCGAGATGGCATATGATGGATATAAATTAAAACGTTAATGCATTTGTATGATTCTCTTTTATATGAATCTGGCCGGAATGGTTGACTATGATTTACAGTTAAAGGTTTATTTTGGAAAAAGAGGTCAGGTGACATATTTTGTCTCTAAATATCTTATTAATAAAACGAAAAAAAATTTGTCTATTCCGACCAGGGATAGTCTTTATGCATTGAAGCAAAAAATGCTTACAACTTTCTCTTAGCCAAAGTTAACCATCCTTACCCCATTTAAAGTTTTCTTTTTGCCCATATTGTGGCGTCATCACACACGTGACCACATTAATCAAACCTTAAGGAATACAAGGACGCTAAATGTAGTTGGATGTTTACTTTTGGTGACTGTTAGGGCTTAAATATGATTACTTTCAAAGGAAAAAAGAATTTACTTCGCGGGGGTCTACACCAAAGGACGAGCCATGCCTTAACATGCTTGAGTGTTTTCCAGGAGCACTGATATTTCGGAAGATATTATCAGAAAAAGGGTAATCTATTAAAGCGTTTGAAAGGTGTTTTGCTATTGTCTAGTCTTGTTCAACCCAAAACAACAAATATATAGCTTTTCATGGTTGTTAGATTATATTCGTTCACTGATTTGTCATTTTTACCGCTAAAAGGTTATTGCTTCTACGTATCCAACAACAGATGTAAGACAGATCGATTCAGTCATTGGCTCCTAAGATAAGACGTTAATTTGTTTACTTGTTTTTTATGTTGTAGTCGTTATTTTCTGACGAAAGCTTTGTGGAAGTTCCCAAGTTGCCCGAAGATGATGCCTTTCGAATTCTGAGCAACTGGTTGAGGATTGCCGGAAGAACTCTCTCACCATCGCAAGAATCCATTGTTTGTGATGCACTTCAAAAGTGTTCTTTGCCAATCTTTATCCGGGTGGCTTTTGATGAAGCCATACGATGGAAGTCCTACTCGTTACCCAGTGCGACTGTGCTTCAAGACACAGTTAGAGGTCAGCTATGGGATGTTATATTAATGATACTAGATGGTCAAAAAGACAAAACAAAACATACATACATACATAAACTTTACTAAAGTGTCAAAAATATTTAGCTGTAAGGCTAATTGAGGACACTATAACAACAACTTATACATTACTTATACATTACAACTTATACATTACAACAACAGATACATTCAATGCTGCTGATAGAAACAACCAATTGACCATTTGAGTGTAATTTTCCATGTCTATAAATTAAGACTATTTGTCTTTCCTGCGCTCTGTATGATGTTGGAACTACCAACTCATCAAGAAGCATATTTTCTGCAACAGCACTGTTAGGAAAGGTTAAATGGACTTTAGGTCGCCTTTAGATCGACTTAGACTCAAATTCGATGCAAACTCAACATTAAATACACTTCTGTCCGGAAAACTGCATTCACAAAAGCACCGCAAGGGTTTTTCCCCATGATTCCTAGTAAGGCGTGCGTATAAGCATGACGACATTCCTAACAAGCACTTTTGTGATTGAAGCCAGTTCTTTCTTAGGTCGAGTTGATTTCTTAGTACCAGAGTAACCGCGACTTTTTTGGTTTTAAAGAGCCTATATCATGAATCCAGGTTTCTTCTGTTTCACTCTGGGTACAGAGGTATTTTTCTCCTTTTCTTCGTTATTCGTATATATTCCCTAAAAGGGAAATGGAATTATGCACAACGTTTCAAATTTAAGATCATTATTATTATCGATGTTTTCAGGAGCGGTGAACGCGCTGTTCGAGCGGGTTGAGAAGCAACATGGACAAGTGTTGGTGCGGCACGTTCTTGCCTACATCACTGCCTCTAAGAGTGGTCTGACGGGTACCGAAATGGAGGATCTGCTATCGTGTGACGACGAAGTGTTAGATGACGTGTATCAGTACTGGACACCGCCTATACGACGCGTCCCTCCATTGCTCTGGGTCCGAATAAAGAGCGACTTGGCGGGTTACCTAGTTGACAGGGGGGCTGACGGTGCGAGCGTAATTACGTGGTACCACCGACAGTTCATCGAAGCCGCAAGAGATCGGTACCTGGCAACGGACGATAAAAGGGAATTTACTCATCGAGCATTGAGCGATTATTTCTTGAGCGTGTGGGCTAATGGAGTTAAGAAGCCGTACAAAACCGTGAACAATGGCGAGAGTCTGGAGGCTGACCGTTTTGTTTCCAGTCAGCCATGGACATTCGAAGGGAGCCAGAAGACAAAGAACTTCAATTATCGCAAGATAAACGAACTGCCTTATCATCTGGTGCTTTGCAACGACACAGAAACACTTAAACGAGAAGTCTTGTGTAACTTCAAGTTTCTTCTTGCTTGTTTGGAGGCGTACTCTCTTCGAGACCTCATAGATAATTTTGATTTTGCTCTGCAGAAAATTGCCGATAAGGACATTCAACTTGTCAAGGAAACTCTTCAACTGTCCACATTTGCTCTCCTTCAGCATCCCGCTCAGTTATCCACTCAACTTCTGGGGCGCATCCAAACCGTTAACTCAACTCACATCAAGTCTCTGTTGTATCAGGCTCAAAACCCATGGCAACCGTGCTTATTACCTAACGCAGTATGTTTAACCTCACCTGGTGGGCCTTTAGTACACTCAATGTCGGGACACGTAAAGCCATCTTCTGCTCTCAGTCCCAGTGCAGATGGCAAGCTCATTGCAAGTGCTTCATCTGACACAACTTGTTCAGTTTGGGACGTCAAATCAGGGAGACTGTTACGGACGTTGGAAGGAGTGGGTAAGTACTTAAAATTCCATTTAACTTTTGTATTCCTCAAGTTAACAAGCGCAAGCCGATGTATTGAAGCAAAAATCCAGAAAAAAACACATCACAATGTAAAAATGTTTGAGTTTTTTGCAATTGGTAAACTTGACTTCTTATTACGCAAGGTAAACCGGACTTGGTTCTTGCCCTTAAAGCTGTTCCGGCCAGTTACTTTAACAATTGATCTTAAGGTTGGCCGTGGTCAGGATATAAAAATTCCAGCACCGACATAAATTAAATAAATTTACAGTACAATACAAATTCCCTGCAAAATATTCTTGTGTTCTCGATTTTTGTTTTCTCCAGGCGCTAAACCAAGAGCAGACAGTTTATAATTCCTGTTTCTAATTGGTCACCTTTTCAGCTTTGTCTTAAGTAAAGCGTTGCTCTTGGGTATTTCAGGTGACGATGTTTGGTTTGTAGTGATATCTCCTGATAACTCAATAGTTGTGACTTCGAAGATCGGTTCTATCTCAGCATGGAGACTTTCAACTGGTCAGCGGGTGTTTTCCGTGACTCAGGGGCACAGATTTGCGGCACCGATATGTGTGCTCGAGAAGGAGAAGACAGCTTCGCTTGCGACAATCATCACCTCAACCATCACATTGTACAACCTGCAGACGGGACAGCTTCTTTACGAAATTCACGACAACAAGTTACAGGAGCACAGCGCGATGTTGTCGCCGTTGTTTCTCTGTTCTTTTAAAGATTACAGTGTCCTTTACGCGGGAAGGGACAATTCCTCTTCTTCTTCTTCTTCTTCTAGTGGTTGGATACGAGCAGCGAATTTAGAAACTGGTGAACTTGTGGAGTTGATACAGATCAGCTCAAACCACACCGTGCACTTTATCGGCATCACAAATACCGGCATGGTACTTTTAGCACTTACTGAAGGAACTGCAAATTTAAGAAAGGGATCAGCCGTGCAGATCACGTTTTTTACATTGGAGCTTTGGGACATTACAGAGAAGGTTCTTGTCCGCAAGTTAGTCGATCCATCGGACAAAGTCCGATGCTATGCATTGTCTACAAACAAATCAAAAGCGTTGACACTTGGTAACACAAGATTTGTGGCCAGTGCTAACGTTTTTCGAGCCGAAGTTAAAGTGTTCGATTTGACGTCGGGGGAAGTTATTGAAAGGATGTTAACGTATCCTAGTACCATTCATTTAACGGAATTTATTGACTTCAATCACGTCATCACTGCATCACGTGACAAAATTGTCCGTCTCTGGGATTTGGAGAGAAATATTCCAACTCCTAGTGAGGAAAGTGGCGAAGACGTCGAGGTTGAAATTGTTGATATGTATGGCTATCGTGCCATCTGCTGGGAGAAAAACTCAGTGCATCTTGTGGACCTTCAAGCAGGACAATGCATTCAGTTCATAAATGGAGTGCAGCCTAAAATGGTGTTTGTTAATGACAGTGAAGTCATACTTGTGACTGCTGGAAAGATGCATTTATTTGATTTAAAGCAGAGAAAAAGAATCCGTCAATTTGATGGAGAAGTCTGGGAAGCAGGATTAACAAACAGCTGTTTCATGTACATGAAGGACCAGCTTGTTGCAGTGTCTTCTGATCAGCGTTCTCTCTGCGTGTATGACATCAGTACTGGTAGAAGAACGTTCCAAATGCAATGTGAACACATTCGAAGGTCAAAACAAATGCATATTTATTTATTTATTTTTATTTATTTTTTATTTGCCATACTACAATAACACATTAATATAAGAAGAATAGAGGTAACAATGGTGAGGAGGCCTAAAAGAAACTATGAAGCTTATGTTAATTAGGCCTCCTCAGCTTTAGTTTTGTAAGATGACATTAACAAAATAAGAACATGACGACGGATACATTATTACAAAATAAATGGAAAGTTACAAAATGAAAAGGAAAACTCAAAAAGATTATTTATATATAGATTATTTATAGATATTTATAGATCTATATCCATAGATCTATATAATTTATAGATCTATATAATCTATATTATATATAGATTATTTATAGATATTTATTTATTTATTTATTTATCTATTTATTATTTATTAATTTATTTCAATTAAGATGTTTTCTTGGATGGATATTCCATTTCCCGGGATGGGATGCATTTCTATCCCAAGTTTCTCGAGCATACTTGCCATGTCCGCCAAGTTGGTAGGAAGATTATGTGTCTTCATGCATGTTCACACGTTGTACTCTTATTCTAGCGAGTGTAATACCGAAACCATTATCCTCATTATTACCTTTTCTGACTACACTGACAAAATATTGGGGGTAAAATGGATGCGTATCATATCCAAAAGTAGAATATTCAAGGCCGCTTGATGTCACAAAAGAATTACACTACAGACATGAGCTGTATTACGAGGCTCACTAAAATGTACCTTAACATTAGTTGACTTTTGTGTTTCAGATTTGTACATAGTCTAAATGGGGAAATATGTGTTTGCGGGCACATCGTGGTTAACGAGGACGACCCAACCAAGTCTCGGTACTTTTTCTCTGTTTGGGATCTAAACCAGGGAAGGTGTATCCGCGACATTGATGTAGAGAACGCAGAGGCAGACTTCAATGGTAAGTGTGGGCGTCTCACACGGTTATATTGCTACCATTGCATTGTATTGTATTACATATTGCATTAAAAATCAACACTATCGCAAAAACTGTTTGGCATCCTTGTCAACCCATAAGAGCTATTACAAGAGCTATAACTTGCCCTAAAAGAGAAATGTCGAGCAATAAAACGACAAATTAGTTGATATTTCTCCCTAATTACCCTCATTATTTATCTTATTTCTTCTCTAGAAATGCAGTTGGCGAAAGATGGAAGCCTTCTGTCAGACATTGTCTACGACCTTGATACGATGCTTTATCGAGCTGTAGTGTATGACGTGAAGACAGGAAAGCTTTTGTTCATCTCTGAAGCCGAACATCAAGTTCATTCGTCAGCCATCATTTCAGAAACAAGAAACCTGATCTTGGGTTTGTTTGATGGAACAATAGAACTCTTCGATTTGGAGACTGGATATTCCCTACACAGACGCAGTCATGCGCATCTGGGGGCAATCCATCGAATATACACCAACGATGATGGCACGGTTGCTATGACAACGGCTGGCGGGCTGGACTCCAAGGATCGCTCGATTCGCTTTTGGAGACTGCACACAGATAGAATATCCCTATTAACTGTGTTTACTCCTGACGCGAAAGTGTCTTCCATGAATCTCTCGGGTGATGGACACCTTGTAGCACTGGAAATAACCGAAGTTGTTTCCTTTGTTCTTGTGAGAGAAACTCAAAGAAAGGAACTGCAACTGAGCCACACGGACGGATTTGTTTGTAGCTTCATTGTAGATTTGGTGGACTTTAACGTTCGTAATTCGTAATTCCTTTGTTATTATTCGCTATCTCTGGATGGTCAGCCAGGTTAATTCGTAGATGCCGTAAAACTGGTTTCAACTGAGGGACTGCATACTGATTCTCACTGTAACAATAACCACGAAACTACCTCGCGCTTAATTAAACTTAAGACCCCCGGATGCACTTGCCTATTAACAAAATTTCCAGATTTATTGTCTAAATCGCCAAGTTAATAGTCAGTTGTAATGTTACGTTTTTTACCCGGTTAGTAACGAGGATTAGTTTTTGCTTTTCATTGGCATTAAGACGAGGGAGTGTCTGTTCTACCAGGTCAATAAGACTTCACAAATGACAAACGCCAGCAGTTCTTCAGTCATACAGGTCACTTGTAGCATTGACAAACAGGGCGCAAAAGAATGACAAACATCTAAACTAAATGGAGGTAAAATTAAAGTAAATGTCTTATTTTAAAATATTTTATACACTGTCACTTTGTAAATGTTGTTTTTGTGGACCAGCACGTAACTATCCAGCTAAATCTAAACCCCACAGTCCAAAATACTATGATCGATTATTATTTAATTCACCGGCACGCCACTCAAATATGGAAACAAACATTGCAAATTGAACATAACGTGTTAAAATCCCAACTGGCAGGGGGCAGACCAGTTGGATATTTTACAAGCGTGGCCGAGGATTCAAACTCGGGTCTACCTTGAAACAACTAGCTCCAGTAAGTGGTCAGAGCAATACTTGAATCCGGGATCTACGGATTTCAGGTCCGGCCCTGCCCTAGCCACTCGACCACGCTGCCTCCACTTTGTCTCAAAAAATATTTATTAAACAGATCTGTAATTGGTCACAGAGAGTTTTTCTTTCACTATGAATCGATCAAACAATCAATCAATCCTTTATTTAACATGGTCAGTGCGCTTAGCTAAGAGCTTGTTTCCAGGTACGCCACGAAATAATAAAGATGAAAGATATAAAATAAAACTTCATTTAGACTGTTACGGCACGGGCTTACCAAGCAGAATGCGTGCTCAGTACGCTTAGCTTAAGAGCTAGTTTCCAGGTACGCCACGAAATAATAAAGATAAAAGATACAAAGTAAAACTTCAATTAGACTGTTACGGCACAGGCTTACCAAGCAGAATGCGTGCTCAATACGCTTAGCTTAAGAGCTAGTTTCCAGGTACGCCACGAAATAATAAAGATAAAAGATACAAAATAAAACTTCATTAGAAGTGTATAAATTTAAGTTAACTATAATTAAAAATGATTACGAATTAAAATAGTTATTAACTAAATGTAAAATATAAAAGTTGTCTATAATTGTCGCACATAACTGTCACAGCCCCGTGAGATTCGATATCGATTTAAGATAGGCTATAATAAAAAATGATTTGAGTTAAAATATTTATCTAAGTGTAAAATATAATGAAGAAATTTAATAATGAATTTTTAGTATACCTGTATTCTTATCCATTTCGCAAGATAATTCTATTTCTTTTTTAAGTATTCTGAAAAAAGAATTGCGTTAATAAGCAAGTAATAGATAAAATATGAGATGTATTGATGTTTTTTGGTAAGATTGTCACAGTTGTAGAGCTACCCCTGTTTAGTACTTCGAAGGTAACGCCTCACAAAGCGGAAGAGCAAATCAACAAGTTGCACATATTTTCTTTTTTTCTGTTTGACGTTGATTACTGAAATAGTTATAAATGGCGGGAAACACAGCAATTTTGTTTATAATAGCAGTGTAATAATACAATAAACACAACAGGGTTTAAATCATTCTAAGCATAATTATGAGAATCACATATAAGGTACGCACGAAAATCATTTTGCGGCAAGGATCAATTAACTGCTAAGCGTTATGGAGAAAAATAAAATGTACTCAGAAATGATATGTACACAAAATTAACCGAAAACTCTCCTTTGGGGTTAATTAAAAAAAGTCCTGTAATGTCTGTTAAGTAAATGGCCCACGTTTATTCTTTATTATTTCTAGAAAAGATATTGTTGTCGTTAAAGGCCCACCTTCACCCATAAGACGTTGCCGTCGTTTGTTTTTGTCTTGAAATGCTCCATTGTTCATAATCGTGATCTGATTGGTTGCACGCATTCAAGCGTGAATTTCGTGTCAAAAAGTGATCACGGCGCGCACAGCACTTTGAGTGAAGGTGGGCCTTTAACATAAGGAAGTATGATCGGGTCCACCTCTAAAATTCTCTACTTCTAAAAAATCTGAAAATATCAAATTTTGTTGAAGAATATATTTTTTATATCAATTCATTTGGAAGTTGAAGTTGACAGAAAAGCTTAACGGCTTATCTGCAGTGTAAAGAGGCAAATACTCTCAACCTTAAGTTAACTGCACATATTTATGAATTTTCTTTGCTTTGTTAAGAGAATGTAATGGCTGATGAACAGTGAGAAAAATAAAGTACAAAAGTACAAGGGATTAGAAATCAACTGAATCGTTTTTAATTGTATATATATGAAAATCGCAAATGAGTTTGCCGTAATCGTGATGAAAGTCATTCAGAAAACAAACAAAAAATATTCATATTTATATTATTATTTTGGTTTAAAATTCGTTTGAAAAAAAGAAAGAATAAGTCATGAAGTGATACGACATTTAGCAACAAAAACCGAGACGGATAGCTGTAAATTGAATGTGTTTGCTGTCTATCTCGGGAAACAAAACATAATTCATCTGTAAACTATGCTAATCATTTCCTATTTCTTTTTAAAAAAGGACTACAAATGTCTTGTTCAGTTCCGAGGCGGCAAATATAGCAATAATTAAAATAAATCATGCAAAAAATCTATTGTGCAGCTCAGTTTATTGGGAAAGGTGATTTAGTGGAAAGGCTTTTGCCTTATGAGTTGTCTGTCATTGTTGAAAATGATAAATCTTAGCGGGATTTCAAATGCGACAAAAGAAATTTGCATTCTCGTTTATCCTCGGGTCATATCAGTTAAACGCCAGTTACGGACTATTTATTTAGACAAAGCCGTCACAATCACAAAACATTTAAAGCAGGTGAACGTATAAAAAGACCAGTTCTTCTTTATAGGGGAAATTTCTCAAGTGAAAACAAAAGTTGATTTCGGCCGTATGACTTAGTAACCATTTGGAATGAATAAAATTCTGCTTTTTTGTACTTTATAATACAGATGTTGGACACACTAGTACTTTTGTTTGCTTCGAAGATGTTTCCTTTGTTATCGCGATTAATACTTGCAAACCAACACATTCGGCTGTCTTTCTATTTAGCGCTCCTAAAATGAATTGAGATTTTTCCATGTGATGCTAAATTTGTGTGAATAATAAATGAGGACAATCAGCAAAACAAACAAGGGTTTATTATTTCGCATGCAAAAACGTGGACAAAAAACCTTATTTCACAACCGCAATACTTAAACCTAGACTCGCATTCAAGGTAGCTAAAATAATTATCTGGTATCAAATAAATAACCATTTACTCAATCTTTAGGGAGCTAATTTATCAATGATACTTGGCTAGCGAAAAAGAAAAACAGACAAAGACGATGGAAAGCGGAATCTAAACAAAGGCGTCAGTCAGCCAATAGCATGGTTTTCCTCAGCAGATGTTTCACTAATGACTCGAGCCGACTTTCGTCGTTGTGATTCAAACAGGTACCATATGTTTCGCGGTTACTTTTTCTCATGGAAGAAAACGATAACAACGTGCTTGTTATGTCCGCTGCAACACACGCGAGCAGATTTGTACAGAACGGACAACAATTTACCTTTCAAATCTCGTTCGGTCTTGAAAGAGTTTAAAATGGAAACAACATATTAACAGCGAGTCAAAACTGCTGACTTCTTAAGTTTCTCCTGTTAAGAGTGCTTATATTTTCGCCTGCTTGTCAACTTACGGTTCTTGTGTTATAGCTGAAATTTCATACACACTATATATATCAGTGGCGAAGGGAAAGAACAGCCGAAGAAGAGATACCGGGTTTATCAAATCCAAAAGGAGGGACTTCACAACGGAAGAGAAGTTGGCGCTTTGAATTTCAGGTGATAACCAAAGATTTAAATCACAAGGTGGATTTTTAGTTCGTATTTATAATATGGCTTTACGATTTGGAAACACCACAAGACTTCATCATATTGACTTCCCGGCAGCGTCTACAGAAAGTGGGGCACAAACATGCGAGCAAACAGGCTTACAGCCAGAGGTGAATCCGACTGCTACTCAAGGAGGACAGCATAAAACAGGAAAGGTAAATGTACGAATTCGTAAAAAACAGGAGAAGGAAATCACTAAAAAGACTCGACAGGACAAAAGTGCACAGTCGTTGTCTTCGACACAAATAAAAAGTGAAATCTTAAACAACGGCAGCAGTTGTGGTTTAACACAAGAAGGTCATCGTAACCGATCAACATTCAACGCTATAACCCAGCAAGCCGCAATGTGCTACATGAACTTAACTGTCGAGTGGGATGTCTTAGACTCTTTCTCTGAGTTTGCCACGTTTCTAGAGGTTCAAAACCCTATCTGCCCCGCACATCTTATTGACACTCCAGAGAAGCTTCTTAATGTTTTGTCTTGTGAGCTTTAAACATCAGTTGGGTCTGATTCTAAGATGCAGTGGATCACAACAGCTTGTGCAGCGATTCTACCGCGCTGTTCAAATTATGATCAGTTATATAAAGACAGTTTGCTCGGGGATTTAAAAAAGACAGAACTAGCTGGTTTATGTGAAATACACCGATTGCAAGAATTGTTTAAAAGGCACACGAATGAAGAAAAAAAGCAAGATCTATCTTTAAACTTATTCATTCGTTCTTTTGATAGCAAGAGCTGGCCGTCAGTAAGGAAAACAAACGAATATTTTTCAATTTAACAGGGGATCAATAAGCTCTTCATTCAATATATATGCGTGGTGTGATTGTCGAACATCGCTAACTCAGTTTAATACCCACAAAACAACTCGCTCAAAAAATTGGTTTATCACATCAGAATTTTCACTTTAGAGTAGATCTGATTGCCACTGAATTTTACAAAACATTTTATAGTAACTCATTAAGAAAGGAAAAGCCGCGGCATATTTAGTTCACAGTGAGACACGCATGCAACATATTAAAATATAGTTTATGTCGCTCGAGAGTTTTGCATGTAAGTGGCGCATGTTTCTTTTCATTAAAATAGAATGCGCCATTAACTTTTAACGCGGCAGACGATTACGATTTTATGATAGCATTTTTTTGTGAAGTGATTAATATTTCTCTATGCCCGCCACCTGTATGTCATATTCACAACTGACTGTCTTCGTACACTACTGTATAACAGTGATAACATATTTAATAGTCTCAAAATAAAAAAAAAAAGCTGTTTACCTCCTGCATGGCTTAGGGTGCTTCAGTGAAAACTTACAGCAAAAAATATATAAAATTTCTACCTATGAAAGATCAGACCTGAACAAAGCTATAAAAGAGGAATTGTTCAGTAGCTTTCAGTTTGAATGGTTACTCCCAGCTTAGCATCAAGCTCTGTAGACAATTTATCGATACCGACGTTTTAACCACATTATCAAGATGTTCCGACTAAGGGTTTAACACTAGCAGGGGAGAAGTTGGTATTTCTGGTCGAAATAAAACGTCGGTGATTATACAGATTGCACTTAGCTGGCAGTTGTTTGGTTAAATTTTATTGGAAAACGCGTCCATTTGTAACAAGGTGTACAACACAATGAAATCTTTTATATCAACTTCTAGATCTATATCACTGGAAAAAGCGCAGCTTTTACTACAGTCTCGTACTCCGCACTATTATGAATTTTACCAATGAAGCAAAGCGGGTTTTACAATTTCAAATGAGCAAAATGTCTGCCAAAACGAAAACTATTATCTAGAATAGTATTCATTGTTTATATGAGTCTTTTATAAGGTTTTTTAGAAATGCTTTTCAGTTGTACACCACATCCGTAGTTAACACATAACTGTCAGCAGTAGCTTTTAAACTATCTTGCCATTAGCTGCCGATCAGTTAAATGACTGCTTTAATTTTATACCCGATTTTTCACATAAACAATATTCTTTGTTGACCGATTTTCCGTGCGCGTTTGCATATAAACGTGTTTAAACGATTTTTTTAACTTTAAAGCTATTGGACTTATCCGTTAAAGATAATATTCAGTGCAAGTGATCTCCGCCTAATCTTGGGTAAGCCAGATGGAAGAAATGAGAAACCGTGTTTTTTCTTCCACTTTTTGCTTAAATTAAAAGTGAAAAATCTTATTGTATTTATCGTGACATTGTTATCACGATCTTCAGTAAATCTACGGTCATATTTCTCAGAAGTTCGGTTGTCTTGTAAAGAACAATTAACGCTAAGATTTCGCTTACAGAAACCATTCAAAATCAGTTGTTATAACATACAGTTTGCGCAATGTAATGAAAACGAATTCTCTCTTTCGTATATTACTTAATAGTTCCTTGAATCCCAAAGGGCTGAACCCTTGAAATCAAAATTATTGAATAGCACTTTCATGTGCACCGTTTATTTGTGTATATGTAACGAAACAATTTAAATATTTTTCAGTTATAACTCAGTTTGGAACCGTTTGGTAGCGAAAGAGCAGGTTTCAACTTTCCGTGCATCTCATCTACAATTGTATGGAACTAAAACCGGAAAAAGGCTTGCCTGCACATTTGAATGAACACAATAGACAGCTGAATGTTTAACTGCTGTTTACCTAGCTTACCTCCTTTGACACAATGGCAACCTTATGACTTGCTTATGATCATACATGCTGATTTGGCGCCCCAAAGTAAATTTGGATGTTTTCAGAAATAGTTGTGATTACCATAAGATTGAATGCTACAAAGGAGATCAAATTATGAGACGTTGGCTTTAAAAAAGGGGAAAACATAAATAAATAAAATGGTACTGGTATATACACTAAACCGGAATACACTTGAGAAGCACAATTAAAAAAAATCTCAGGAAAAAAAGGAGTTTTCGGAAAGTTTAGACTTCAGCTTGTTTTACGGGTCTCATGCCGGCTGTCGTGGACTCGCGTGCTCTATCAAAGGGTTCAGTGGAAATCTGTTGATCGATAGTTCTAACCACAGTTCATCTCTTGTTTGTCTAATAACTCTTTATCGGTACAACTAACTAATGCTAGTCTACTACCATCGAGTTCTTTCTTTTTTTCACTGGGAAAATCACCGAGTAGTAATTGACGTAATCGAACTTTAAAAGCCTAAACCTTGCATACACCTAAAGACTTGAATTTGACGTAGTCAGACCTGATCCAAATAAAATGGATCATACATGTACATGTTAGCTGCGAATAAAACTCAGCAAACAGGAAGTTGCATTTGTGAAGCAACTCGTGGTTGGTTGATAGACTGATTCAGTTTGCATTTATTAACCATGCTCAAATGTTCTTATTTGGCTTTCTACTACACTTTTGCATTCAGCTAACCAATTGCAGTTAGTAAAAGGCATTAGTTGAGATAGAACTTGACTAAGTAAATATTATTTGAATCCTTTAATACTGTTCAATCCTGATCAATATGGCCCAAGATGAAACATCTGGTGCAGAGAAAAATGGAAATCGTTCGGAACAAGGAATGATTAGGAATCGATGACTGAATTTTCATGAAGAGAAGTAAGCCAATCAGTAGGAAGAATTCTTTTGATCATTTACAGTTGAGCTTTGCTCTAAATTTGAAAGGCTATTTATCACTATCAGCAAGAGATTATAATTATTTTCTCTTGCTATCAACGACTTTATTCACACGGATTCTAAGATAGATATAACTGAAACAATACACACGTCGGGGTGGGGGTAGGGGGGATGTAATTTCTCCTGAAGTGTTCTATTATTTATATTATTTATATTATGTATATAATATTTATTATTTATTTATAAACGACAAGTTTTTAGTGATTTTCCAAACATTTCCGAAGATTTCAAATAACCGAATGCCCTGTTAAATCGTCTCTGATCATTTTCGAAATTTCCGAAGATTACTAAAAATTTCCGAATTAACATGTTTGAAGGGGATAATCAACTTTCACATTAATGATGTTATAAACAGAAACATTAACAAGTCAAACAACCATGTCTCCACTGTTCCTAAGAAGGATATTATTATCCTGCTACCTTATTTAGGTTTACATAGCAACCAAATCTCTAAACGTCTTAAATCTTGTGTATACAATTTTTACTCTTGTGTCAACCTTAAAATTATTTTTTAAAACACTCGCCGCATCAAATCTTTCTTCCCGTACAAGGACCGCTTAAATCGTTCTCAACAGTCTAAAGTTATTTACAAAGCCAGTTGTTGGGATTGTGAAGAATTTTACATTGGTAAAACTAAACGACGGCTTCATGATAGAAAAACTGAGTATTTTAAGGCCCTCGCTAAGGATGACCGCACATCAGCCATGTCAACACCACTGGACACAACATCAAGTGGGATTATTTTGATATCTTAGCGTCGGGCAAAACTGATGAGTAGGTAGGTAGGTAAACTTTATTTAGACACGGTATCAATTCACAATACATGCTCTTCCATAGAGCCGTGTTTTTAACAACAATAGATTAAGTACTTAACTAATTTAAATTATCTAACTAAATTAATTTTCTATATAAAATTGTATTAAAAAACGATAAAAACTATCCTTTATTAACTATCATTAAATTTGATAAAAATTAAATACATGATTTAAAAGAGCTAAGAGTAGGCTGTATCTTAGCACTCAAAAGTAAGCTGTTCCAGAGGACAGAACCGCGATATTGAAAACTTCGTTTGCCTGCTTCAGTACTCGGTTTAGGAACGAAAAGGTTGTATTTTGAATTTCTTAGATTATGTGAGTGAACACTGGATGTAGCTTTAAAAATACTGTTTAGACGAGTCGGAAAAAGATTGTGGAGAGTCTTAAAGAGAATTTGATTTCCACTGTAAAATCAAAGAAACATTGTTTATACAAGAACTGAAGCCAGCTTTTAATGCAAACGTTAGTAGCGAGTAGCTGATGCTTTATTAATTAGCTGTTTCTTTTTATAGATCAACTGTTAAGTTTTGTACTTAATATCGGTCCCAGTCCCTTTTTACTACTATATAAGTTTAGTTTTTAACACTGTAACGGTCACTTTTGAAAATGTATGTAGTAGCATACGAAACGTTAAGTTTTATCAAAAATGAATAAGTTCAATATGTTTATCACCGTGGTTTGCGTTCTATTTCTAATCAAGCTACGATGGCCCAAGAACAAAAGTCTTTACGATATGTTTGAAGTTTTCCGAAGAAGCTCTGAAGATGTATTGATATTTCAACTCCACTGCACAGCAGACATGTACAATCCATTAGGTTTATTTTGGTTCACTAAGACCTCGCACCAGCAGCTGGTTCGAACTACACAAGTTCGAAACGATAATTACAAGCTATGCAAAACAAAATATATATCCTCTTAAAAATGAAAAAAACATTAATGGACTGGTTTAGGACAAGAATGCCTCACCATGTGAAAAACTATGACTTTAAACCAGCATGATACAAGCCTTATGGACCTTATGGTTTCTTTCAGGTTTCCTTACCATATAAAAAAATCGTAAATTTGTAATTCTACTATGTCATGTATGTCATGTAATTGTGTGAAAATTATCAAATACCCATCATGCACTGTAATAGTCGAACCCAGCCCCTGCTGGTCCCGTACCGTAGAAATTCTCAATTTATGTCTAATAGACAAATTCGGCTAACGCATTGCTGTACCCAATTCAAACCTTCTGGGAATAAGATTCTTTTGTCACATTATTTCCATATAATTTCCATGTCAATGCTTCACTGATTTGGAAATATGACGAACAAATAGTTCTAATCCCAAAAAGTTTGAATTGGGTACAACAATGCGTTAGCCGAATTTGTCTATTCGCATTTCCATTACTCAAACGCCAGAAATTACATTACATTTGATGAGAAGATATCGATATCTTCACTTTCCACATCTCTTCTTCTTCTTCTTCTTCTTCTTCTTCTTCTTCTTCTTCTTCTTCTTCTTCTTCTTCTTCTTCTTCTTCTTCTTCTTCTTCTTCTTCTTCTTCTTCCATTAAACCTGCCTCCTTCACTTCTAAAGATTTTCGCAAGCGTCTTTACGTATTGAGATTTATTTTTTCTCAGTGAGGCAAATACTTATAATTCACCGAGGTTTATATATAAACAAGACTTTTTAAGTATTTTACATATGCATATATTTGAGTTTTTGTCTTTATCTTTTAAGTAATTTTTTTTACAGTGTCCCCAATTAGCTATTAAGCTAAATACTTTTAGACACTATATAATAAAGGTTTTGTTGTTGTTGTTGTAAAAAAACAGTAAAATGTCCCAGACGCTGATATATTAAAAAAATCTGTTGACGTTTCGCTCGTCTTTCAATGAAAGAAGATGAAAGGAAGACAAAAAAGAAATACTATACTGAATCATGCCTTCAAAACCATCTAACATCTCGACCTTTTTCAACCCAGCTTGACTGTGCCTGTCAATGTTATGGAATGTTTATCAGCAAAACGTTTACATGTATGCATAGACCAAACATGGTTTTGTTTGACCCTTAGGCTACAAACATGTCATGACAAAACTAATATAAATTAGATTGCATAGCACACAATATCGATCGAATGCATTATGTTATAAACTACTATAATCTTGCACTTCAGCCCCTTTATGCGCTCAGTACATTCCAGCTCTCAATCTAATGTACTGTATTTCATGGTGATTCGCAATATGTGATTTGCATCAGACGGATGCATGGCTTGTTCTCATAAGGTTATGTTACGAAAATATGGAAGTACACTTTATCTCCTTAGGAGACAAAATGTATAGTTCCTGTCTGTCGATGTGATTATAATACGTCCGATATCAGGGAAAGTAACAATGCTGACATGGATCGAAGCACCGTATTTCCAATCATCAATACAAGACTAAAAAATAAATGTCAGTATACAAGTTATAGATCCGAATTTTTGCTCATGTCGCTAATGTTGTTTCTGGCACGACAAAAGGTCAACTCTGGTGACAAGCGATCATAAAAATCGCTTGTCACCAGGACAATTTATCTCCTCTTGTTAACATCACTGTAAGAACTCCCTGCCATTTCCATGATTCGGCCAGCACTAACGATAGCTGACTTGAGTTGAGCTGACAGTTGATTAGGCCAGTCAGTCTTAAACATCTCTCGACTTTAGGATCGTACATTATTCTTCCATTTAACTGCTTTCTCCGTCTTTTCTTTCAATTGTTTTATTTGCTTTTCTCGCGCTTCTATTTTCCTCATCAGATCCGTATGTTCTTTCAAGTGATCTTGATAAGCACTTTCTATTTGTGTTCTCTCCAACTCTGTGTCTTCCATTGTTTTGTCTTTTAACGCTAAAGCTTCGTTCATTTTTTTGTTTATTAATTTATACTCTAACAGTTTTTCATCTCTTTCTCGCGTTAAAGTCTCGACTTCGCGAGCGAGGTCTCCTTCCTTTTTGTTCCTTTCCCTGATGTATTTATTTCTTTTCTCAATTTTTGCTTTTAGATCGCCTATTAAGTCTTGTGCATCTTTTAAGGCTTGTCTCGACGCCATGTTGTCATATTCCAACTTTTTCATTTCTTTATGTTGACGATATATCAAACTAAGGTTTTCTCGATACGATTTGCCTTGAACTGTGTTACTGCTATCTTCAAGAGAAGCTAGTAGACAAGGTACAGTGAAAGCTCTTGATCTCTTTGATAAGGATGGCATTGCAAACGAGGTGGGCTCGCTTCCAGACAAATGATTTGAACTGCGATTAGGCGAAGGCGAGTTTATCACTCCTGGTCGATTCATATTCTGTTTAGGAAGTTTCATGTCTCCTGTGCTAAATGAATGTTGGCTGTGATGATCTGGTTTAAGCCTCCAGGCTTTGGTTGCTTTTGCATTTGTTGTATCAGGAAGCGTGACCTTTTGGCGACCAGCACATTCCTTATTCGTCACCTCTGGTTCCACCAGCCATTCGCATTCATCCGCTACTTCCCATGTCAAACGTTGCTCAAAACAAGTCTTACTTTCTGTTGTTCTGTCCTTTGAGGCGAAAAAACTCCCACTTGAATTGTTATCCTGCTTTACCAAAGGCAAATAAGTTATCATCTCTGCCATACTTGAATCTTTAAACTATCGTCGTTCAACGCCTAAATATATACAATGCTTGATGCAAGGGCTGTTCTCTATTCCCTTGTATTGTTCTGCGTGTTAAATCACACGATTGTAAAACATCTAGGCAATTTATCGAGAGAGATCGTAGTTAGTGCACTTTTCTACGTTAGCAACAGCAGTAAGAGGCGCATTGTTTACACATTGATGCACAAAAATCAACATCGACCGCATGTAATTAATACCTTGGACGTCAATCGTAGTGAATATCACAAAAGAATTAATTTATCTCAGATCAAAAGTGCATCAACAAAATGACAATGCACTTTGTGCGTCCTGATATGAGGACTTTTATGACGAAACCTTGCTCCGCAATTTGCAAAAGTAACCTTGCTTCAGGCCGATTTGTATATAAAACACAGTGGGGTTTCTGTATAAACATACGATTTAAGTAGGCAAATAAGAACATAACGAAGCCATTCATTCACATTTTCCTGAAACGTAATACTAATAAGAAGACGGAAAATACAACGAATTTGTAGCATTTCAGGAATGTCTTTTTGAGATTGGGGTAAATATTTTTGATCAAAAATAGACAACAAAAATGCATATTTTGAATTGATTTTAAAACACTGTCAGTGATATCAATTTTATAGAGATGAAATGCCTCAAACAAGTTAAGACAGTGGAAAGATTATTGCTTATGGTCAAAAGTCAAATGCATCGAAGTGAGTCGCCAAAACATCCGAAAAAACGTGCAGGTTTGCACGCTTCTCGTTTGTGTAAAGGCTGATTTGTATAGTTGCACAGTAACGTACTTTATGTACGTTTTTTTACAATATCAATGCGTTTAGAACACCTTTAATGCTTTAGTGTAAGGATCTGTAATGTTTTCCACTTTAATGACCCGGTGTATACTAAACCGCAAAATAACAACCAATGTATAATTGGCCTTTTGTTATTCACAGCTTTATGCGCGAAATACAACACAAAAGGTCATCGAGACAAGCAATGTTAACCCAAGGAAAATGGTAAACTTGATTCATGCTGAGTAACTATTGGTTAAAATAACAGCGAATAATCTTTCGTGGCGGTATGGGGCATGTTTTGCAGCAATTCAATACTCATCAGTCATAATAGATTGTTTGCGTTATTCAGTCATGGATGAACTGTCTCAGTGATCGGTGTCATGGAAATCGAAAAACAAACATTTAAAATGTCTTTTCTCTGGGGATTATAATGTCTTACAAACCTGCAATTGGAAGATTGTTTTTAACCCAGTAAGAAGTTTGACCCACAGATAGCTAATGGATGAATGGTTTTTAAGTCAGAAGGAGTCCAGAGTCACTATCTCACTGAAGAGTCTAAAGTTTGACTTACGGCCACTTGAAAGTGCAGTATAAACGTCAATGCGGAATTTTGTGTTTCACTGAAAGCTAAAGCCTTGTTAAAAGCTATTAAAGCTTTTGTCGTCCATTAAAGCCATGAGGAAGACAATAATAAGTCATCAGGAACGAACAATCCAAGAAAATAACGAGACACTTCTTCTGCTTGCGAAGAACAAAGTCGACATCATGAACGAAGTCGCCAGAGCGAGCCACGAAATTGAAGAATTGAAGGCTAAGCTTGCTAAGAAGAACAGTGTAGTAAGGAATTCACAAGATTTACAAAATACTCTGTTACTTCAGGCAGAGAAACTGAGATTTGAAAAGGAGCAGTTGCATCAAAGATGCGAGAATGTTATAAACGAAATGAAGGATAGATTGCAGGTAAAAGAGAACATGATCGCCCAAGTGCGGGAAGAAATTGAGAAATACATTAAGCTACGAAAAGAGGTGGAACATAGAAACGTTGTGTTGAAAGGAAAGCTTGAAAAACGGGAAAGAATATCTACTGGACTGAAAGCTAAATTAACAATGTTGACAACATGGAGCGTGCGATCGGGAAGTGTCACGCAACTCGCCCCACCACCCAAGAGCGTCAAAGAAGAAACCAGTGTACAAAATTCTCATTGATTCTAAATTTCACTGATTCTAAACCTCTCAGTGAAACATTAACATTCATTTGGAAGATAACGCAAATGGATTGTCGAATTGTCTTCAGTTTTAATCCACAGGCCCAAAAATGACGGCTTATGGAGGTAATTTTAGGTGAGCTTCTCGTGATGACTGTCACTATTTTTTTTACGAAAACCTGCGCATTATAATCGTTTTTCGTGAATATCAATAGAGAAAATTCTTTCTCAGTCCAGTAGAAGCAGTTTTGTGGTGATCAGAACGAACACGTCTGGCGATCTCAAGCGGAACGTGAAGAAACGCGCAGAAGGAAACTAGTGCTTGTTGACCTACACCTTTCATGTTCTTTTATTCCAGTGTTGGTGTTAGTATATAAGATCTCGACTGGACCTTAGATGTCTCTTAGCTTGGATTTGGGCCAATCCAAAATCTAAGCGCGATGTTAGAAATAAGACGTTTTGTTGTGACACAGTGAACTGCTTATTAACTATCAGTCACTTTAATACAAGCTGGGGAATAAATATAACATTTTTTTTAACTTTCTGGTGTGTCAGTTTTTAGTTGTTTTTTTTTTTTTGTTTTAGCCAAAACGTGTAATTAAACATTTGGTACACACTCATATAATTCCGCAGAACTCATAGAGTTTCCTTCTATATTGCATTTGTCTTTTGAAATGCGTTTTTTAGTTGACTAGCTTGATTGAGGAGCCTAGTAAGAAAAAAAACCCAGCTCTTCAAGAGAGAGACCGACTGACATAAAATAAACTGGTGCACCGTTTTTAAGTGTTTGCCATAAAAGTATAAATCGGAAAGCTCAACGCAAGATCACTGACATTCCCTATTTGTTTACTTAATTAACATGTTTGCTCTAATTGTACGGCTCAGCAAGATTGACGGTGTTTAATAATACCGGGATTAAAACCTTTGTGTAACCGTACCGAATAACTTATCAATATCTAGTTTACTGTCCGGTCTTAGCTTGATCAAAAGGCACATTTTAAAATATACGTGTAGCAGCTTGCTCATCGTTATGCCAGGTTAAAAGTACTGCCTTACTCGGTATAACTTCCCTCAGTATCAAGCGCTTGCTATCTGCCACTATCTTCAGCCGGCAGTCTTTATAAAAAAAGATTGCGGGTACATGTAATTATATATCTGAAATATGCCGCTTTTATTTATTGAGTTTCTTAAGCCTCTAGTGTTATTTATTTTTCTTATTTGGAGAGACAAAAGCAGCAAATCATGATCCATGAAATAAACAGGCCTAATTATTTACAAAGCCTCGACATCAATATCAGTTGCAAATAAAAGTTATTTCCGGTGGATCGTCTCGGTGGTCCGATAAATGCCTGCAACTACAAGTACTTTTAAAAGGTGGCTGCTACAGGTTTTGGCTTTTTCACTGCTTTTGTATCAACTTTGAAAAATTATAAAACATCAGGCCAAGATCTTAATTAAAATGTGATAAAATTAAGTAAATAAGAAGCAAAGGACCGCGAACGAAAATGCTGTTGGTGTACAAGTAACTGTATTTGCAAAGACCATCGTAACGAAATAGAAGCAGCGGATCCTATAGTAAAGGATCTAATCAGCTATAAAAAATGAAACGATTTGATAAAAAAGCAAGGCTGATAAACGGTACGGAAACGACTATATTTGTGCTATCCAATATTTCGAAAGGCACAGCATTTCTTCTTTAGGGTCTTACACAGGGTCCAGAGGAGCTCTTTAAGATCGTACAAGACGTTATTTTCTTCGAATCGTCGCCGTCTTGAAAGTTAAACTGATTGCGTTACACAAAATATGTACCGCAGGCCAAATTACTACGGGCGTAATTATCTTCGGAAGCTTTCCGAACGAGGCACGAAGTGCGTCAGTTCTTTACTGTACACCGACTTCGCAGCTTCGCAGTATTAATTGGCCCGCGGTACATTTTGTGTAACGCAATCATTTTAAAATTTAAGTCGATGACGACGATTCGAAGATAATAGCGTCTTGTACGATCAAATAGAGCTCCTCTGGACCCTGTGGGTCTTACAGATAATAACTCACAAGGCAAAAAAATGTTATGCATGTTACGCTAGTGTGTTAGTTGCGTTACTACCGTTATGCATGCGCAGGAGTAGGTGTGCGATAGCCTGTTCCAGGCTCCGAGATAGTAGGGAACGCGCGAAGTAAAAAAAAAAAAGAGAGGGTAAAATCGCGAGGGAACTGGGAGAGGGAGGTCGGCGGAGCCTGTAAACATTTCTTTACCGACGCTCTTCCGCCCTCTTTTGGCAAGTTTTGCGATAATCCAATTTTCTGTCGTCAAAATGTCAAAATGTCAATTAACAGAAATAGTTCTCGGATTTCTCCCGCGAGTATTTCGCGCAAAAGCACGTACAAGAACGCGAGGAAATCCGCATGTATTGCAAGACGCGTACACCGACGAAAAGACTGTCCTCGAATCTCGATAGGAGAAACGTAGCATGTAGAGAAACCAAGGAGCCAAGAGTTTCTTTGTTCAGTGTTGTGAGAGATAAGGAATTGCTGGCGTTTTCTGGAACCGAGATGCTGGAGATTCAAATATTTCAAACCGGATACAATGACGCCAAACGTCTGACAATGGAGGTACTGCCTAGCTCCGAAAAACACGTAAACTTAAGCGCAGAATAAACTTTGAGGAACTAAAAACAATTGCAAGATACCACTATTCGAATATAGACCGTGACTATCGCATAAGACTTGGAGCTTAGACTCTTTTAGCCGTGATGAAGAAACACTATCTCGCAAGTTATGCTAACCGCAGACTTGCGCTCACATTAAATCACGGACTGAGAAATGAACTGATCCTAAGCATATCTTTATTTTGATCGAAAAGGAAAAATATCTCAGACACGTACTTGGGACAGACTTATTCTAAAGCTGGACTAAAATGCTTTTAGCGACGAGCACGATTTGTGTTAGGCCTGTCACCTTTTTAAAAACCTTTTTCAGTTGTTCGACTTGATCTCGCATCACTGAAACCAATGGAGAAACGACTACTATCGTCGATTCTCTGCCAAAGCTGCTTTCGCCAGGCGTAGAAAGAGCAGAAAAATCAAGCTTTTCCCGAAACCGGTCGGCAGAATCGCGAAGACATCTTTACCACGCGCCAAGTTTACAAGGCATTCTTGTTGCCCTTTCCTAAGCGTTTCTATATTAGGAAAATCGCGCAGGCATTCGACCAAAATATTAAATGAGTTTGATTCCTTTTCATCACGCGCGAGGATCACGTACGCCATCGTTACGATTGACAAGAATAATGTGCATAGCGAGGTGTTGACATTACCTGTCAAAACGGACCAATCAGAGGGTATACCAGGAGCTGGTATACCGGAAAGAGCTTTTTAAAGAAATGTTTACAGGCTCCGCCGACCGCCCTCACCCCAGTTCCCCCCCCTTTTTTTCCTTTAGTTTTACTTTGCACGTTCCCCACTATCTCGGAGCCTGGAACAGGCTAGTGTGCGAACACGAGGTGAGCTGTCGTCGTTGCTGTTGAATAGTTGTTGGAACTAATCTCAGGAGATTCTGCCCGAGCGTTATTGGAAGATTTTTTTGGAATAGTATTCCGCAATTAATCAGAGACAAACCATCTAGAAAGATGTTTAGAAAAGCACTTTTACGCTGGTACCTTGCCCAATACTAATGAAACATCATCTCTTTTGACATTTACCAAGCTATTTTATAAGTTTTCCTTTACTTTTTCTATTAAAAAATTACAAGTTTTTTGTTTATACTTATATAACTTTAGGAGGCACAATATTAGTTTATCTTGATGTGCCCCTCTCCTCTCCTTCCTAATAGAATGTGATTTAATTTAATTGTTAACATCTGTAAAGGTTTGGAGTAAACAAATAAATGAAATGAAAATGAATGCTCAGTGTAGGAGATATTTTCTGTTGCTCAACCATAAACTGTTGTTGTTCGAGGAATAGCGACGCGTAACAACTGGTGTCAGAAGTGGGATTTTCGATTCAAAACAATCGAAATGGCAGCGAGCGATGAAGAAGTCGAAGTCACCCTGAGCGAGACGATGGAGCAAAACAGAACTCTCCCGGCTGAGAATGCTAAGGCAGAGGGGCAAACCAGGTAGGGAATTTGAGTCGTCATTAGCTGAAACAATCACAGGCACACTCAAGGAATAGTTTAGGGAACAAATTAAAACCGGATGATCGCGGACAGCTTTGAATTTCAAGACATGAAACTGGGTGATCGCCTCAAGAGCTTGCAAGCTAAGTTCACCGAAAGACTGAGCTTGTTAGAAGAGCGACAGTCCAGTACTGAAAAGGAATTTCGAAGCGTCCTACAAGCTTTAAAAGAGCGCTTGGAACGAGTAGAGGCCAATGTGAAAACTCAATTAGAAAAGAACGCCGTTAAACGTCCTGTTGTGCAGCCCGTCGGTGCAACCCCAGAGTCCGGGCGGATGAAACGAGAACCACTCACGCCGATTCTTCGCCCCGGACCTTTGGAGAACCACGATCAAAGCTAATGCTGAATCCGGTGAAATATGACGGTCGTACGCCATGGGAACCTTACTTGGCGCAATTCAATATTGCCGTTCGCATGAACTGCTGGGATGAGACAGAAAAGGCGACCTTCCTAGCAACAAGCCTTACCGGACCGGCGCTTGCAGTCCTTGGTAACCTGGCCGAAAACAAGCGCAATGATTATCAGGCTTTAGTTTCTGCCCTCCAATCACGGTTTGGTTCAGGTCACCAAGCAGAGATTGCTCGTGTCAGTTTTAAGAACAGGGTTAGGCGTCGGGATGAAACCTTATCCGAGCTAGCAGACGATATTAAGAGGCTGGGACGACTAGCATACCCAAATGCCTCTGACGAAGTGACGGACAGCCTCGAACTTGACCAATTCATTGATGCGCATCCTGATGATGACATGCGTTTGAGGCTCAGACAAAACCGCCCCAAAGCCCTGCGAGAAGTCGTAGAACTGGCCTTAGAGTTGGAATCGTTCCAGTTGGCCAGCAAGTACGGGGTACGCCAGGTTCAACAGGAGGATTCCCAGTCAGCTCGGAGAACAGAGTGGCATACTGAAGGCAAGGAATCAAGGGGAACGGGGAGGAACAGGGTCAGAAGTACTTGAAACAAATTGCTGAAACTACCCAGGCGGCACTTGCTTCTGGTACTTCAACTTACAGGCGGGGTCAGTCGGACAAGTGCTTCTTGTGTGGTGAGCGTGAACACTACAGACGCTTTTGCCCGAAAACAAACGCCTCATCTTATGGCCAGTCAAGACCGGAGTCGAATCAGGGAAACTGCTGATGGCCGGCCTTTCGGAGCGTAGGTCGGCTGATGAAAACAAAGCTCCAGAAGTGATCTTTACAGTAGGCACATTGGTAAATAAGGACAATGCACTTACTATTACTGGCTACATCGATGGTTTAGTAGAATGTAGGATTGTAGTTGACACTGGATCTACTGTGACAATCGTGCGACCAGACATTGCAAAGCGATGCAAGGGAATGCTGTTCTCCGATACGGTGAGGCCAACTAAAAGCCTCCTTAGAACAGCCACAAGCGACTCTGCCCTTGTGAATGAAAGGTGCAAACTGAAGATTAAACTCGGTAGGACTGAAACCCTGCATGACGTGCTCGTTGCGGACATCACGGGTCTCGACTTCATGCTGGAGAACAATTGCTCTCTTGATATGGTAGCTGGGAAATTCCTCATTGACACTGAGGAGGTGCCAGTGCACAAGCCATCCCTGACCCCTTCAAGTTGTCGCCGGGTAGTAACGGTAGAAACAATGCTCATACCTCCTTTTAGCGAGGCTTCTGTACCGGCAAAGGTAGAAATGAAACCAGGAGAACATGGGTTGTATGCGATTGGCCCTGCCAAGAGACACGGTTGAAAGACAGACGTGCTAGTGGGGAATACTCTCGTTGAAGTTCCTCAGGAAGGAGTCCTTGTCCGCCTGATCAACCCTACAGAAACACCTAAGAAGATAAAGCAGGGGTATCAGGTCGTCAGCTGCGAACCAGTGGAGAGTGTGCTACACCCAGACATGAATTGTAACAAAGTGGAAGGAACAAAGGATGATCAAATGCCAGACCACTTAACTGACCTTTATGAAAGGAGCACTGCCAACCTCAATGAAAGCCAAAAGATCACGGCCAAAGAGCCGTTAATAGAGTTCAGTGATATTTTCTCTAAGGGACCTCACGATCTTTGTCGTACGAACGTGGTACGACACACAATCAACACTGGTGATGCTCCATCGTCCAGGTAACATCCAAGGAGATTACCCTTCCCCAAGAGAGAAGAAGCACTGGAGGCCATCCAGGACATGCATTAACAAGGGATAATCGAGCCGTCTACAAGTCCTTGGGCGTCTCCCATCGTCCTCGTGAGAAAGAAAGATGGAACTGTACTAGGTTCCATGTGGATTATCAGAAGTTAAACAGCGTGACACGAAGGGATGCGTATCCGCTGCCACGCACTGGTTCTCGACCCTTGATTTGAAGAGCGGTTATCGGCAGGTTGACGTCAGCCCAGCTGATAGGGAGAAGACGGCATCCTCAGCGGGTAGTGGCTTGTGGCAGTATGTGATCATGCCATTTGGGTTGTGCAACGCTCCTGCAACGTTTGAATGATTAATGGACAATGTGTTAGGAGACATGTCTTCACCTATTTACCTTGATGATGTTATTGCACATGCAGAGACATTTGAGGCAGAGGTCGAACATCTCAGGCAGTTATTCGGTAGACTGCGCCAGACAAACCTGAAATTGAACCCCAAAGTAACAAGTGCAAATTGTTTCAACGTCGCGTCAAGTTCCTGGGCCATGTGGTTAGTGAACATGGCATTGACGCTGATCCAGACAAAATTGAAGTCGTAAAAGCCTGGGCGGTACCCACGAATACCAAGGAGGTGCGCAGTTTTCTCGGGCTCTGCACCCATTACCGCCGATTTGTGACATCATTTGCTCGTATTGCTCGGCCAATCCACCAGCTCACAGAGAAAGGGAAGAACTTTCTCAGGACCGAAGAGTGTGACAGAGCCTTTCGTTGCCTTCAAGGAGCCCTTACCAGTACTCATGTCCTTGCTTATCCAACGCCGGACGGCCCATTCACTCTTGACACTGACGCTAGCGATGTCGGCATTGGAGCTGTGTTATCTCAAGAGCAAAATGGAGAGGAACATGTCATTGCCTACTTCAGCAGAACCTTAGAGAAGCCAGAACGAAATTACTGTGTTACCCGTAGGGAGCTGTTGGCGGTTGTGAAGGCAATTGAACACTTCCATGCGTATCTCTATGGCCGTAAGTTCGCAGTTAGAACGGATCATTCTGCTCTACAATGGCTATTGACATTTAGTAATCCTGACGGGCAGATCGCACGCTGGCTAAAGAAGTTACAGCAATACGATTTCACTACACAGCACCGTCCCGGTAGGAGCCATCAGAATGCAGACACCCTATCTCGCAGGCCATGCCTCCCAACTGGCTGCAGACCCTGGCAACGCCAGGAGGACATTGATAAACAATTGGGCGATGCTGTGCACCATACACAACGAGTAGTGACACCCAACCGCAACAGCGAACACCACCACAGAGAAGGTTGCGACAGGGAGCCTGAGTTAGCTGCAGTAGTGTTCGGCAAGAAGAAATGGTCAAAACTTCTATCTCTTGGTTGCCAGATTCTTTATCTGGGTATGCAAAATGCGCAATAATTTACCAAAAATAGAAAACTTCTCTCCCTTCCTCTCACTTTATAATACCTTAACACCAAGTTTTGACTTACTTTCTAAATAGAAAACCATGTAAAAACCTCCACCTTCTTTCATCTATGTATATTAATTTTTGCTCCCTCCCTTTTTTTACTGTTTTATACAACCTGTAAAGCGATATACAGAGGAAAAATCACGTTTTTATATGTATATTGTGTGTAATTTTTATTATTATTATTTTTTTTGCTTTAGCTTAGGATTATTATTTCCTTTATTACGATGTATCTTTTTTTGTTGTTGTTGTATTTCAGTTGTTTTGTCATGTTTATAACCGCAGTAGTCCGTTGGATGGTGTTAAATGAACGCCCATCCTGAAACAAGTCTCTTCACGTAGCCCCGCGACAAAGGCTTACTGGGCTCAGTGGAACTCCCTGGTTCTGATCAACGAAACGGTGTGCTCCATAGGCGTTGGGAAGCTACAGACAGCCAGTCTGCAGTCTAACCTGTTCGGAGAAGTCTGTGAGATCTTGGGAATTCATAAGACACGAACTATCCCACTCCACCCTCAGTCGGATGGGATGGTGGAATGCTAACAACCGTACCATCGAAGCTCAGCTGTCTGCCATTGTTGAGGCAAAGCAGAAGGACTGGGACAAGCATGTTTCATTGTTGCTGATGTCCTACCGAACTACTGTTCATGATACCACCAATTACACTCCTTCGATGCTTATGCTGGGGAGAGAGATGCGTGTGCCCCCTGACCTCGTGATAGGTCACGCCCACGAGGAAGCAAGCTTTCAGTCGCAGGCCAAGTATGCGCAGGACCTGCGCCAGCGAATAGAGACAGTACATGACTTTGCTCGCGCTAATTCACTAAATGCTGGCGAGCAGATGAAGCGACGTTATGATACACAAGGGAATGCTAACCCATTTACTCGCGGTGATCTTGTTTGGTTACACAACCCACAGAGGAAGAAAGAGATTTCGCCCAAATTGGCCAGAGGTTGGGAAGGGCGATACGTGGTTCTTGCGCGGAGTTGCAGTCGATGTGTTGAGTGATGAGTCTAGTTTCACCTGTAGAATTAAATGTATAGGTTGTTTGCCCGTCAGATTAAGGTTACAGTGTACCTTCGGGGGTGTCTCCAGCATAACAGCTCTAGCGTCTTAAGATTACACTTAATATACCTAAACCCAGATATCAAATTAAAGCTTATAGAGCTGGCTATCTAAATATGGAAACAATTTGCTAATAAAATCAATTGTCGAATTTTTTACGACGTCTAAATTCAAACGTCCGAATCAGCTTTAAAACGCTATAACTCAAAGCGATTATTATATTTTGCTGATTTGATTTGTTCTCGAGTTTCCGGACACGAAGCGCTGAAAAAACGTGTCGGCGATTTCCCATATTCAATTGCAGTGAAAAGTTACAGAATATTTTCGAAAAGGGGAGAAAAAAAATTGGAATGATCGCACGGAAATGGCTCTTGACGAAAAAGTTTTCGGAATTAAGAAATTCGCCGACACGTTTTTGTTCATTATATGTTAGCCTAGCTTCTGTCAAAATTTAAGGAAAATCGAACAAATTCCCTTTGAGTTGTAGCTCTTTAAAGTGTCCCCAACAAGCGAAAAATTAACTTTGAGAAAACGGCACTTAAAAAAACATATCGCTTAATAAACAAACTCCGCCCACAAAAGTTATACCGTCATTTCTCCGTCAATTTTCACTATTTTTCGATAATGTTTTTTTCGGATGAAAGTTCATTCTGTAAACTTTATTTTAACGCCAAAAAAAAATTTTTGATAAATTTTCGATCTGAAGGTACACTGTAACCTTAAAGGAACATGTTAAAGGACCCTAGTCATCCAAAATGCACTGCGCGATCAAAAATTGAAATGACAACAATACAGCTAGTCTATCAAAACAATACGAAAGAATCGATATTAAGTTTAATACTGAATACGTGTTTGTAGCGGTCAAAGTTTAAGGTGTAGCTTCCTGTATGTCACCGATCGGGATGCTCCTTGTAACGTTTGGGCTCCTGTATGGCACCATCGGTGACATACAGGAAGCTACACCTTAAGCTTTGGCCGCTACAAACACGCATTTCTTTTGTATTGTTTTGATAGACTAGCTGTATTGTTGCCATTTAAGTTTTTGATCGTATAATTGTGTTGTATTTCTCGTTACTGAAATAATATGGTTGTCGATGTTCACGTTCGATCATGTTTGTTTCCTCTTTTGAATCATGCCGGTCTGCTATAGGAAGCGGATAAGTTTGTATTTGTTATTAGTTACAGTTGAAAACGCTACACTCGCAAAAATAAGAAATGATGTAGTTTCTTGAAAAATCGTTAAAAAATGCGTTATAACTATTTATTTTAAGAATTGTCCAAAATGAATAAATAAGTGAATACTGGACAAAATTTCCTTAACTGTCTTTATTTTATTCATTCCAGCTTTCTCTGTATGGAAGGTCATTCCATTCCAAAAATTACTTGGGGATCATTTCGGGGTCAGTGTGAAAAAAATGGGGATCATTTCGGGGTCGATTTGGGGATCATTTCGGGGTCGGGGATCATTTCGGGGTCGGGATCATTTCGGGGGCTGTACATATCTCTTCTCTGACCTTTCGCGGTGATTTCATTACTTTTGGTCACGCGCCTGTGTAATATAATACCGAAACTCAACAACAACTTTATTTAGTATTACCATTTCTATACATGGTGTTACCTAAAGTTAAATAATTGTAATAAACAATTATAAAGCTAATAATTAATGAGGAAGAAATGCAAATAATAACATGATAATGATAATTTCTAGTTATGATTGTTTCGTCTTTCAGTTGCTTGAAATATAAAAGTAGCAGTTATCCTGCTAATAAATTGGTCAGTGTTGTTGAAAAGAAAAAACAGTTTTTCGTGTTTACTAAAATTTGTAAATAATTTGTTTCGTTCAATAGTCTTTATAAAAAGAGTGTTTCTAAGGTCATTATATAATTTACAATCAAATAAAAAACGCATTTCGTCTTCAACTGAATTTTGATCACAGTGATTACAAATTCTGAGGTCTTCAGGAGTTTTAGGGATTGTAAATCTTCCATTTTCAATTCTTAAGTTGTGATTTCCTATCCTGAATTTAGACGTTATTCTTCTATGTTCAGGATTCTTAATATGATTGATGAAATCAGAGTGTTTTGTTTCATTTTTGAAAGTGGAGTAAAATTTAAGTTTTTTATTTAAATTTATTTGATTGAGTTGATGATTTTTGAGTTGTACTAACAAATTGCTTTTTGCCTTTAATAAGAAAGTAGATGGGTTGATCAAATCTATTGATTTCTTGTCAATATTCAGTTGTGTACATAACAGATTAATCCTGTTGATCAAACCAGTTTTGTTTTCTTGAGCCATTTTGTCAGACATGTTTAAGCAAAGTTTACCGATACTATCAGGAGGTTGATTTTCAAGATTAATCCAAAATTTATCTAAACAAAAACAAAGGTGTGACTGACAAGGGTCCTTTAAACAGTGTTTAACTGACGGGCAAACAACCTATACATTTAATTCTACAGGTGAAACTAGACTCATCACTCAACACATCGACTGCAACTGTAAAAACGTCATCTACATGATACAATGCAATCGCCTTGCCACAAACACAGGCAGCCCAAGCTCACGTCACGAGAAAGCGAAGGATTAATTATTAGCGGCGTGGGAGACGGGACGTGACCCTTTGATGAAAGCGGTATTGGGTTACACGGCGGCCGTTTTAAAAATTTGAGCTCTTTATAAGACTTTGTATGAAAAAAAAAACCCGTAGATTTCCAACGCTTAACAAAGCAAAATTTAGGCATTAATTCAATAAAATGGCTCTATTGAACTCACCTCTGGTGTATTCTTTTGTCCTTTGGGGTATTTCAAGCCGTTTTGGCGATTTCTTTGTTCCCCGTGTTTCCACTCATAAGGAGAGAGCACGGCCAACACTCCATTCTGGACAGCCCACCGAACGAAGCCAAAAATTCAGGCTAAAATATCCCCACGGCCACAAATCCACCGCAGAATCCAATTACAAAGCTTTAACTTTCATTTCAACTCTCGAGCCACGCAATCGCAGCCCTGCGAGCGACGGCAGGCGGCAGTTTGTTTCCCCAATGAAACGGTAAAACCATTGACGAGATCCACGACACAGCGACCGTTGAAATCGGCTTGGTAACCTCGTCACGTTGGCAAGCGAAGACTCACGGGGGGTACTAGAACGCAATTTGTCATGCAAAATTATATTGGTACCATGGGTCCCCTCAGGTAGAATCAACAATACCGCATTGTCTCTCGGTAGAGACTTGATGGAGGTCGCAGTGCCCAGCGGTTTTAGTGAAAACAAGGTTTGGGTGGGGGTGCTCAGTCTCGCGGGCTCAAAAACCTCCTTTTGAGCTATAGAATCTAGCCATTTCCTTGTCTCAATCGCCCAATCAAAATCGCGCCGCGTAGTGTGTACAAATTTTTAAACACCGGTTCAGGTTGTGTTTGTTTTGAAATGGCTTCAAAACCGAAGAAGCGTCCGATCGACGGTGAAAGTTCAGTAGGAACTGAGGAGATACAATCATTTTGCAGATGGAAGTCATGGTACGTAAGTTTCATGTTTATGCAGCTTCTATTAGCTAATCATAATTTTCGCTCGTATTGATGTACGAATAAACTGTGTAACTTCGAACATTTTGTGGATAGTCTTATGGAAACTCGCTGATTATTGAACGACCACGACTCGCACCGACATGACACAGTATTTGAGTGGTCACTAATCTTGCTCCATTCTCCCCCCCCCCCCCCCCCCCCAGTTCCATGCTACTTTCCCTAAATTGTTCGAAAGTCTCCTGCGATAATTACATGTTTACGCATAGTTTAGGCCTTAAGTTTAGGTAGCAGCTGCGACGATCTTTGCGTGATCTACGCCTCACCAATTTAACGTTCTCCCCCCCCATAATTCGTTAACAATTCTTCCGAGCAAAACGGAATTCAAGTTGCAGGAGAAATTTTCTTTCTGTTCAGATGCTGCTAATAAAATTTCCCTTGCTTCCGTAAGACTATCCACTATAACATAGCTAGGAAATTCGCCCAATCTAATTCAATAACTCAACAGACGCACGCCCGTGCGTATAGACAAATTTTTATCATAGAAATGACGTGTGTAAATGCCACTGAGCATAATTTTTCTCACTCACTCATTTTTAACGCGTTTTATTAAAATGGAGAACAACATCGTAAATATCCGGGTGGAAGCAAAAGTCTACACAAATCAAGCATTGACTGTATGAAAATGCCAAAAAACTTAGCTTATTTATGTTTGTTTTTTATCTTGGCGGCGCGATGTTTACAAGTTTACTCGTGACCACGCTACGCTAAAATTTCCGCACAAACCGAGGTTACCTATTATAAAACAACAGACAACATGAAATACAGCAGTAAAATTGCCCAGAACGTTGTGCGAGTCAGTAAAGACTTCAATTCAGAATTGAAAAACAAACTGAAGAAGCATGCGACAGAACAGAGCGAAAAGCTATCAGATTTGAATAAAACTACAATCAAGGCAGTCTTACAAAAATTAAGCCTTAATACATTTAGACACAAATTGTAGTTAAAAAAACGTTACCTGCACTCGATGTAGCTTTTTAGTCCCTTTCTTTAGCGCCCAGCTTTCCAGAAAATTAATTTGACAAGTTTAAGCGAGTTGAATTGTTAGTTGTTCTTGTTGTTGTTTTGACACGGACCATTCGCTAAAGCCGGAACCCGCATCTTTAGTCTACACATTTCAAGTCCGAAGTCAATCCATACTGAAAGCATAAGTTGTTCTCTCTTCAATTAACAGCGAGTTTCCGTTTCAGTTCATGAACCATTTCTCCATTGAGCAGACTGAGTTCGACAAAACCTGCACACAACAACCCGTGATGCGAAAAAATACAAACTTGCTCGTTTTAGTTATTACAGCCATGTAGTGAGATTTTTCGGTTCCAATCCACTTCAAACAATGTTTAGGAACATTTTCAAGGAAGCATAAAGCATATACCAGATTTCAAAGCTAATTATTAGAAGAGATTTTCAGAAAATTGTGCTTGTTCGTTTTTTTTCCAGATCAAGAGCGGGTTCGAACAGCTTTGTCAAGGTGAACTTTCATTCAGCTTCGCCAAGGTGAACTGCGATACGCGGCAATAAGTTTCGAGCCTTTTTTCGTTCAGTCATGCGATCGGTATATATTTTTTTCTTTTCCTTTCGCTATGTTATAAAAGAATTGGTTCATGCTTTTAGCTGTTCATCTATCGAGTTTTATAATTCAACACATTGATACACTGCCCAACTTAATGGGCAAAAAGTTATCGATATACGCTATGTCTACATGACGTATATCCAATGATGGATGTAAATTTCGCATTTTGTCAAGAGAATGCAAAAATGACGGACCGGACTCGATATCTTTTTCTTCAAACTGTGCTTTGTTATCAATGTGTTGAATTAAAAAACTATTATAGCGCTCATGCTTGCGTGATATCGCCTAATTTTAGCCGACTCGGCCTACGGCCTGAGAGATGGTGCCATCCCATAAACATTTAACGATCCCTTGTTCACTTGCCTTACCTCATGAAAGAGTTTCCTGGAGGAGGCAATACAGTCCAGGAGCAATACTTTGGATACCGTCTAAGCTCTGCTCGGATAGTAATCGAGTGTGCTTTTGGGAGGCTTAAGGGGAGATTTGGTGCCCTTCGCAGAGAGATGGACATAAACATTGATGATTTCCGAATAGTCATTCATGCATGCTTTGTATTGCATAACTTTTGTGAAATCAACAATGATTATATCCCTCAAGAAGATGTTGACAGAGCTATTCAGTATGACTATGAGTTTCAGCCACCTACTTCTTCTCCTGGCAGACAGCAAATTACAGAAGCTCAAAGTAAAAAAATAAGAGATGCGTTTGTGCAATTTTTTGATTAAATATTTACTTCAAAAGCACCATTTCTGTCTTGAAGGACAACTGAGGCATTTAATAATGCAAAACACTGAGCCTAAATAACAAGACAGTGCATTTTTGACAGAAGTTATTGTTTCTGAAACTTGTGCTAATTTGCTGTACCGTGCATTACATCAACTTTAACATGCTTAAGGACCCCATGTTTACTTATTGTTACATGACAGCCTGGGGTTTTTAGAATTTAAATTATATTGTTAAAGGAGTGTCAGATTTAAAAACGAAAGAAACCAAATCTTTGTATAATGTATGACTTTTTCAACAAGGTTTTAACTTTAGGATTCAATAAATTGAAGGCAAACATCTTTAATTTAGTCTCTTATTTCCTCTGAGCATAAACCGACTGTGTGGAGAATAATCAGTGAAAGATAAAATGAAATGGCTATATTTAGCCAAACTGGAGAAAATCTTCAAAAGTTTTCACTGATGCAATAAGTTTTTTTTCAAGACAACATAAGACAAAGCTCTCAAATGGTCTTGTTTTTTCTTTTCCAAAAATTGTTCATAACTTGGTAAAGTCATTGTTGTTTTTGTTCATAGTGGCACGATACGAAAAATCAGGGAAATCATAAACGCTTGCCGTTTGATGTACTTCTTGTGATGTTGAAAATGGTGCAGGCTGGGAAAGGAGACTACCAACGAGGCCAAAAATCAGTGAAAGGTTCCGGCAATTCTACTTTTTCATAAATGGCTTAACTCTGCTAGTTGAAATTAGCAGAAAAATTAAGTTTCTGCATTCATTTTTCAAAGGACGAAATGCGAAATTGGTACCTTTTTCGTTGATGTTAGTCGATAAGGTGAAAAGTTGAAAAAAGGTACCTTTCTTTAAAAAAAAAAATAGGCGGGTATTTTTAGCTTTTAAGTGAATATATTTTGACGTCAATGTTGTCCGCTTTTTATGCATTTCCCACTTTTCCAAAACAAAGCTTTTGCATTGGTAAGAAGCAATGTCGTCGTAACCACAAAAACCTACCTTTTTCGCGGTTTGAAGCGATCTTATCAAAAGTGCGAAAAAGGTACCTTTTTTTGCGGTTAGAAGCGATCTTATCAAAAGTGCGAAAAAGGTACCTTGTTCGCATTAAAGAAATAGCGTTATAAGCTATTAGGAAGCCATTTAAAATCCTTGTGATTGACAGATGTCAACGTACCGCTGGCGCCATTTTATGAATTTTCTGCCACTAACTAGTCAAGAGACAAATATGGCGGAATATACGGAAAGCAAGGAATTTAATAAGGAATCTCAATCTTTTTTACTCCCCATAATGGGCTATACGGGGATGCTCCGCCCGAAAGGGGTACCTTTTTGAGGCTGGAGGGTAAAATACTTGCCCCAGCTTGCAGACAAATTTGAGCTCGATCAAAGTGAAAGACCATTCTTCCATTTTCCCCAGTGTATTTACAGCAACTATTCACTCCCCGCCGCGCAGAATACATTTTGAGAAACGTAGAAAATAAATTCGCCTTCCCTCAGCCGCACACAAATTATTTGAAACAAAGTTTCAGCTATAGTGGGGTCCTTTTTTTGCAACAATCTGCCCCAAGAATTTAGAAATATGGCTCTACTGGACAGCTCAGATGAAAGATCAACCAAATCTTTTACAGAAATTAAATACACACTGCGGTTATAAACATGACAAAACAACGCATGTTGTAAAAAACTTCGATTAATGACTTGACGTTCCGTATGCTTCAACATACATCTTCAGAAGTGACGGTTGGATATAATACAATAAAATTTAAATGCTATGGAGAAACACTGGAACCTAATTAAAAGAAATGACAATAGTGAGAAAATGATAATATACAGACCTATCTTGAAGTCTGCTAGAAAATATAAACATATATACAGGGCTAGTAAAGAAAAAGTTTTTCACCACCCACATTTCCATTTAAAGCTGGTTTTAAATCCTTAATCAATAATGTCTCCTTTATTCTACAAATCTACAAATTCTACTAATCTTTTACATAACGATTCCTAAACGGTAATCATAGAAAACAGTACTCTTTTAAAAACATTCTTTAAACTTTTTTTAGTTTAACACCTCACCTGATGTTTTTAACCTTATCTAAATAAAGACTATGCATATATGTAGACAAATGACAGTATGTCACCATTTAACCAATAGGAAGACGCGGTAATTAATAGAGGGTGTCGGCATAAACGGTGTCCAATATTTTTTAAAACAGGTTTGACTATGATCTCATTTGCATTTAATATTCCATCGCCGAATTATCATCAAACCATCATTATGGTCAAACAAAAACTCATTGTCATTAAACAAACCCAAGAAGAAAATTATCGATTAAATTCCCAAACGACTATTTACTGAGACAAATGACAGTATGTCACCATTCAACCAACAGGAAAGCACCGCAATTTCGCCCAACCAATCAGAAAAAAGAAAGAGTTGCAGCAAGCCGTCGATCGCGCGTGCGGAATCCGCGGTCTTTTTTTGCTTATTTTTTTATTTTTTTTAACACTGTTCAGTCCGTACTTTACAAACTCTTAAAAGGGAATAATGCTTATTCAAATTTCAGGAAGTTATGTAAGGGATAATGCCCTCGCTCCGGCCTTATCCGTTTTAATGCACCTTTTCATTGTTTTAGAACAAGCAAACCAACGACTTGCTGTGAAATTTTGCTCATTAGTGACAGTAGTGATTGTCTCAATCCCGTAAGGATTGTGCAAGCATTTTAATCATTGTAATGACTCCCGTGGGCGAATTTTTTCTTGCCGTTACAATCAGTTTAGAATTGATCAACTATGGCCTCGATGAAACGCGGTGATGCGATGTGAAGCGCCGTTTGTGATATTCTTTACTGGCCAAGTAGGATACTTTTTACAACAAGATGCGTATAAAGTTCTCAAGTTACCGCAAAATAGGAAAAAGGAATCAGGAGGATGCAATCTTGGAAAAAATGTGAGCTAGCGAAGTGAAATTTTAATAGTACACTTTTGAAACGTTTCAATTCTTACATGACAAGGGTAAAAAGTTCCTTGACAGTCAGCAGTAGTAATAATCAGAAATTTGGGGATATGGGCTTTAGACTAGACTACGAGCAGTCTCTCTTTCCCAGCTTAGTCCATCGAGCGAGAAACGAAGAAACATTAGCGAACGGTAATGGCCGTGCGAAACTGGGGCGCCTCCAGTTTCGCGCGGCCATTATCCACTCGCTAATGTTTTTTCGTTCCTCGCTTGATGGACTAAGCTGGAAAAGAGAGACTGTTCATAGTCTAGCTTTAGATAAAAATAGGAAATTCACTGTCGATAATTTTTCATTTCACGTTCAATGTAATGGAAAATATTGAGATTTTGCCTTATAGTGTCTATAGTAAAGGTTTATTTAAAACTATTAACCAAGGTAGTTGAAAACCTAAAAACATAAGTCCCTCGGAGATACAGGGTGTATGTTGTTGGTCCAGAGGGATGTTTTGTTTATTTTGTTGACATGTACATCAAAAGTATTTGTCAGGGGTGTTGCGAGTGCTATCCAACATTTTTAATAAATTGTGCTGATGTGCTAAATTGAGAAGATTCTAGAAAATCACTGAGGTGGAATAGTAGGTTATTATTGTGATCAGTGAGGTGGAACAGGAGGTTACTATTTTTAATAATAACCTCCTGTTCCACCTCACTGACCACAATAATGACCTGTTGTTCCATTTCAGTGAGCATGTATGCAGATTATTAGAAATAATGACCTGTTCAAAACAATGAAAAGGTGCATTAATACTAATTAATGCACCTTTTCATTGTTTTTTCCTTTTCCTCGGCCTTCTTAAAAATAATGACCTCGCGCTACGCGCTCGGTCATTATTTTTAAGAAGGCCTCGGAGCTTTGGCATATTACAGCTAAGGCAATGTTATTTCTAACTCTATTTTATGGTAGATTTCCACTGTTTCCAATAAGAGGCGGTTTGTGTAAATGTAAAGTTGAACCATATTCAAATATTAACGTTTGTACAATCTATATTTTCCGTGTGTATTTTAAAAAGCCGGTTAATTTGAATTTCAACGACATGTTAATTACTAGCCAAAATGACAACAAACTACAGACTTCTATATATAGGAAACCGTCTCATTCAGACAGATTACTAGACCAGTCTTCGTACAACCCTACTTCTCACAAAGCGACCACTGTACGAACGTGAACAAGACGAGCGCAACTGGTTTGTGGACCACCTGACAGCTTAACCGACGAAACCGAGTACTTGTCAGTGGTAACACGTTCGTATAACTCTACTAACATTGTTTATTTTTCTTTATTTACTCTGTTAGGTTGCATCTTTTGAAAATGAAGAACAACGATTTGTACAACTCGTGTGTTCAACACGATGGACTGCAGGAGGTTTAAAACAAAATCTAAGCGAAAACTCTTCAGTTGTACATGGTTTACTATTTTATTATTATTAGCGGAGCACTCGCCGAGCCGAAGGCTCGGCTGCGCAGCCCCATACTCATAGAACCGTCCCGTCATTTTTCATGGTCATGGCTAGCGGAATGGTTCGCGGGCGCGTCGGTCCGTGTGCACGTCTGTCCACCCGTTACGTCATCATCGATGATGACGTATATGAAGAGAGAGGAACTGGGAACGACGCTTTGTTTTTCGCGCGCTTCCCCGCGGCTACAAACAGGGCAGTTCGCAAAAGCTTGCCTCCGCGCCAAAACCAACACAACCTGTACTCGTCAGTGGAAAAATCACGGAGAAAGACAAACAAGATACGCCAATTCCTGAAGCAAAGAAAACGGATCCTAAAACTCGCGAACGTTCTGAATATGACGGCGAACAACCTTTGCCGAAGAGGAAAACCACTGGATATCGGACAAACCAACATAAACAGAAAAGCAAGTAACTGTCTAAATGTGATTTGCAAAAATTGCTTAGTTAAGCCTATGTAATTTTACCAGAAGAATTTTCTCCAAGTTTTTACATTCAGAGCTAAATTCACATCTTTGAATATCCGTGGTTTTGGCAATGAAGCCAAACAACGCTCTGTTTTTGATTTTGCGAAAAATTGCCGTTCTGATTTTATTTGTTTACAAGAAACTTTAGCGACAAGTCAAAATGCGATAAATTCTCTGACAGCTAAATGGCGCGGTAAAAGTTTCTGGTAAACAAGGCGGCGTTGCCATTCTTGTAGCTGAAAATACTGATTACAATGGAAAAAAAGATTCTTCTGGTAGAATTGTTAGGGTTTTAACTGAACTCGACGACACCAAAATTAATTTGGTTAATACTTATGCACCCACGAATCCAAGTGAACGTAAATGCTTTTATGATACAATTCATGAATATTTTTTCAGAACTCTTTTAAAATTATTGCTGGCGATTTTAACTGCATTGAAAATGTTTCTGATAAGTTTGGAGGAAATCTTAGGCCCAGTTCAAACGTCGAACTTCACATGTGCCGAACCTAATGCAAATGAGCAAAATCTATTGTTCTTGCTAATTTGCATTAGGTTCGGCACATGTGAAGTTCGACGTTTGAACTGGGCCTTACAATTTCCACGGAGTTGAAAGTTCTGCACAAGTGTTCATCGTTTATTGATATCGGGCGCAAAAAAAAAAAAAAAAAACCGGCCGACTGAGAAATACAAAGCACATGGTTTAACGCGGATAAAACTATCGGTACACGTTTGGATAATTTTTTTATTGCTCAGGACTTGTATGATTCCTTTCTAAAATGTGAAATTTTGCCTTGTGTTTTTTCCGATCATGATTCTGTTGATTTATCCGCAATTTGCATAATGCATTTTCCCGTGGACCAGGACTTTGGAGGCTAAATTTAGAATTTAATATTTACGATATGATCTCAGAAATTATTAAGAAACATGTATTGTACCGGAAAGCATTTAATTCCATTCAAGCTTGGTGGGATTTTCTTAAAGAATCTATAACATTAGTTGCTATAGATTTTGGTCGAAGTAAACAACGCATATTTAATCGCGATAAGGCCACGCAACTATAATTTCTTTGATCGAAGCAAAACGGGCTCTTATTTAAGGAGATAACTTAGCAAAAACCACCATAGAAACGCTCGAAAGAGAAATTCGAGCCGTTAATTTATCCCAAATGAGAGGAAACCAAATTCGTAGCAGAGTCAAATGGCTTGAAGAAGGTGAAAAACCTAGCAAATTCTTTTTTTACGCTCGAAGCAACACGGCTCAGAAAAATACTGTTCATTCTATTTATAACTCCGGCGGTGTTTAAGTCTTTTAACAAGACTCCGGCTCATTCGATTTTTACCGTAATTTGTACTCGCAAGAACCTGTTAATTTAACAGTCCAAACCGAATTTTTGAACAAACTTGAAAACAGATTAGAGCGAAATTTTATCCTGCGAAGAATCAGTTTTATCTTTGGCTAAAATTACCCACGCAATGCGTGGACTTTCTTCAGGGAAACCCCCGGTTCAGACGGATTACCTCAAGAATTTTACGCTAAATTCTGGAATCTTTTTGACCTTATTAATAGTTTTGAAAACAATTTTTTCAGTGATTCAATGCAAGGACGCGTGACTAGGTTACTTTATAAGAAAGATGATAGGAAAAACCTAAAAAATTGGTGACCCCGCCATTTCGCTACTCGATGTTGATTACAAAATTTGTTCAAAAGCTCTTACAAAATGACTTTCAAAAGTGTTACTTTCGATTATTCAAGAAGATCAAACTTGTTCCGTCCCAAGTATAGGACGATTTTTGAGAATTTATTTATTTCTCTTGCGTGACACTCACTGTCAAGCAAATATAAAAATTATAGCTAATCGTTTTTTGACCAAAGAAATTCCACTCAAGTCGGGGGTGAGGCAGGGAGATCCCCAGTCTCCACTTTTGTCCATTTTATGCGCAGATGTTTTGGCTACCAGTGTAAGAAAGGATGATACTATTGAAGGTTTTCTCCTTCCAGAAGCCTGAGGAAAGCGTTTTAAAATTGGCGGATGACTCCACATGTTTTGTGAAGTACATTTTTTTCTTTACACAAATTGTTTACCTCACTTCACAAATACGAGACAGGTACAGGGATTAAATTAAATGCCATGAGGTTAGGAGCTTGGTGCTCATATCCGGACAATCCTTATGGCCTGACGTTGGTGTCAAGAATGCGAATCTTGGGTGTCTGGTCTAGCAATGGTAATGCAAATTTGAAACCGGATAACTGGTTACCACGCCTTTCCAAGCTAGATTAAAATTTGAACCTGTTGAAGGGTGTGGGGTGTTTTCACTCCCACCCTATCGGCACTACTCAATACTAGATTTTTAGTTAATGTTAATACTATTTTCTTTTACCTATGGACTTCTGCTTACGATGAGAATGACGTGCGAGCGCGTTTTTTCATTAAGACCATACTTATGGTATATGGGTTTTTCGAAATAAGGCAACTTTTCACAATGGCACCGAGAACTCTCGGGCCACTGTAAGGGACATAAGAATGACATCACAACACAGTTGCAAATTTATTTCTTTCGAATGACCGAACAGAAATTTTCTGCTTTGTGGTGTCATCCGAATATTTGTGAAGCTTGTGACTCATAATTGAGCTACTGGCAACTCATCATTTCCAAATCAGTTTTTCGGGTAATTTTCCAGACGCAACAGAGATGTACCGCGTATTTTATTCGGAAATTAGTCATACTAGTTATTCTAGACCGAGAAAATGTTGTTTTGTGAGTTATTGTGTAATTTGTGCAGTCTAAATGTACTGTGCAGACGGTCGCGTTATACGCTTACTGTTTTTGAGAATTGCTAAAATTGAAAAATAGTCTGGTCGTCAATCTTAATTCTAATTTTTCTTGTGCTTCCGACCTTTCACCTAAGTTAAGCTTATCATTATCGTTTCTGTTCAGAGAGCTCCGCTGTTAGGCTAAGCCTATGTATATATTAACTAATATTTTAATAGGATACCCTTTCATAACATGATTTTCAAAGAGGTCCTACAAAATATAATCAATTAACTAAACACATAAATTAATAAATTAATAAATATAAATTTAAGGTCGAGGCCGAACGTGTTACGAGGCAAAACAGTTGTTGTAAAAGTTAGTTTTAAAAGAAGCGCTAGTAGTACTGTTTCTTACATATAAAGCTTGAGAGTTCCAGTCTTTAATGGCATGATAAGATAGCCGTTGCTTGCCCCAGTTGGATTTGACGGCAGGCAAACGGAAATCCTGTGCATTTCTGGTGTTGTAACGGTGTACATCGTGTAACGTAACCAATCTAAGAGGGTGTCTATTAATTAAATGTCATGTTGTTACTATTCGTAGGAGTACGCCGTTAGGTCGACGCAGTGGTTGTTAGGGCATCTCGAGAAGAGAGTGTCTGAAATATTGTTGACCATAAGATGCTTATAAAGGAATATTCGAGCAAAGATGAATCAGAAAAGCCCTGATACAGGCTGAAGTCTAGTGCTGGCCAGTCTCATCTGTCTCTTACAACAATATGACGCGCGCCTCTAATCAGAACCAGAAATATTGGCACTTGATCCGGGACACCCAGAACACTGTATATAACGACTAACCCTAACCCAAACCAAACGCTAAACAGCTAACCTAGGGCCTCCTAATTTAGGTCTTCTGGGCTGTTCCGGTGTCAGTTCCATGTTATTATATCCTGGTGCTACAATGCTATAGTTTCCTTGTTTTAGTACATACCCACAAGATCATTTCTGAACTGAGACGTCCTTCTGAAAGGTCACGTGACATGTGTAGACGGAATAGGTGGAGTGCCGATTGGTTTCTGGTTCTGGTGTCTGTTCTTAGTTTCATGATGCTACACTATATATAGCTTACTTGTCGACTTCTTGGACCTTCTCTTGAGTTTTACCTTAATTTCTAAAGTCTGAAGCTTTTTAAGCTGGATACTTACGCTTGCGAACTAACTTTCTCCAATACCCTTGACCACGCATACTCTCAACTTTTTTCAATATGGTTATTGTATTGTTCAATGTACACTTCTATTATCAGTTATTATTATTATTTATTAATATTATTATTGCTTCATAATCATTCCTGTGACTGGAATGGTTAAAGGGAAAGAGGAGCATTACAGGTTCATTTCAGGTTCAATCCTAGAAGAGCAGAAGAGTCGGTCCTGTGGTCCAGACTGACTTCGACTTCGCCGATGACATCGTGTATGGACTGACTCATTTGAGAAGGCACAGGCTTTGCTGCTTTGCGTGGAGGGCGATTGTAAGAAGGTGGGTCTATGGCTCAACGCTAAGAAAACAGAGGTCATGGGCTTCAACATTAAAGAGGAAGTCAAAATCACCACCAAAGATGGTTTATCATTCGCTGCCAAAAAGGACTTGAAGTACCTTGGCTCGTATATATATCTGCTCCATTGAGAAAGACATCCGGGCGAAGAAAGCACAGTCCTGGAAAGCACTCCATGACCTCAAGAACATCTGGAAATCCACCATGCTGGAAGACCTTATTCTACCCTTTGGCTCGGAGGCATGGACTCTCACAGTAGAACAAGAGGCTTGCCTTGACAGCTGCCACACTCGCATGCTCAGAATGGTACTCAGTGTCTGATGGAGGGATAGGGTCAGAAACAGTCATATATGGCGATCTGCCTTGCCTACCTGTCAAGGTAGGCAAGGCAGATCGCCAACTGGCTGGATACGAAACTGCACCCCACAGGAATCTCATTGATCTCATTGTTATTATCCAGAATATTGTTATTCTGTGTAAATATTTTCTATTATATTATTATTACCCTGAACTGGTTGCTGGTGACTTGGTCTTCTGTGAACCGACACAGGGGGACAGGGCCTTGCATACATAGATCTGCTTTAATTGGCGGGACACGGATCTCAATACCGTGGAAAAGACCAGCGGACATAGCGGACCGTAAAGTTTGGCGTGTTTTTATAGCCCGAGGAGACTCTACTTGTTTGAATTAGTGTTTCCAAGATTTTCTGAACGTCACGGAATCAAGACTGGTCCAAAACTATATAGTACGCAGACTCAATGTGCACTTCGGCACTTCACGTTCTCTGCCTCGCTTCTTCACATTCCATGATACGATACAATCCTTGCATATGCCTCAACGACGCGGCATTTCGATTTAGTAACTTTTGAACACGTTTTTTACATCCTACATCTTCACTTTTCGTTGCCAGACATCTTTGACTTATGTTAAAGATGGCAAAGACTTTCTTTACCAAGTCTTTGAGACGGGTGTCAATGGTGGCAAAGCCCGTCTTTGATTTAAGTCAAAGTTAGTGCACCTTTGATGCTGTGCATCTTTGATGATGTGCATCTTTGATGCTGTGCATCTTTGATGCTGTGCATCTTTGATGCTGTGCATCTTTGATGATGTGCATCTTTGATGATGTGCATCTTTGATGATGTGCATCTTTGATGATGTGCATCTTTGATGCATCTTTGATACTGTGCATCTTTGACGCTTATCAAAAGTATACTAAAGGTGCTGTCAAATGCTGCTTTGTCTTGTACAAAGGTACCTTTGATTCGCCTGTGACGGCATCAAATTTCTAGCACTTTTGACGCGCTTCAAAAGAGTGTCAAAAGCATAGTCAAAAGTACGGTAAAACCTTTGATCACATTTGATGCCTGTGTCGCGCAGTTTTGTCACACCATTGATGGAAATGAAAGATGTTCGTACAGTCAGTTTATCAGCGTCGTAAATTGAACTGGCAAGTGTTCTGAGCAAGAAATGTAAGTGGGCTTCAGTCGAAACATCTTGGTATCTTCCTCTCTAATCTTTGGACGTCTTCGGTAATCTTCGGCAAATATGACTGAAAACATTAAAATGACCTTCGGACAATCATCGGAAATTTTCGTAACACCTTCGGTAAATTGTCGAGAGTCTTCGATAAACTTCGGAAAATTCAGAAATTGATCACAAACTTGCAACTAGCATCATAAAAATATCCGGCAATTGTCAAAAAACTGTCAGAAATCTTCGGAATACCTTCAAGTTATAAAGTCATGAATACTCATGACTCGATTTTTCTTTGTATACACATGAGGCAAAAGGCTCCCGTGTATACTAAAAAAAATCAAGTGACTCGTGGGATATCTCACTGTATACTACTCCAAGCCATTATCATCTTGTGCGTGCAATCCATGTCGATACGACTTTCTGCACACGGCTGTGTGTTCGTTCATCCAACTTGTATTCTATGAATATTTGCCACAGAATTGTCTATTTAAACACACCTTATTCGATGGTTTAACAGATGATACGCGCGGATATTTAACGAAATGCGTAGTATTTTTTCGAGTCCCGCAGGGGCGAGAAAAAATGCGAGCAATGAGTAAAATATCCGCAAGTATTATCTGTTAAACCATCGAATAAGGGATTTATTTTTCGACTAAAATTATTTTATTTTTAATAGCTTGACGTCTTTGAACCGGAACAGTAAGGTGTGATACGGCAATCTACTTTGTAATACGATCGGATATTTTGTGTGTCCTCTCTTCCTTTTAAGGTAAAATGACGTCACAGTCGAATTATTAAGCATAATGTTACCTCCCTCCCTTCATCTATAGAGCGTATGCACTCACGTGGCAAGCAGCTATGCAAATTTATTGGAACAAAAGAAAGTGTTAACATAAGAAAAGCGTTCAAATCCCACAGGATTGTTTTGGTACACCAATATGGCCGCCGTGACGTCATGTGCATACGCTCTATGATATAGTTGGTCAAATATATCCATACTCAAAGACATGACATTAATCTGTGCACTGAGAGCAGTAAAATAAGCTTCAGTTTTGGGGTAAACTTAACACATTGGATATTATTTATTTTTACTCATTTCTACAAAGTCATAAATTCCTTTGTAGATTTTATAATTGCTACTATAATGTATGAAATGCACTCATCAACAGCTTTAAAATAATAAATCGTGGGATAGAATTTGTATGTATTCACCTGAGAGATAAAAGGCCTTTGGCAGTGGTCTTGAAAGGGGTGACCGTAATTACACGTCCGTTGTCTCATAATGCAATTTTAACGCTTTTTTCGCGGTCTTGTGTAATCCATTTGCCTTCTAGCACTAGACAGCCTATTTACCTTCATCTTCTCAAGAGAGAAAAAGAGGAATATTGGTGAACAAATAAGATACAGGCAATTGGTACAATTGATACAATTGGTTAGATCATGTTTAATGAATGTCAGCTGACAATAACCCCAAGATCATACTAGTTAACATGGACATCCGAGAACAAGCGAAGGACAGAACGGTCAAGAGAGACGTAGGGAGAACCGTCGATAAGGAAAGGACGTAGTTAGGATTTTGAACCTCGAGTGAAACAGAGACTGCAGCCAGAGACAGAAAATACCAGGAGGAAGAGGATTGATGGCCCTATTCTTCACGAGATAGAGAGGATAGATGATGATGATGATGATGATCGAGAGAGAGAGAGATAGAGAGAGAGAGAGAGAGAGAGAGAGAGAGAGAGAGAGAGAGAGAGAGAGAGAGAGAGAGAGAGAGAGACACTGTGTGTGCGTGATGCCTGTAACTGCGCGAGCACATACACGCAACACGCGCGCGATAATGTTTAACCACATATTGTAGACACTTACATGCTTCATAATTACACTGATTAGAAATGTCTGTTTTATATTACTAATGCTCTTGTCTCGTAAAAAGTATTATTTGTAGAGAACTGTAGGTGATTATTGATTGAAGACAGGTGGCTCCTTATGAAGGAAATGGGTCTCAAGTTTATCAAAAATTCAACGTTTAACACACAATGCAAGTAACTAACAGGTAAGTCTGGATTTTTTTACGATTAACAAAGAAAAAGTGACAGTGTGGTTTTCAATTGAGTATCGAAAGTAATTTCGCTGTTGATTCGGTTTTGCAATACTTTGCTTTGTGATTGGCTAGAACATCTTGCACCATTTTCTCGACCAATCAGAGGTAAAACCAAAACCAATCGTGAATTGCCTGTACACGTTTCCCGCGCTTGGCGCCAGCGACATGTATTTACTTCAAGCTCTGCATGATTGGTTCATTGGATCAGTTCTCTGCTTCTTTTTTATTTGTCGTAGTAGTTATTTTGGTTTTGGTTTTACGACAATAGAGTGAAAACTGCCTTACGATGTCAGCTTAATAAATAGACTGGGGCCGCAATACTCAAGTAAAAATAAGGTTCTAACTAATATTTACCAATTGCACGCAATGTTAATCTCACAGTTTTGCAATGTTTTAATCTCGCAGTTCTCATGGATGCCAAGAGCCTATTAGATTGGAGATGCTGACAAATCCGCTACAGGGGACTGAGCCAATGGCGAGTTACTAATTGCAGCTAGGTAAATAATTGAAAAATTATACGTCTTAGTTTTTCTTTCGTGTGTGCGTGCGAGAGAGAAAGAAAGAGACTATGTGTGCGCGACACCTGTAACTGCGTGAGCACATGTACGCAACACGCGCGAGGATAATTTTTAAGCACATGTTATAGCCACTAACATGCTTCATAATTACATCAATTAGAAATGTCTGTGTTATATTACTAACGCTCTTTTTTCTCATAAACAGTTTAATTTTTGAGAATTGCAGGTGATCATTGATTGAAGACAGATGGCTCCTTATGAAGAAAATGGGTCTTAAGTCTATCAACAATCCACCGCCTAACACAAAAGGCAACTTACTAAAAGGTATGTCTTGGAATACCTGTGAATGTTTACGATTAAGAAAGGAAAAGTGATAGTGCAGTTTTCAATTGAGTATCGAAAGGAAATTTACTATTGCTTTGGTTTTGTAATGCTGCGCTTTGTGATTGGCTAAATTTAGCTTTAGTGAGATATTTAAATATCTCACGCTAATTTTTCAACCAATCAGAGGTGAAACCAAAATCAATTCTGACTCGAGCTGTGATTGGTTCATTGGATTGCCTGCCTTATTTTTGATTGGTCAGAGTAATTAATTTGGTTTTGGTTTTACGACACTCGTGTGAAAATCCCTCTACGATATCAGATTAATAACTAATATTTACCAATTGCAATGTTAAACGTACAGTTTTGCAATGCTTTAATCTTGCAGTTCTCAGGGATGCCAAGAGCCTATTAGACTAGAGATATTAAGATGTTAGATACTAATTGCAGCAAGGTATATATACGCGCTAGTTATTTCTAATTCATTCATTCCAGCCCATCACAGCAAAAAACGTTTTTCTCTTGCTGAGATGAAACAAAACAGAGAATCGGCTGCTGACGAGAGTTAGGCGGCTCACTAGGGTATTAATAAAGCATAATTTTCTTCTCTAGCAAGAGGATTCCAACATATTTTTGCTTATTTATAAGTTGTCATTGCCATGGAAACACAGCACCTTAAGAATGGCTATGTAGCGGAAATGGATATGGACATCATTTGTGAAGGAAAAACATACTTAGCAGGGTAATTGAGACGGTTAATTTTCCCAATATCACGCAATTTCGTTTATTTTTCCCTAAAAAGGTCTAAAAAGAATATGTGAAAGTTAGCGTTTGTGTCTCACAATTTGGAAAGAAACTCGAGAAAATTTGCTATAAATTCTGCTTTTTTGCTTTTTTGATGATGTCACAAAATCGATAGTTAATACAATATTGTTATATGTTATAGGTTGATTTCTGAGGGGAGTGTGGAGGGAAGCCTTTAAACAGCAATTATTGTGATTGCATTCATGCAGTTTGCTGATCACTTCAGAAGGTGAGGAGAGCTTAACTGAATGATGTTGCCTTACTCTTTATGAAGAATTTATTATAATCTGTATTTCTGTATTAGACTGTGGTTTTCACCATGACGGAAAGGAAAAAGAACCCAGGGATAGCTGATGACAAGAAGTGTATTATAGGTAAGTCAAAGGTACTAGGTTATCATGCAGCTGCTCAAACATGTCATTGCTTATTTTCGAAATTGATTTAAAGCCATGAGTAAATGAGGACGAGAGTCGCCGATTTCCTCTCGCGATTTGGCTTGAAATCGGTCATGCACTTCTCAAGAGCTCTAATTGAAAGTGGTGTTGAAAGTTGTCGTTCAGAGTTTCTCTCGTTTGGCCCTCGCCTGAGATTTTTATGAGAGTTTTGCAGTAAGCAACTTTTTAATCATGTCCAATCAGTATTAAGTTTATGGAGAGCATTTTAAAATTATTGTGTTCATCCGCTAACCAACCTACTGCAAATCTATTTACACCCGTTCGTTAAATGAAGAGATCTCAGCCAAGCATTTACCACTTTCAGTAAAATCACTTATACATGCTACTCGTACGCCTTAAATCTCGTTTGACTGGAATGAACTGAATATAATCACTGAGAATTAAAGGAGACTCTCGTCTAATTCTTTTTCTTTAGCTCTCGTTGACTCCCGATCTTGTTTGGCCTGGCCTCACTTATACACAGTTCGTTTTCACTTCAGGTTATACAGAAGAGGAAGAAGGATTCAAGGGAGACTAAAGACGCGAAACAAATCACATCACAGGTACATCTCGAGGCCCCAGTTGTTCAAAAGGTGGATAGCTCTATCCACCGGAGAAATCACTATCCAGTGGATAACACAATTGGTTTTGCTAATGCCTATCCACTGGATAGTGATTTATCTGGTGGATAGAGCTATCCACCTTTTGAACAACCGGGGCCTGGATCATAATAATTTAAACTTACACTTGTTTTTACGTGGGTTCACGCGTGGAGCTTCCTCGTGGTCGCGTTATAACTTGGGCCTCTGTGTTTCGCTTCTGTCTCACCTTACTTTTGGAGAAAAGAGAAACTGGTCATAGTCTTTTTTTATTTACGCTCAAAACCTTGGTATTAAATTGCCCACAACCGTAAACTATAAAAATTGGGTGCAGGAGTTGTGGTCTGATCCGGGTAGTACGTCCCTATGTAGATATGTGAGGCCCCGAAGAATTGGAATTTGAGCTGTTTTCGTTTTTCGTTTGGGTATTATGGTCTACAGGGTTCACACTATTCCTGGAAAACTTCCCGAATTTAATTAACGTTTCTCCACACACACACTTAGTATGTCACGTACGATAAAAGCCTAATGTTTTAACCATTTAGCCGTGAAAATTGTGAGTTTCTTGGTTGGGGATTATATTCTTTTTGTACCCTGAAAAACTCTGGAATTCCGTCATCTCTCAGTATTTCGAACCCATGATTTTCTTATAAATCTTAAAATTGGGTATAGATGTTTTACGTTGGTATTCAGCGAAACTTTTCGTGAATTTTAATTCTCCCACCATGGTAAGAAACTGCGACATTATTGCAGTCTAATTGTTCAATATACCATGTATTTTCAGCTATTTCAAGCGACTTCACAACGCTTTTGGAACTCCATGAAAGGATATTCAGCTTGATCAGATGAAATGGACTCATAATCAGGATCGGATAATGGACCACCAGCTGTTCCTGTTGCATGCTTCTGTTAGTTTCAAAGAAATCAGAGTGAATAATCTAAGTCGTACAAGAGCGCTTTTTAAGGGCTGTTTTAAAATGTATCCATTACCACATGCTGTCTTTAACCGGTATTTTTAGTCAATAGGCCTTATTCACGTTAGCCACCATTTTGGTTTTTATGTTATAATGCTAATTACCCACGTGATTTCTCGGGGGGGGGGGGGGTGCAAACAAATCAAACTCGGGAGATTTCTAACAGTTTCCTTTGTATACTGATCTTTTTTCGAAGCTAATATTGTAGGCTTATGTTAATATTCGCTCAAATTCAAATATTTTAAGGGACAAATTTACAAAATCAAGGGATAATTTTGATGATGATCATTCAACTTTAAAAATGCAGTAACAAATTTGACGTTAATTAATTTATTGTACAAACCGATCATGCCCAGGTAAGCGTGTGTGCGTGTGTTATCATACAATGGATAACATATTGAAAAGGGATAGCTATGTTTGCACAAGAATTAAGAGTATGCGCGTGTGAATCAAGAAGGAATAATCGTGTTTAATTTATATACGAATTAGGAGTGGTAGGGATAATGATGTTTACATAATGATTTCGTTTGATCATGACTCAAGAAGGAATGAAAGTGCTCATATAAGAATAAGGAATATCCGCGTTTCAGCAAACAACTGACAAATTAATAATAAAGAAGAAAATATATGTATAATAAATACGGGGGTGTGCCTAATTAATCACGATATGGATTTGATTAGACAAGACGTACTTCATAGGCATAACACTCGCAACAAAGGCAATTTTAGATTACCACGTGTCAAAAGAAATTGGGGGAAGCAAAGAACACAATATCATGCCGTTTCTGATTTTAACTCACTCAGTCAGACGATCAAAGACTCAAGGAATGTAAATAGTTTTAAACGTAATGTTTTTAAGTTTTTAATATAGCTATTTACGTTTAATTTTTATTTATACTTATTTTTAATTTTTTATGCATTTTTTGTATCTTTCTAATCCCTTTGAAATTTTTATAGTTTTTGTTTTTATTATAAACATCTAGTTTTGAGTTTTTTTTTTTGAAAACCATATCTTTTATGAAAACGTTTCCTCAATAAAGATGATTATTATTATATTATTAGGTAGTAAACAACTAATAATTGACTTTAGAAGGAATAATAGTGTTTATATAAAACTTAGGAGTGTGCGCGTGTAAGTGAACTACAGAATCAAATGATTGCGCATGTTGACAAACAACTGATGGAAGAAAGAGTGTTTGTGTGTGTTAGCAAATAACTGATACATGAATTTTTTTAAAAAAGGATAATGTCTATAAATATTAAGAGTGCGCGTGTTATCAAATAACTGAGAAGGGATAATGTTGTTTGTATAAGTATTAACAAGGGTGTGCGCGTATTAGCAAATAAAAGTAAAAAAAATACATTATAGATTATGATACATTAATTGAGTAGTGATAATATTTGTATAAGATGCCCGTTTTGGCAAACAACTGATCAATAAATTTAGAGGGGATAATAATATTTTTATAAGAATTAAGAGTGTGGTGCGCCTGTTTTAGCAAACAATTAATACACGGTTTAACAAAGAACAATGTTTATATAAGTATTAATTGATAAGAATGTGAGCGTGTTAACAAATAACTGTCACGTGATCAGAAGGAATGATAATATAAGTATGAATAATAGTGCGCGTGTTTTAGCAAATAACTGATACCTGAATTAAGAGGGATAATAATGTTTATATAAGTATTAAGAGTGTGGGCTTGTTTTAGCGAACAACTGTTACACGAATTAAGAAGGGATAATAATATTTCAGATAGAATTATTAATATGAGAATGCGCGTGTTTTAGCAAACAACTGATACATAAATTAAAAAGGGATAATATTGTTTGTATAAGTATTAAGCCGAGTATGCGTGTTATAGCAAATGACTGATACATGAAATAAGAAAGGGATAATAATGTTTATATAAGTATTAATAAGAGCGTACACGCGTTAGCAAATAACTGATACATGGATTAAGAAGGGATTCTAATGTTTATATAAGTATTAATAAGAGTGTGCGCGGCGTCTCAGCAAATAACTGATACATGGATTAAGAAGGGATTCTAATGTTTATATAAGTATTAATAAGAGTGTGCGCGGCGTCTCAGCAAATAACTGATACATGGATTAAGAAGGGATTCTAATGTTTATATAAGTATTAATAAGAGTGTGCGCGGCGTCTCAGCAAATAACTGATACATCCTAAGAAGGGATTCTAATGTTTATATAAGTATTAAGAGTGTGCGCGCGTTTTAGCAAACAACTGATACTGACATGAATTAAGAAGGGTAATAATAATGTTTTATAAGAATTAATAAGAGTGCGCGTGTTATAGCAAACAACTCGTATATGAATTACAAGAAGAGATATCGTTAATTTAAGTGTTAAGAGTGTGCGCACGTCTTAGCGAACAACTGATGCATAAAATAAAAAGGGATAATGTTTATATAAGTATTAATAAGAGTGTGCGCGGCGTCTCAGCAAATAACTAATACATGGATAAGAAGGGATTCTAATGTTTATATAAGTATTAATAAGAGTGTGCGCGACTTATTAGCAAAAAACGGATACATGGATTAAGAAGGGATTATAATGTTTATACTGATAAGTATTAATAAGAGTGCGCGTGTTTTAGCGAACAACTGATACACGAATTAAGAAGTGATAATAATCAAGATTTATATAATAATTAATAAGAGTGCGCGTGTTTTAGAAAACAACTAATATATAAATTACAAGAAGGGATAATGTTCATATATGTATTAAGAGTGTGTGTGCGTTTTAGCAAACAACTGATACTGACATGAATTAAGAAGGGATAATAATGTTTATATAAGTATTGAGAGTGTGAGTGTTAACAAACAACTGATACATCAATAAATTAAGAAGAGATCATTAATGTTTATATAAGTATTAAGAATATGTGTGTTATCAAATAACAGATAATTTAATATAAGAATTAAAACTGTGTAGGGTGTTAGCAAATAACTGATAAGTGGATTTAGGAAGAGATGATAAAATTTATGTACGATTTAATGCGCGCTCGAAAGGTAGTGTTTCTGTTAGTCAACTCATTGATGAATTATAAAGGGTTTTGTGTTGATATAGGGTATAAAAATATGCGCACGTTAACAATGAAACAGAGGTATCGCTGTTTTGAATTCATTTGAAAGGACAGGATAATACAACTGTCCTTGATATTTATCACGAGCTAAAAATCGTTTGGCACAAAAACAGAGCCATAAGACCTGCAATAAACTTCCATTTAATTTTCAATTTTAGCCGCTTGTCAGATCAAATTCTCCTTTTTAATTTTCTTTGCTTTTTTTAATTTTAATTAAGTCAACATGATTTTGTATCTACCGTTTTCATTCTTGAATGCAGTCCATTACTGCTGTCATTGTATAGCACGGAAACTAAAAACTCTAGTAACATCAGAAAGTTCAGTGTCTACGATGATCCTGTTATTGTAAGCCTTATTATTGTTATAGTAAACGTTATAGTAAACAATCTTTAGCAGTGTACAAAGTATCTGTTATCGTATTTTTAACTGTAGTTGTATACGTAATGTTGTTTTGCTGATTGTATTATGAATAAAGATTTCAAAATAAAATCAGAGAGTTCAAGAGGAACGTAAAACGCGAACTACACTAACAGTTTTTTTCGCATTAATGTATCGTATATAATAATGTATAATGTACCATATATAACAATATTGTTATTTCTCAGGTTTGATATTGTAGCTTTTTATTATTTTATAATATTTTGTATCATTTATAATATAAATATTGTATTAATATTTTTCTTAGGTTTGATTAATTATATATCATATTGTAAATTAGTGCTCAGAAAAACCAAGTTGGAGGAACTAATAAAGTATTGTATTTTATTGTCCAAACTGTTAATAAGTGTTTCTAGTCCAGGATGGACTGGGTCTAAATTAATGGCAACTTGAACAAATTTAGGGAAGCCATTGTTGGTTAGCTTTTGTGTTGTGGTGTGGGTATTGTTCAGTGTCTTTTGAAACTTTTGTTTTACGTCATTTGGTGATCACACCATCCGCAACACCAAGAAACTACCAAATTTAGCCTAACTTTTTTCTGGTTCGCTCCTCGCGCGCTCCAAAACTCTCCACTTCTCTCTCCCATTTCTAGCGCATGCCACGAAGGCTACTATTTCCCGTCTATTATTTTATCCTTTACCCTCCCTCTTTATAACTTGTTACTTATTTCTCGGATTCCCTTGCCAATGACCCCTCTGTCTCCCAATCCAACTCGGATGATCTTACGTGCAGTTGTGATTTATCCGGTGGATAGCGCACTGCGTTTTGTTAACGTTTATCCACTGGATAGTGATTTATCCGGTGGATAGCGCTATTCACGTTTTGAACAACTGGACCCAGCCGTTTATCAACAGACTCCCTTTCGGTATTAAATAATGATTGTAATTAAAAATATAAGGTATAATTATAATAATAGTTTTCACAATATTGCGTTTATGAGAAAAACGATCAACTTGAGCTGAAAGGCATTGATGCGCGTTATTGTAAACTGTTGTATTAATACCTGCGACAGGCTGCGTAAAAAAGCTATGAAGGTTTTTTTGTACAAATTTAAGGAAATAATCTCTATATATTAAAATTTTACCACTGTTAGGAAGCGAGTGTCGATATGGCGCAGCGGTTTGATTTAGGTTTGATCCTCGCGTATGTAAATCTAATTTTCTTTGTTTGCTGTACTAGTCTTGTAGCGGAGCACTTGCCAGGCCGAAGGCCTGGCTGCGCAGCCCCATACTCATAGAACCAGAACCTATGCCCTTCATTTTTCATGGTCATGGCTAGCGGAATGTTCCGCGGGCGCGCGTGTGCCCTCCGTCCGCCTAGGTACTTGGTGTATCCCTGATAATAATGTATGGTACTTCATGTATCCCTTATTGTAATGTATTTAGATATATTGCAGTGTAATTTAGGGTCGGATTACAGTATCTAGGGTTGAAGCACTGATTTTAGTATTTAGGTTTAAGCACTGATTCCAGTATTTCCAGTGTATCGAAAGGGTTAGTTCTTATATATGGTCTGGCGGTTGGCAGCATATTATCTCATATCCCTTAAAAATTACATTTTCCGGCAGCTAATCCTCGGTGGTACAGTGGATAGTGTGCATGGAGTAGATCATACGGCCCGGGTTGGATTCCCTATTCTGCTGTTTTTATCTTCTTTTTCTACTGAAATAAAAACTAAGTGTTTAAACACAAAATAATAAGGGATACACCAAGTACATACCTCCGTCCGCGTGTGCCCTCCGTCCGCTGTCGCACAGGACCGGACTACTGCGCAGGACTAGCTCGCGGGCGCGTATGACGTTGCAAAACATGCGCGTACGACGTCATGTTGAAACCAAAGCGAGGCTTTGTTTTTCGCGCGGTTACACGGCCGAATGTCACGTCAGCTAGAAAAACACTTTGATGTTTTGCTGTGAATTTACTAAGCGGAGAAAACCGTTTAAATTAAAGGCGTTATTTCCCTGAATATTTCGCGGTTTGCTACTCAAGACAAGGATACTAATTAAGGGAAGCCGCTTTAGTGGAAAAAGACGAGCTTTCATGGATAAAATCTTGCTTCGAGGAACTTCATGTATTACGTTTTTATCAAATGCGGGAGATGTTTGTTTTGTACGGATTTCAGAACCAGAAGCGGAGATTTGAATTTCCAAGCAAGCGAGGGACATAAAGGTAAAACAGATTACAGTTTTCGATGAGAATTTATGTTGATATCAATCTGTGTGTGACTTTTTATTGGTGTTATTGTTAGTTTTGGAGAATTGATTTTAAAACGTGCTTAAATTCAGTTGTATCGATCTCTTGAATTTCATCGAAGAAAGCTTGAACTCGATGAGCTATAATTAAATGGTACGCGTTTTGCTTTTAAACGTAAACTAATGGAGATTTGAATAAATTTTTTCGAAAGAAGATTGTGTTGTCCATTTTTATGTGTTTGTTCATTCATTAGATAGTTTGAAAAGCGATTTTATGTAAACAAAACAAGACTTTGATTTTATAGTACAGTTCTATCTTCACACGCATCCCCATATGCAAATATGTTTGTGTATTTTTGCAATTTTTGATTTTCAAATCAGTTTCTCGGGCAATTTTTGACAAACAACAACTGTATTTTATTCGGAAACTAGTGGTACTAGTTATTCTAGAAAGAGAAAAGTTGTTTTTGTGAACTTTTGTACTGTCTATAAAAATGTACTGTGCAGACGGTCGCGTAATACTGTTTTTGAGAATTGCTAAAATTGAAAATAGCCCGTTCGTCAATCTTAATTCTTGTGCTTCCAACCTTTCACCTTAGTTAAGTTTCACCTTAGTTAAGCTTGTTCAAAGTGCGACGCTGTTAGGCTTGGGCTATCTATATATATTATTGTCTTGTTTCCAGTCCGCGGGAATAATTACAGGCGAACGTATTGTATCTGCGGTTCCAAGAGTATGCAGTCTTTCCTAGTTTATTTTAAGTTGAAATGGAGTATGAAATAAGTTTTTTTTATATTATCGATAAGATTGTAAGGAAATATAAGCCCAAGGAGAGATTTTAATCTCTGGAGGTTTTAAATTATACAGGGCTGATTGTGTGGAAAGTATCCAGCAAGAACAGGAACCCCAACCCTGCAAGAAATGATTTCAACCGGTGGATAGCGCAATGCGTTTTGTTAACGTTTATCCACTACAATGCAATACAATAACTTTATTTATTCACGGAGTCCTTATCACTAAAAAGTGGTCTTCTAAAGAGCCGTGCACATTAAACCTAGTAGAAAAAGTTAAGACTTAAAAATTACAAAACTCCTATAATAAATGCTAAACTAAGTTAAGAAAATACTAATATACAATAGCGGAATAAAAACTATTTAAAGTAGTGGCCTGCTTAGCCTCCGCTGACAGACTGTTCCATGTTACTGCGCCCCTATAACGAAAACTTTTCTTAAGGGCCTCAGTGTTCGGTCGCGGAATAAACATGTTATGTTGCGCACCTCGAAGATTATGTCTGTGAATGGTATTAACGCTGGTGAATTTATCAGACAGATATTCAGGTACAAGGTGATTTACAGTTTTAAACATTAAAGATTTCAGTTGTTTTACACGTCTGTCAGCGAGGCTATCCCATTTAAGGGCATGGAGAATCGGGGCAGATCTGGCATCCCAACTAGACCCTGTTTTCCGGTGGATAGCGTTATCCGCTCTTTGAACAACCGGGGCCAGATGTTCATTTTAACAACTTTTCCAGCTGAAGTTTCGGTCGTGTCTTTTATTAAACCAGTACTCCTATAAGCATTATTTGGGTTTATGAAAAACGGGTTAAAAGATGAAAGTCAAAAGAAAACTAGCAAATACGAGTTACGGTGCATTACATTGAATGTATTCCGCAATAAGAATATGCAGAATTGTTAAAAATCGTGTTTTGGGAGCCACCATCATCCCAATGCCGTATTTTAACAAGTTTTAACAGATTTGCATCGACTATTGTGTTTATTCTAATTCCCGGTAAAACGAACGAGCCTTAATTTCCCGTCCAACGTTTTGTTTAACCATAAAGAATTGCGATCAAATATTGCTTAAAAACATTTTAAGATTTAAAAGTGACGACGTTTCGACGTTAGCTTAACGTCATTATCAAGTCAAAAAATGTCGATATGTTAAAAGTATATTAATAGTAAAACCAACAGTAGATAATTAAGAAACTGTAACAAACGAATAAGTTACAGGTTAAACAACAAGTTTAGCATGTTTAGTTTCTTTCAAAAAAGCCAGTGTTGCTATCGTGAGCTTCGACGAAATAATACCGATTGTCGAGTTTTTGTGCTCAGCAATGCGTTGATGATGGTGTTGGACTATGTACCCGACATAATCTGCATCACACAGATCACAATGAAAAACGATAAACAAGGCATTACCGACTCACAATTGACGGCTTGATTTCTTTGGGTTTAAGATCTTGTTCTAATTTCTTGCTCACGAAAACTGGCTGTAATGTAGGGCCAATCTTATGACTAAGATCACGAAAATGCCTCCGAAACGCATTAGCAGACACTTGATCCTTAAAAGGAAGGCTAATTCTAACCATGCTACTGTCATTGCTTCTTTCCCCTATGTTCTCTGAAGCATTTCGAAGAACAAAATTGCTAATGGCGGAATCTATATGACCCTTAGGATAGTCGAGACGACTAAAAATAGAGCGTAATTTGTTGCATTCTGCATTGAAAGCTTCTGTTGTAGAAGATAAAGCACGAGTACGGTGTATCGTTGTCTTTAATAAAGAGTCTTTGCAAGCCAGTGTTTGTTGGTTTTCTGTAAACTCGAGTTTCGAGTTTGGTTCCTTTCTTGATGATTTCAATGCCAATAAAAGGGATCTTGTAATCCACAGGGAGTTCTGATCGTAAATATTAGGCTGGGTTGTAAGTCATTCAGAGTAGTAAGAAACGCACCAGCAGCATCAGTGTTAGGTATTCTGGCCACGGTATCATCGACGTACCTCCAATACAGATGGGTCAGTGTTCGGATAATTATGCACAATATTTGACTACAAGTTCCCATTGGAAGAATTTCACAATAGCGTGATGTCAGATAACTCGCCTTACACGTGCATATACAGGGGGGCTTAAAGCCAAGTGCAAATTACGCGCTTCACTTTGAATATTCATGAAATATTACTTTCCTTTGACACAAAGCACGGCAAAAATTTGGGAACGCTTTGTTATCGTTGTTAATTACTGCTTTCAAATTGTTCAAGAATTTTTGTCGACTAAGCTGAATAGATTTTAATCGGCCCGTATAAAAGCAACGTGGCGCGCCCATGTATGTTTCTAAGTTGGCAAACGTCGTGCTGTGAGGGTCAATTTGAAATCTTTGGTTTGTCGTCTTGTGGATCTGTATTGGAGAAGACCAGGTTTGTTCTTTGTTCAAATGTCATTTCGACCATATTTTACGTTTTAATTTACATTACAGTCTAGCCGTTTTGAAATCTAGATGCATTGATAGCAACGACGAAGCGGTGTCGAATATTCCCGTTACTTAAATTTCCATAAATTCGCGTCAGGTTGAACTTTACAAAGTGAAACTATATTTATTGCTTCGGTCTGTGATTTGGTGATACAATTTGGAAGAGCAAAGAAAAATCGTTTCCTTAGTGTAACCTTTATTTCGTTGCGTTTGTTCGTGGGTGATTTATTCTGATTGAATGTTTTTTCTTTTGTGAAAAGTTATTCATTGTTCAGTATGTAAAAACGATGTCGAACTTTCTCAGTAACTCGAATAGCGAAAGTCGTAGATAAAAAATAAGTCACTAGTAAAGTTTTTACAGTATTCACTGAGAAGTCTACAAAACTAACTCATGATGTTTTTTCTTTCGAATAGTTTATTCCGTTGGAACGTCTCAAAGCCAACCTGAAACTATGCTTGAGAATCACATACGCGTCCTCTGACTAATACGTGTGGCTTTGCCGATGCTTTATTCGGTTTCATCAGTTCCTGGCAGGTATGGCGGCGTATTTATTTTGACTTGAGATATAAGGCCATATAACTGACCTGATTAATTTTTCGCCACATTATCTGCCAATTGTTATTGCACGATCATGGTGTACGTGCGGTTTATTTAGTTTTTCACCACTTCTTGAAATAGAAAATAAAAAAGTACACAGGAAAATCCAAAAATTAGCTCTCTTTTCGAAATTTGAATTTTTGTTTAGATTTAATTGACGAATTTATTAGCCGCGGGTGGTGAACTGATGTTGAAGGTGATAGTCATGGCTAAGTATGTTGTATTTTAACATTAATAGACCATTTTTCAGTTGTGTGCTTGGTGACCTGGCCTTTGAATGGAAGTGAGGCCGGAGGTGACCTTGTTGTGATACAGAACTTAGTGCTTTTCATATGTAAATTTAGCTCGTTAGCATGTGAAACACATTATTAACATATGAAAAGCACTGAGGTCTGTGTCAAAACAAGGTCACCTCCAGCCTCGCTTCCATTCAAAGGCCAGGTCACCAAACACACAACTGTAAAATGGTCTATTGATTCAGGTTTACTGCTATTTTCTTTAGGTTGAACAGGATTTTTTAAAACAATCCGGAAGGATCTGAAGTGGTGCTGTGCTGAAATCATCCATTCAACTCAAAGAAAGCGTAACAGCGAAAGAAACAAACAAACAAAGAAACACAGATAAGTACACCATATTTTTTCAATTTTGCCATTGCCTTCTCTACAAGAAAATACTGCTCAGTGGCTTTCATTTAAATCGTCACACTTTAGGTTTCACCCACCGACTCACTAGTTTGCAGGTATTATGAATGGTCGCACAATTATGTAATCGATCCACGGATTGAAAAGTATTTAAAGAGCCAGTACAACAGGGAAACAACACTTTGCAGTTGAGTTCATTTGAATGGTGAAAACATTTATTTAGCATTTCATCCACAAACTCAAAGTAATAACTGGTACCACAGGACAACACTACTTTGGAGCTGTCATTTGAATGGTCACACACTTAGAATTACATTACATTCACCGACAATAAAATAAGAGCCTGAACAGGTCACACAATTAGGATCATCCACGACCCAAAAGGTAGAACAGGTACCGCAGGGAAACACAACATGGTAAGCCTTTCAGATTCGAATGATCACACCACTAGGATTAAATCCACGGGTTCAAACGTTAGACACGCTACCCCAGGGAAAAGAACTGTGCAGTTTTCAATTGAATTGTCACATCATTAGGATTACATCCACAGAATATAACGTTATATATAACGTTATCACAGGGAAATGCTATTCTACAAGTTGTCATTTTAATGCTCCACACAATAAGGATTACATCCACATATTCAATAGTTAGAGCGAGTACAACAGCAAAACACAACTTTGCGGCTTTTATTTGAATTGTCACACCATTAGGGTAACATCCACAGATTTCAAAAATTAGATCCAGTACCACGGGGTAACACTTAACTTTGCAGCTTTAATTGGAATTGTCGCACCTTTAGCATTAATATTTCATCCAGGGATTGAAAAGTTAGAACTTTTACAGCTTTCATTTGAATGATGAAAACATTAGCATTTCATTCACAAACACAAAGTAACTAACTGGTACCACAGGACAACACTACTTTGGAGCTGTCATTTGAATGGTCACACACTTAGAATTACATTACATTACATTCACCGATAACAAAATAAGGGCCTGAACAGGTCACACAATTAGGATCATCCACGACCCAAAAAGTAGAACCGAAACCACAGGGAAACACTACATGGTAGCCTTTCAGATTTGAATGATCACACCACTAGGATTAAATCCACGGGCTCAGGGAACAGAACTGTGCAGTTTTCATTTGAATTATCACATGATTAGGATTACATCCAAAGAATAAAACGTTATAGATCTTGTATCACAGGGAAATACTGTTCTACAGTTGTCACTTCAATGCACGCATCATCAGGGAACACTACTTTGCCGCATTCATTATATATTCAAATTGTCATACGATTACGATAACATCCACAAGGGATGAAACACTAAAACTTCTACCACAGGGAAATGCTACTCTACAGCTGTCACATTAATGCACGCACCATCAGGATTACATCCACATATTCAATAGCGTCGAATAGTGAACCAGTACCGCAGGATATAACACTACTTTACAGCTTTCATTGGAATTGTTACACGATAACACTGAATTACATCCACAGAATTAAATGTTAGAACTTCTACCACAGGAAAATACTACTCTACAGCTGCCATTGTGACACATTAGTATGGAATCCAGATATTCAAATGTTAGAACCAGCACCACAGGGTAACACTACTTTGCAGCTTTCATTGGAATTGTCACACCTTTAGGAATTCATCCAGTAACTGAAAAGTTAGAACTTGTACCACGGGGAAACAGCCTTCATATTAATAGTCACACCCTCAGAATCCCTACGGCAGGGAAACACTTCTTTGCAGGTTCATTTCAATGGTCACACCATTTGGATTACATCCACAGAATCAAACGTTGGAACCGGCACCACAGAAAAACAATACTTTGCAGCTTTCAAGAAATTGTCACACCTGTAGGATTTCATCCAGGGATTAAAACGTTAGGACTTATTCCACGAGGACATGCTACTTTACAGCATTCATTTGAATGCTAGCTAATGATCACACCGTTAGGATTTCATCCAGGGATTAAAACGTTAGGACATATTCCACGGGGACATGCTACTTTAAAGCATTCATTTCATTGCTAGCTAATGATCACACCGTCAGGGTTTCATCCACAGAATCAAAAGTTAGAACTTGAACCACAGGGAAACATTATTGTGCAGCTTTTATCTTAATGGTCACACCTGTTAGGACGCGATTACATCCAAAGAATAGGACGTTGGAACTTGTACCACAGGAAAACAGTATTATATTCTACAGCTGTCATTTTAACGCTCACATCAGGAGGATTACATTAACATATTCAAAAGTTACAACCAGAACAACAGCCAACACCACAACTTTGCAGCTTCCACTTGAATCGTCACACCATTAGAGTTACAAGCCCAGATTTCATAAATAGGAACCAGTACCACAGGGTAACACTACTTTGCAGCTTTCAATGGAATTGTCACACCTTTAGGATCTCATCCAGGAATTGAAAAGTTAGAACTTATTCCACAGGGAAATGCTACTTTACAGCATTCATTTAAATGATAGCTAATGATCACACCGTTAGGGTTCATCCACAGAATCAAACGTTAGAACTTGAACCACAGGGAAACAGTATTGTGCAGCTTTCATCTTAATGGTCACACCTGTTAGGATTTCATTCACAGAATTAAAAGTTGGAATCCCTACGGCAGGGAACACTACTTAGCTTTGCAGCCCGGCTTTATTTGAATGGTCACAATATTAAATCCATGGGCTTATAAGCTAGAACATATACTACAGGCAAACAGTACTTTGCAATTTTCATTTGAGTTGAATTGACACACGATTAGGATAACATTCACCGACTCAAAAGATAGAACTTGTACAACAGCTGGGGAAATACACTTTACAGCTTTCATTTGACTGGTCACACAATTAGGATCATCCACCGACCCAAACGTTAGAACCGGTAGCGCAGGGACTGGCACTGCATTGTAACCTTTATTTGAATGATCACACCATTAGGATCATTTACGGACCCAAAAGATAGACCCGATACCACAGGACACTACGTGGCAGCTTTCATTTGAATGATCACTACTTTAGGAAATAGTACTTTGCTCTCACACCTTTCGGATGCGAACCACGGACGCCCACAACTTTCGGATGTGATCCACGGACTCACGCAACTTAGAAAGACTTCACGGTAGCCTTTATTTGAATGATCACACTATGAGGATTACATGCACGGACTCAAACCCCGGTACTCCAGGGAACACTTAGTCTACTTCAACTTTCATTCAGTTGAATAGTCACACACGTAGGATTACATCCACAAAATCAAACGTTAAAATTGATACTCCAGGGAAACAGTACTTTGATTTGTTGCTTTCATTTGAATGTACACACTATTAGGTTTTCATCCACAAAATTAAAATAGAATCTATACGGCAGGGAACACTTCCTTGTAGCTTTTACTTGGATGGTCATACCATTTGCACTATATCTCCACAATCAATAGTTAGAACTGCAACCACAGGAAAATGATACAATTTTGCAGCTTTGACCAGCTTTCATTGGAATTGTCAAACCACTGATAAGGATTTCACACAGGGTTAAAAACGTTAGAACTTTTACCACAGGAACGTGATCATTTACAGCTTTCATTTGAATGATCACACCTTTGATGCTTCATCTACAGAATAAAACGTTAGAACCACAACCACAGGAAAATACAATTTTGCAGGTTTCAGTGAAATTGTCAAACCCAAAGGATTTCATCCAGGGATTTAAACGTTAAAACTTTTACGATAGGAACATAATACTTTGAAGCTTTCATTTGAATGATCACTCCGTTAGGGTTTCATCCACAGAATTAAAAGTTAAAACTTAAACCACAGGGAAACAGTATTGTGCAGCTTTTATCTTAATGGTCACACCAGTTAGGATTTCATCCACAGAATTAAAAGTTAGAATCCGTAATGCAGGGAACACTACTTCGCAGGTTTTATGAATGGTCACACAATTATTTCATCCACGGAGAGCGCCAGTACAATAGGGAAACAACACTTTGCAGCTGTCATTTGAATGGTGAAAACATTAGCATTTCATCCACAAAATCAAAGTAAGAACTGGTACCACAGGACAACACTACTTGGGAGCTGTTATTTGAATGTTCACACATTTAGAATTACATTACATTCACCGACAATAAAATAAGAGCCTGAACAGGTCACACAATTAGGATAATCCACGACCCAAAAGGTAGAACAGGCACTGCAGGGAAACACTACATGAGGGACTTTCAGATTTGAATGATTACACCATTAGGATTAAATCCACGGGCTCAAACGTTAGACCCGGTACTCCAGGGAAACAATACTTTGAGGTTTCATTTGAATTGTCACATCATTAGGATTACATCCACCGAATAAAACGTTATAGAACTTGTATCACAGGGAAATGCTATTCTACAAGTTGTCATTTTAATGCTCCACACAATAAGGATTGCCGATCCACATATTCATTAGTTAGAGCAAGTACAACAGCAAAACACAACTTTGCGGCTTTTATTTGAATGATCACACCGTTAGGGTAACATCCACAGATTTCAAAAATTAGAAACAGTACCAACAGGGTAACACTACTTTGCAGCTTTAATTGGAATTGTCACACCTTTAGCATTTCATCCAGGGATTTAAAAGTTAGAACTTTTACAGCTTTCATTTGCATGGTGAAAGCATTAGCATTTCATCCACAAATTCAAAGTAAGAACTGGTACCACAGGACAACACTACTTTGGAGCTGTCATTTGAATGGTCACACACTTAGAATTACATTACATTCACCGACAAGAAAATAAGAGCCTGAACAGGTCACACAATTAGGATCATCCACGACCCAAAAGGTAGAACAGGTACCGCAGAGAAACACAACATGGTAGCCTTTCAGATTTGAATGATCACACCACTAGGATTAAATCCACGGGCTCAAGCGTTAGACCCGGTACCCCAGGGAAAAGAACTGTGCAGTTTTCAATTGAATTGTCACATGATCCGCAGAATAAAACGTCACAGATCTTGTATCACAGGGAAATACTCCGGGAAATTACTATTCTGCAGTTTCATTTTAATGCATTTACCAGGGAACACTACTTTGCCGCTTTCATTGTTTTTCACACGATTACGATTACATCCACAGAATCAAACGCTAGAACTTCTACCACACGGAAATGCTACTCTACAGCTGTCACTTTAATGCACGCACCATAAGGATTACATCCACATATTCAAAAGTTAGAACCAGTGCCACACTACTTTGCAGCTTTCATTGGAATTGCCACACGATTACGATTGCATCCACAGAATTAAACGTTAGAACCTCTACCACAGGAAAATTTTACTCTACAGCTGCCATTGTGGCACCATTAGCATGGAATCCAGATATTCAAAAGATAGAACCAGTACCACAGGGTAACACTACTTTGCAGCTTTCATTGGAATTGTAAAACCTTAAGGAATTCATCCAGTAACTGAAAAGTTAGAACTTTTACCACGGCGAAACAGCATTGTGCAGCTTTCAAATTAATAGTCACACCCTTAGTTTCCCTACGGCAGGGAACACTTCTTTGCAGCTTCATTTCAATGGTCAAACCATTTGGATTACATCCACAGAATCAAACGTTAGAACCCGCACCACAGAAAAACAATACTTTGCAGCTTTCAATGAAATTGTCTCACCTTTTGGATTTCATCCAGGGATAAAAACGTTAGGACTTATTCCACGATGACATGCTACTTTACAGCATTCATTTGAATGCTAGCTAATGATCACACCGTTAGGCTTTCATCCACAGAATAAAAAAAAGAATTGAACCACAGAGAAACATTATTGTGCAGCTTTTATCTTCATGGTCACACCCTTAAGATTACATACAAAGAATAAAACATTGGAACTTGTACCACGGAGAAACATTATTGTGCAGCTTTTATCATTATGGTCACACCTCTTAGGATTACATCCAAAGAATCAGACGTTGGAACTTGTACCACAGAAAAACAGTATTATATTCTACAGCTGTCACTTTAATGCTCACATCGTGAGGATTACATTAGCACATTCAAAAGTTACAACCAGTACAACAGCCAACACCACAACTTTGCAGCTTCCACTTGAATCGTCACACGGGTTACAAAACAGATTTCAAAAATAAGAACCAGTACCACAGGGTGACACTACTTTGCAGCTTTCAATAGAATTGTCACACCTTTAGGATCTCATCACATGATTAGGATTACATTCACCGACTCAAAAGATAGAACTTGTATAACAGGGAAATACGCTTTACAGCTTTCATTTGACTGGTCACACAATTAGGATCATCCACAGACCCAAACGTTAGAACCGGTAGCACAGGGACTGGCACTACATTGTTGCCTTTGTTCGAATGATCAAACCATTAGGATCATCCACGGACCCCAAAGATAGACCCGATACCACAGGACACTGCGTGGCAGCTTTGCTTTGAATGATTACTACATTAGGATTTAATACTTGCACGGACTCAAGTTAGAACTTGTACCACACAGAAATACGTTTTTACAACTTTCGTTTCAAGGGCTACACCATTTAAGATTTCATCGACAGAATTAAAAGCTATGCTCGCTGCCACAGAGAAACAATACTTGCTCTCAAACCTTTCGGATGCGAACCACGGACGGTCACAACTTTCGGATGCGATCCACGGACTCACAACTTAGAAACACGCCACGGTAGCCTTTACTTGAATTATCACATTATAAGGATTAAATCCACGGGCTCAAACGTTAGATCCGGTACCCTTGGGAACACTTAGTCTACTTTATAGCTTTTATTCAGTTGAATGGTCACACGTGGGATTACATCCACAAAATCAAACGTTAGAATTGATACTCCGGGGAAACAGTATTTTGTTGCTTTCATTTGAATGTTCACACGATTAGGTTTTCATCCCAAAATTAAAAGTTAGAATCTATACGGCGGCGAACACTTCCTTGTAACTTTTACTTGAATGGTCATACCATTAGGACTACATCTCCAGAATCGAATCAATAGTTAGAACTACAACCACAGCCTTCATAGGAATTGTCAATCAATAATTGTCAAGGCATAAGGATTTCATCCAGGGATTAAAAAGTTAGAACTTCTTGCACAGGGACATGCTGCTTTACAGCTTTCATTTGAATGATCACACCGTTAGGGATTCATCCACAGAACCAAAAGTTAAAACTTAAACCACAGGGAAACAGTATTGTGCAACTTTTATCTTAATGGTCACACCAGTTAGGATTTCATCCACAGAATTAAAGGTTAGGATCCCTAAGGCAGGGAACACTATCTCTGCATCTTTTATTTGAATGGTCACACCATTTGGACTACATCGACAAAATTAAAAGTTAGAACAAATACTTTACAAATGTCATTTGAGTGGTCATACCATTACGATTACATCTACGGACTCAAACGTGAGAACTTGTACCACAGGGAAACACACTTTGCACCCTTCATTTGACAGGTCACACAATTAGCTTGCACGGACTCAAAAGTTAGAATTTGTACCACAGAGAAATGTTTTTGCAATTTTCATTTCAATGGTCAACAGCATTCAGATTTCATCCACAGAATCAAGTTATACCCGTTACCACAGGGAAACGTACTTTGCACCTTATATTTGAATGGTCATACTTTCCGGATGCGATCTACGGACTCTCAAAACTTAGAACTTGTATCACAGGGAAAGACACTCTGCGGCTTTAATTTGGCAAATAAAACAATTAAAATCATCCACAGACCGAAAAGGAAGAACCAGTACCACAGTTGTAGCCTTTATTTGAATGATCACACCATTAGGAATTTAGGATCATCCACGGACCCATCCCAAAAGGAAGAACCGATACCACAGGACACCACCTGGCAGCTTTCCTTTGAATGGTCACACCATTAGGATGACATGCACTGACTCAAAAAGTTAGAAGTTGTAATACAGAGAAATACCACTTTGCCGCTCTCATTTGAATTATCACACAATTAGGATTACATCCACAGAATCAATAGATAAAACCGATCCGGCAGGAGAACACTACTTTACCGCTGTCTTTGTAATAGTGAGACGATTAGAATTTCATCCACTGAATCAAAAGTTAGCGCTTGTACCACATGGAAACTCTGTTTTGCAACTTAAGAACTCAAGAACTTTTAACATTTTTCCCCGTGTATAGATCACATCGATTCAAGAAATCTTTTATGATCAGCCATATTTCAAAAATGTAGATTACAAATTTTTAAGATGCATCTTAAGATGTCTTGTTTGCAATCATTATCAAATTTTGGTATTCATTTAGTTATATTTTATATATGTGCTTTTTATTATAATGTAAATTTACTTTCGCGTAATTTAGTCTTCGGACTGCAAAGTGATTTATCTAATAAACGATTTTATCTATCTAACATTTGAATGGTCACACCGTGAGGATTTCATCCACGGAGAATTTGTACCAAAGAAAATAGTACTTTGCCGCTTTTATTTGAATGATCACAATTAGGATTCCATCCACAGAATCAAAAGTTTGAACTTATACCACAAAAAAACCCACTCCTTTGCAGTTTCATTTGAATTGTCGAACCATAAGAATTTCATCCAGGGCTAAAAACAGACTACTTTACAGCTTTTATTTGAATGATCACACCATTAGGGTTTCATATCCACAGAATCAAAAGTTGGATCTTGTACCACAGAGAAACAATACGTTGCAGGTGTCATTTTAATGTTCACACCATTAGGATTCCATCCACCTACTCAAAGATTTGATCGTGTACTGCAGCAAAACACCACTTTTCACCATTCGAAGTCATTAATTTAAGTAAACTTCATTGTTCTGCGGCATTGGCTCTTTCCCATATAGAACGTCTTTGGTTTCAAGAGTAGAGGAGGGGCTGATTGTTCATATAATTATATTTCAGTATAAAAATAAAGAAAATCCATTTGCGTCAATCAATTTTTAGGAAATGTTTGTGCTAACCAATCAGAATAGCAGAAGACAATAGCTAATAATTTTGCTTCTTTGAGGAAGAGTCCCCAAATACAATATCTTTTAAAACTTGCATGTTGTCTCGATCAAATTACTTAAAACCTTAAAAAAAAATAGACAAAATGCACCTTGAACCTTAACTTTTTAGCCGTTTTGGAGTCTAGGCCAATGAGATCACTAGTTGTAACAATGAAAACAGTTGACATTCCATCGTGCATTGCCGTTCAGTGCTATCCTTCTAATGCGGATCATTACTTAAATGGTCACATCTTTCGGATGCGATCCACGGACTCAAAACTTAGAACTTGTACCACAGGGAAAGACACTTGACAGGTCTAACAATTAAAATCATCCGCAGACCCAAAAGTTAGAACCAGTACCACAGCCTTTATTTGAATGATCACACGATTAGGATCATCCACGGACCCAAAAGATAGAACCAGTACTACGGGGAAATACTACATTGTAGGCTTTAGAACATTCAGGGTAAGTAGGATTTTGCAGATTTTATGTGAATTATCAGAATATAGGATTTATGACACACGGACTCAAAAAGTTACAACACGAACCATTGGAAAGTGCAACTATGAAAGTTCTTTTGTATGATCACACCCTTTAGGACATTCAATAAATTAAAAGCTGGAACTAATACCACAAGAAAGTAGGACTTTGTAGTTTTCATTTGAATGGCCACACTTCAGAACATTGAATGAATGAATGAATGAATGAATAACTTTATTTACCGAGGGTGACACATTACAGTTGAGAAACTGGTAAACTTGTGGTCCTCTCCTGAAATATATAAAACTAATTTACAATAAATAAATATAGTGTTAAAAAAAGGATCTGACAATATTAAAAATTATGAGATAGGAAAACTATCTAAGCCAGCATAACCTTGCTTTATAAAATTACAAAGGTTCTGTTTGAAAGCGTTAATACTGGTGCTAGATCTTATATTAATAGGCAGAGTTCCAACGTTTTGCGGCTGTAATAAGAAAAGTTTTTCCACCTTCTGTGTCACGGTTATACTTAGGACAACGTACAGTTGTAGCACCATAGCGTGAGGTTCTGATCGACAGGTCGCTGACACGCACTAAACGACTACCTACATTATTCACGGACTCAAATGTAAGAACAAGTACAAATATGTATGTACAAATATGAACAAATATGTATGTTATTTCTCAACAACTTGTAAGCTACATTTGATTGTGAATATTTCTGATATTTAATATCGCGCAATTGGCGTAAGAGGTTTAAAGCGGAGCATTGCTTATAACATGATTTATAGTAAACCTTTTGTAGACTACATAAAAGTAATTAATGTTGGTATTCTTTTTCATTCCAACACCAGATTCTAGTGGACTGTCTCGAAACAATGTTGGTTCCTGGCTTGGAAAGTTCCTATATATACTTCTACATTGCTAGTTGGAAATCTGTAAAACATTTGATGATGGAGAAGGTTGATGACGAGAAAGATATCCATTCCAAGGCCCAAATAGAACTGTGTACAAAGGCGAATTTAATATTATTAAAAATATGAACCATTAAGGAAAACTTTTGACAACTGTTAACTGATGAAGAAAGGCATTTAAAAGTGAAATAAAAAATCTAAACAAAAATGCTATTAAATGCCTTTAGGTTAAGTTACAAGACAGACGTTATCCACAATACATAGTAATAAACTGCCGCTGAACTTTTGTTGGTATATGCGGCCAACTATTGTGTCGGACTACTTCAATACATACGACAGGGAGAGGGAGACGGTGGTCGGAAGGAACTTCCAGCCACCCTTCTTCCACTCCCGACAGGGAGAGGGAGACGGTGGTCGGAAGGAACTTCCAGCCACCCTTCTTCCCCTCCCGACAGGGAGAGGGAGACGGTGGTCGGAAGGAACTTCCAGCCACCCTTCTTCCCCTCCCGACAGGGAGAGGGAGACGGTGGTCGGAAGGAACTTCCAGCCACCCTTCTTCCCCTCCCGACAGGGAGAGGGAGACGGTGGTCGGAAGGAACTTCCAGCCACCCTTCTTCCCCTCCCGACAGGGAGAGGGAGACGGTGGTCGGAAGGAACTTCCAGCCACCCTTCTTCCCCTCCCGACAGGGAGAGGGAGACGGTGGTCGGAAGGAACTTCCAGCCACCCTTCTTCCCCTCCCGACAGGGAGAGGGAGACGGTGGTCGGAAGGAACTTCCAGCCACCCTTCTTCCCCTCCCGACAGGGAGAGGGAGACGGTGGTCGGAAGGAACTTCCAGCCACCCTTCTTCCACTCCCGACAGGGAGAGGGAGACGGTGGTCGGAAGGAACTTCCAGCCACCCTTCTTCCACTCCCGACAGGGAGAGGGAGACGGTGGTCGGAAGGAACTTCCAGCCACCCTTCTTCCCCTCCCGACAGGGAGAGGGAGACGGTGGTCGGAAGGAACTTCCAGCCACCCTTCTTCCCCTCCCGACAGGGAGAGGGAGACGGTGGTCGGAAGGAACTTCCAGCCACCCTTCTTCCCCTCCCGACAGGGAGAGGGAGACGGTGGTCGGAAGGAACTTCCAGCCACCCTTCTTCCACTCCCGACAGGGAGAGGGAGACGGTGGTCGGAAGGAACTTCCAGCCACCCTTCTTCCCCTCCCGACAGGGAGAGGGAGACGGTGGTCGGAAGGAACTTCCAGCCACCCTTCTTCCACTCCCGACAGGGAGAGGGAGACGGTGGTCGGAAGGAACTTCCAGCCACCCTTCTTCCACTCCCGACAGGGAGAGGGAGACGGTGGTCGGAAGGAACTTCCAGCCACCCTTCTTCCACTCCCGACAGGGAGAGGGAGACGGTGGTCGGAAGGAACTTCCAGCCACCCTTCTTCCCCTCCCGACAGGGAGAGGGAGACGGTGGTCGGAAGGAACTTCCAGCCACCCTTCTTCCACTCCCGACAGGGAGAGGGAGACGGTGGTCGGAAGGAACTTCCAGCCACCCTTCTTCCACTCCCGACAGGGAGAGGGAGACGGTGGTCGGAAGGAACTTCCAGCCACCCTTCTTCCACTCCCGACAGGGAGAGGGAGACGGTGGTCGGAAGGAACTTCCAGCCACCCTTCTTCCACTCCCGACAGGGAGAGGGAGACGGTGGTCGGAAGGAACTTCCAGCCACCCTTCTTCCACTCCCGACAGGGAGAGGGAGACGGTGGTCGGAAGGAACTTCCAGCCACCCTTCTTCCACTCCCGACAGGGAGAGGGAGACGGTGGTCGGAAGGAACTTCCAGCCACCCTTCTTCCACTCCCGACAGGGAGAGGGAGACGGTGGTCGGAAGGAACTTCCAGCCACCCTTCTTCCACTCCCGACAGGGAGAGGGAGACGGTGGTCGGAAGGAACTTCCAGCCACCCTTCTTCCACTCCCGACAGGGAGAGGGAGACGGTGGTCGGAAGGAACTTCCAGCCACCCTTCTTCCACTCCCGACAGGGAGAGGGAGACGGTGGTCGGAAGGAACTTCCAGCCACCCTTCTTCCACTCCCGACAGGGAGAGGGAGACGGTGGTCGGAAGGAACTTCCAGCCACCCTTCTTCCACTCCCGACAGGGAGAGGGAGACGGTGGTCGGAAGGAACTTCCAGCCACCCTTCTTCCACTCCCGACAGGGAGAGGGAGACGGTGGTCGGAAGGAACTTCCAGCCACCCTTCTTCCACTCCCGACAGGGAGAGGGAGACGGTGGTCGGAAGGAACTTCCAGCCACCCTTCTTCCACTCCCGACAGGGAGAGGGAGACGGTGGTCGGAAGGAACTTCCAGCCACCCTTCTTCCACTCCCGACAGGGAGAGGGAGACGGTGGTCGGAAGGAACTTCCAGCCACCCTTCTTCCACTCCCGACAGGGAGAGGGAGACGGTGGTCGGAAGGAACTTCCAGCCACCCTTCTTCCACTCCCGACAGGGAGAGGGAGACGGTGGTCGGAAGGAACTTCCAGCCACCCTTCTTCCACTCCCGACAGGGAGAGGGAGACGGTGGTCGGAAGGAACTTCCAGCCACCCTTCTTCCACTCCCGACAGGGAGAGGGAGACGGTGGTCGGAAGGAACTTCCAGCCACCCTTCTTCCACTCCCGACAGGGAGAGGGAGACGGTGGTCGGAAGGAACTTCCAGCCACCCTTCTTCCACTCCCGACAGGGAGAGGGAGACGGTGGTCGGAAGGAACTTCCAGCCACCCTTCTTCCACTCCCGACAGGGAGAGGGAGACGGTGGTCGGAAGGAACTTCCAGCCACCCTTCTTCCACTCCCGACAGGGAGAGGGAGACGGTGGTCGGAAGGAACTTCCAGCCACCCTTCTTCCACTCCCGACAGGGAGAGGGAGACGGTGGTCGGAAGGAACTTCCAGCCACCCTTCTTCCACTCCCGACAGGGAGAGGGAGACGGTGGTCGGAAGGAACTTCCAGCCACCCTTCTTCCACTCCCGACAGGGAGAGGGAGACGGTGGTCGGAAGGAACTTCCAGCCACCCTTCTTCCACTCCCGACAGGGAGAGGGAGACGGTGGTCGGAAGGAACTTCCAGCCACCCTTCTTCCACTCCCGACAGGGAGAGGGAGACGGTGGTCGGAAGGAACTTCCAGCCACCCTTCTTCCACTCCCGACAGGGAGAGGGAGACGGTGGTCGGAAGGAACTTCCAGCCACCCTTCTTCCACTCCCGACAGGGAGAGGGAGACGGTGGTCGGAAGGAACTTCCAGCCACCCTTCTTCCACTCCCGACAGGGAGAGGGAGACGGTGGTCGGAAGGAACTTCCAGCCACCCTTCTTCCACTCCCGACAGGGAGAGGGAGACGGTGGTCGGAAGGAACTTCCAGCCACCCTTCTTCCACTCCCGACAGGGAGAGGGAGACGGTGGTCGGAAGGAACTTCCAGCCACCCTTCTTCCACTCCCGACAGGGAGAGGGAGACGGTGGTCGGAAGGAACTTCCAGCCACCCTTCTTCCACTCCCGACAGGGAGAGGGAGACGGTGGTCGGAAGGAACTTCCAGCCACCCTTCTTCCACTCCCGACAGGGAGAGGGAGACGGTGGTCGGAAGGAACTTCCAGCCACCCTTCTTCCACTCCCGACAGGGAGAGGGAGACGGTGGTCGGAAGGAACTTCCAGCCACCCTTCTTCCACTCCCGACAGGGAGAGGGAGACGGTGGTCGGAAGGAACTTCCAGCCACCCTTCTTCCACTCCCGACAGGGAGAGGGAGACGGTGGTCGGAAGGAACTTCCAGCCACCCTTCTTCCACTCCCGACAGGGAGAGGGAGACGGTGGTCGGAAGGAACTTCCAGCCACCCTTCTTCCACTCCCGACAGGGAGAGGGAGACGGTGGTCGGAAGGAACTTCCAGCCACCCTTCTTCCACTCCCGACAGGGAGAGGGAGACGGTGGTCGGAAGGAACTTCCAGCCACCCTTCTTCCACTCCCGACAGGGAGAGGGAGACGGTGGTCGGAAGGAACTTCCAGCCACCCTTCTTCCACTCCCGACAGGGAGAGGGAGACGGTGGTCGGAAGGAACTTCCAGCCACCCTTCTTCCACTCCCGACAGGGAGAGGGAGACGGTGGTCGGAAGGAACTTCCAGCCACCCTTCTTCCACTCCCGACAGGGAGAGGGAGACGGTGGTCGGAAGGAACTTCCAGCCACCCTTCTTCCACTCCCGACAGGGAGAGGGAGACGGTGGTCGGAAGGAACTTCCAGCCACCCTTCTTCCACTCCCGACAGGGAGAGGGAGACGGTGGTCGGAAGGAACTTCCAGCCACCCTTCTTCCACTCCCGACAGGGAGAGGGAGACGGTGGTCGGAAGGAACTTCCAGCCACCCTTCTTCCACTCCCGACAGGGAGAGGGAGACGGTGGTCGGAAGGAACTTCCAGCCACCCTTCTTCCACTCCCGACAGGGAGAGGGAGACGGTGGTCGGAAGGAACTTCCAGCCACCCTTCTTCCACTCCCGACAGGGAGAGGGAGACGGTGGTCGGAAGGAACTTCCAGCCACCCTTCTTCCACTCCCGACAGGGAGAGGGAGACGGTGGTCGGAAGGAACTTCCAGCCACCCTTCTTCCACTCCCGACAGGGAGAGGGAGACGGTGGTCGGAAGGAACTTCCAGCCACCCTTCTTCCACTCCCGACAGGGAGAGGGAGACGGTGGTCGGAAGGAACTTCCAGCCACCCTTCTTCCACTCCCGACAGGGAGAGGGAGACGGTGGTCGGAAGGAACTTCCAGCCACCCTTCTTCCACTCCCGACAGGGAGAGGGAGACGGTGGTCGGAAGGAACTTCCAGCCACCCTTCTTCCACTCCCGACAGGGAGAGGGAGACGGTGGTCGGAAGGAACTTCCAGCCACCCTTCTTCCACTCCCGACAGGGAGAGGGAGACGGTGGTCGGAAGGAACTTCCAGCCACCCTTCTTCCACTCCCGACAGGGAGAGGGAGACGGTGGTCGGAAGGAACTTCCAGCCACCCTTCTTCCACTCCCGACAGGGAGAGGGAGACGGTGGTCGGAAGGAACTTCCAGCCACCCTTCTTCCACTCCCGACAGGGAGAGGGAGACGGTGGTCGGAAGGAACTTCCAGCCACCCTTCTTCCACTCCCGACAGGGAGAGGGAGACGGTGGTCGGAAGGAACTTCCAGCCACCCTTCTTCCACTCCCGACAGGGAGAGGGAGACGGTGGTCGGAAGGAACTTCCAGCCACCCTTCTTCCACTCCCGACAGGGAGAGGGAGACGGTGGTCGGAAGGAACTTCCAGCCACCCTTCTTCCACTCCCGACAGGGAGAGGGAGACGGTGGTCGGAAGGAACTTCCAGCCACCCTTCTTCCACTCCCGACAGGGAGAGGGAGACGGTGGTCGGAAGGAACTTCCAGCCACCCTTCTTCCACTCCCGACAGGGAGAGGGAGACGGTGGTCGGAAGGAACTTCCAGCCACCCTTCTTCCACTCCCGACAGGGAGAGGGAGACGGTGGTCGGAAGGAACTTCCAGCCACCCTTCTTCCACTCCCGACAGGGAGAGGGAGACGGTGGTCGGAAGGAACTTCCAGCCACCCTTCTTCCACTCCCGACAGGGAGAGGGAGACGGTGGTCGGAAGGAACTTCCAGCCACCCTTCTTCCACTCCCGACAGGGAGAGGGAGACGGTGGTCGGAAGGAACTTCCAGCCACCCTTCTTCCACTCCCGACAGGGAGAGGGAGACGGTGGTCGGAAGGAACTTCCAGCCACCCTTCTTCCACTCCCGACAGGGAGAGGGAGACGGTGGTCGGAAGGAACTTCCAGCCACCCTTCTTCCACTCCCGACAGGGAGAGGGAGACGGTGGTCGGAAGGAACTTCCAGCCACCCTTCTTCCACTCCCGACAGGGAGAGGGAGACGGTGGTCGGAAGGAACTTCCAGCCACCCTTCCCTGGTTTTAATTTATTCATATTCAAGTTTTTGTCTGCATGTGTATCAGAATCTGATTGGGAGGAGCCCAGTACCTCGTGTGCACGTCTTATTTCACTCAGTCTCTTTAACAAGAGACTTAATTGTTCTCTGTGCCCGGGACATTAGTTAGCGCTTTTATTTATTTTTTTTGTCATGGAATAGTGTTCCCGCTTTAGTGAGGTACTGTTTCCCCCCGCATCGGAAATTGACAAAAGTGCTAGTTTTGTAGTTAAGGGAGACGAGGCTGGGAATCCCAGCTGTCTTTATGATGGCGAGATGCGAGCAACTTTACAATTGGAATTCTCCATTTCAAGTGATATTTTTTGGGGCAGCGGCAACGTTGTTTAATCAGTTGCATACATAGGCACGCTATTTACCTTCGCTTCTTTACCCGTATTGAGCATCGTTATAGCAAAATTCTCCATAACACATTCATTGCGCATGCGAGTTTTTACGAGTTAAAATGCATCTAATCCATTCTCGACAGGCAGAGAGCTCAAGGGAAACCTGTGTCAGATTTCGCTCTCATAAGATCTCGGGTGAAACGATAAAAATCATGATTGTTTTATTATTGTACGCGCGAAAACTTCGCCAAACGGCATGTTTTTCCGTAAAGAAAACCGAAGGCACTGGGATCGAGAGTGGGATGTATCCTTTAATGCAAGCAAAGTTAGGGGTTTTGTAGAAAAAGAAGCATATGGACAACCAATTATTCATTGTTTTTAATATTCCTACAAAAGCTAAAAAAAAAACACTTCGATAGTCTTTTTTAGACTTTCACTTGGCTTGGGGCCCGTTCAGACATGGTTGGACATGGAGCGGGGCTCAGACAGCACACAAATGTGAACGTTACTCGCGTGGAATGGGCATTGCATTCAAGGGTGATATACTTGGGCACGATTTGTTGGGTACACAAATTTTACTCCTGTCTCGCAATACTCTAATAGAACGTTACAAATAGTTAAATTGCCTGATATCTCACGTCCAAATTGCAATAAGATGCTGATTTTTGGAATATCTCATCGCATTCCACAAATGAAATCCAGAAATCTAGTCTTTGTGACGTCACCACTTAATTGTCCACGATCTTTTCCTCAAAAGTCCAACTCCGAGGCGTTCTGTTCAAACTAGCATATTTTGTCAAGATTTCTTTGACTTTTAGTGATACAAAGAAAACATGACTAAACATGTTTCCCAGGAAGCCTCGAAGCCATATTATTATAAACTGATGAAATGGAAAAAGTAAATATTAAAAAAATATAGGTGTAACTTTCAGCAATGGGCTCCAACATAATTCACCAGAAGGATTTTCATACAGAACTACAAGTAATTCAAGAAAATTTACACTAATGAAATTAAAGTCACTAATGTTCCTCGCCTTGAGTCGTATGTTACAGTAAAAACCCGCATACAAGAAGATGTGGATTAAGAACACCCAGGCTGAAATTTGATAAAAAAGGAGCATATATATAAGAACACATTCAGCCTGAAAATTGAAAATTGTTCTTATAGATAAAAGCTCTTCCCTTTTCAGTTTAATAGAACAAACAGTGTATGTAGCTTTACTGTGGTATTGCACTAAGATCTCTGTATAAATGCTAGTAATTTCACTTGCTGTGTATAGCAAAAAGTCTTATAATGACATGAAAAATATGCAATATGTGTGTTTGGCCTGTCATTTTTATTAACAATCATTAAGAACACTTAAGAACACTTTCAGGCTGATTTCACTTAAAATACCCGATATATAAGAACCCAATCAGCCTGAACCCCGAAAATGGGTGTTCTTGTATGCGGGTTTTTACTGTATTTGCATTCGTCACTAAGGACAGTTTTGATCAATAGACGAAACTTCATTTACACCTGTAAATAATGAAAAAATACCCTAAACGGTATTAGAAAGCTCTTAAATTATGCTAGCATCTGCATCTGCATCAACTCAACTCTATTTCGCAACAGTCGTGATTTTTCTACGCAACAAGAAATTTTGCCAAATGATCTTCAAGCCGCTGCCACCATAGTTAATCGAGAGCCTTGCAGACTTCAATGGCGATAACAAAGGAGCTACAATTTATGTTGAACTGTACTTGACTATGCACATCTTTTGTTTTTTTGATCACACCCTATGACTGAATAACTTAATAGCACCATTTCTATTGACCAGTTTCTCGAACAAAAGATCAACATCTATTGTGTTGTGCACGGTCAAGGCTGAGAAACGATAACAAAAAGATCGAACAAAGACAATTCTCAGGTTTCACAATCAGTCTCTCGATTAACTATGCTGCCACAACGCTCTAGTGTTAATCATGAATTGTTCATGAAGCCAGCAATTCGAAGTAGCAGCGTACTTGTAATTGTTTCAAAGTTAATTGTTTCAAAAGGAAACACAGCCAATGATCTTTTTGTTGGTCCCCCAATATACTCTGCCATCAAAATCGCAAATGTTGTTCGCACTATGATCGGCTAAAAATACTAGAAAACCAACATAAAGATGAAAACAACTTGACGCACTTCACTGCGAACTGCTTTAAACCCACGAATCAGTTTGTGGACCTTCAGTTCCTTGCAATTTATACATTTTCTTTTTGTTCTTATCCACCTGAGCATACTGTGGTTCCTACTGTGACTGCTTACTGTCATACGCCGGCGGAAACACTTGGACACCGCCAATACGCTCGAGATCCGGACGAATATCGATTTCCCGAAAACTGCCCACCCTTTAGCCCCCTACTCGGTGTGCATCATTGTATATGCTTCGTCACCATCTTCGGCAAACCTCGGTAGAGGGCCGCTTTGTTCGGATTCGTATCGTTGAGGTTCGGGAAGCGATGTCTCGTCGGATCTTACCGGTCGAGGCTCTCTTTTGGAAGACGCAGGAGGTTGTTGTCTTCCTCGTGGTATAGTTACGTCTTTGTAGGGGCGAGTTGTTGGAGGTACATGCCCAAACTCGTCGCTTATTTCTTTCGTAAATTCCCAGCCCTCGTTTTTCAGCGAACTTCTAAGAGGCACTAGATTCCAACTAGTTATTAAAACCTGCGTTATACAAACAAAAGAGCACTGTTAGCCTACATTTTTTCTATCAAAACTACTGATTTTGTCTTACAGTTAAAACATCGTCATTGCAATTTGTTCATGTTTCTGAGGCAACGTAACAAATGCTGCCACACTTATATGAGTTGTCATGCGCATTGCGAACTGCCTCAAATTAAAACTAAAAACCTTTGTTATACAATAAATGCTTACACACCATTGAAAGGAAGATATCAAGAGAATAATAAGTACCTTTGTTATACAAGAAATGCTTACACCGACACCATTGAGAGGATGATATCAAGAGAATTTTGTTATACAAGAAATGCTTATACACCATTAACAGGAAGATATCAAGAGAATTTTGTTATACAAGAAATGCTTATACACCATTAACAGGAAGATATCAAGAGAATTTTGTTATACAAGAAATGCTTACACACCATTGAGAGGAAGATATCAAGAGAATTTTGTTATACAAGAAATGCTTACAGACCACTGAGAGGAAGATATCAAGAAAACATAATCAGAGTTTTTCAAGACACTGGGGGATGAACTTGAAAAAATTGACCAGTTGCAATCCATTTCCATCCTGTCCATCTGCAGCCCAACACACTTATTTTTATTCTAAGAGAAACAAAACTGAACCATTATTGTTGGGTTTCCACTGATATAAATTTTTATTTTATTTTTTATTTTATTTTTATTTTGCCACACACGATGAATTACAAGGAGAATAAAAAAACGATAATAAATAGGTTAATTAACATTAAATTTAAAATTTATACATAACTTGGGAGGAGTGACTGTGGTGGGGAAATCTCCAAGAAGCCGAGCTTATGAGGAATAGAGATTTCCCCCCACGGGCAATTTAAATACTAGGCGGCATTTTAAGAAATAAAGAAAAAGTCGTTTTTTAAGTATATAAGTGTGTTTAGGGGAAAATATAGATGTTAGGTGTTAAGGTATTTAGGTTGCATTCTGTCTGACCCTTAAAAATGGTTTGATCATATGTATTTCGGCTTTTAAAATACATATAACACTAAAAATGGTGACATAGCTCCTTGAATTTTCATTCTTTACATTCCCTTTTCTTCCTTAGTCACAAGTAATCAAGCAAGAAATGAAAGATTTTCCCAGATTTTCTAGTTAAGGTGGCTCCAAGCAGTTTTTTTTTTTTGGGGGGGGGGGGCACACTTCCATTTTTGAATGCACTTATACACAGTCTTACTTTAGCTCAATAAATCTGAATTTGATACGAGATCTTAGGCTTGGATGAAAGTTTTGGATGATGCTCTTTTTATTCTAATTTGCGTTTCCATAGCAACGGTAAACAAATGTGGCAAAAAACAGTTTTTCCAAAATATCTTTCAATTTTGGGGCTACCCGCGACAAGCGAATGAATGCACTATAATCTACACAGTCTAGCACACTAAATGGAAAAATTTCAAACAAATTAAACTGTTTGATTTTGAATAATTCGCTACACACGTTTTTTCATGTTTGAAATATAAGCAGTCATGTTTGTTTGCCGTTGTTATGGAAATGCCAATTAGCATAAAAAGAGCATCGCTCAAAACTTTAATCCAAGCCTAACATCTGGTATCAAACTCAGATTTATTGACCTAAAACTTGTAAGATTATGTATAAGCGCATTCAAAAAGCGAAGTGTCACCCAACCTTCCATTCTCAATACTCTTATTCACCACCTGATGAATGGCACACAATATGGCGCCAATTTTCTTTTAACAGTCATGTACTATCCCTGTCAAACCAGTAATAGCTGGACTGGCCAGTTCTAACCTATGCATATCCTACCTTCCATTCTCAATACTCTTATTCACCACCTGATGAATGGCACACAATATGGCGCCGACTTTCTTTTAACCTGTACTATCCCTGTCAAACCAGTAATAACTGGACTGGCCAGTTCTAACCTATGCATATCCTAAATTCCATTCTCAATACTCTTATTCACCACCTGATGAATGGCACACAATATGGCACAGACTTTCTTTTAACATGTACTATCCCTGTCAAACCAGTAATAACTGGACTGGCCAGTTCTAACCTATGCATATCCTACCTTCCATTCTCAATACTCTTATTCACCACCTGATGAATGGCACACAATATGACACCGACTTTCTTTTAACCTGTACTATCCCTGTCAAACTGGTAATACACTGGACTGGCCAGTTCTAACCTATGCGTATCCTACCTTCCATTCTCAATAATCTTATTCACCACCTGATGAATGGCACACAATATGGCGCCGATTTTCTTTTAATCTGTACTATCCCTGTCAAACCAGTAATAACTGGATTGGCCAGTTCTAACCTATGCGTCTCCTACCTTCCATTCTCAATACTATTATTCGCCACCTGATGAATGACACACAATATGGCGCCGACTTTCTTTTAACCTGTACTATCCCGTTATAACTTGTCAGATAGACAGACAGACAGACACCTTTATTTAAAAATAAAATTCTATGTTCTCCCAGGGTAGTCCCTTCAGAGGGTTAAAAACCCCACTGCTATCAATGGGAGCCCTGGGAGAAACTGGTAATAATCTGGACTAGTCAGATCTTACCTTCCATTCTCAATACTCTTATTTGCCACCTCAGATGAATGGCACAGAATATGGCACTGACTGTTTTCTCTAGTTCTACTCTTGTACATTCTGTGTTTGAGGATCCGGAAGATGGTGAACAAGATCCTTCTTGGCGAACAGTGTATTTACCTGCCATCAAAAGCAATAAGATCAAACATTAAAAATTACTATCAACTGTAAACAGCTGGAGGCATATGAAAGCCGCCAACATAGTAACTGGTTGAACTCAGGAGTATCAATAGTCTGTCAAGTGTGATCATCTGTGTTATTAACTGTTGTTGTTGACATTACCAGAAAGAAAGATGCCAAATAATCTAATCTAATTTGCATGGCTTTCTCTTCACTTTCAATTCGCATTCATTTTCACTTGCCTTGGCTTGCAGTCCACATGAACCATACAGTACCACAAAGTACATTTGTACATGTAGTAATCTACAATTGCCCCCTACCCTCGATATTTCTTGACAGCAGGGTGCGGCTGTACAAAGTGATGGAACAAATGTTAGGTTTAACCCTGTAAGTAATTTTATAGCAAAAGGTCAGGAATTTTTTTATCAGTTTTGAAACCAGTAGGATAACTGACCCATTTAATTATGCCTGATTGACATGCACGCAATGCAGGCATCCAATAACAGGTATCCGATTACAAAAAATTGTAATTGGACATTCGCATGACCGCACACTAATTACCTAAGAAATACATGTATAGGTGCGTGAAAGACTAATCACCATCGAGAATTTTATTTTTGTTATTGATACGATTAATATGTAAATACAATCTAAGTATACACACCTACGAGGTCTTTGTTCCTTGGGTCAGTTGCAAGATTCCTAAGTGTGGTTTCCGTAGCTACTTCTCTTACTGTAGGATCATAGTTCATTAGTAAAAGTTCCACCAAAATGGGAAGACCCTTCTCTTTCCACATGGCTGAATGAACCACCATAGACCACTACAAAAAGCAATGAAAACACATCAATGATGGCTCCCAGCAACCCGAGAAACTCCAAGAAGTGTGAAAAATTGAACTTGTTTTCTCTTCGGGTAAAACTGTGAATAAGTTAAAACTTTCTAATTTTTGGATGAATACTTAACGTGTGACCATTCTAATTGGTATGAAGTGTCAGCCACCTTCTCACTCCACTGATTGAGCAAGTACAGCTGTAAACTGAGTGAAATTTGATCCTCGCAGTGCGCTATCAACTTACAATGTAAGCAGTTGAAAAGCAACCTGAAAAAATTTATGCATTGCACCGGTATCGCAAGGTCATGGGTTCGAATCCTGTTCAGGCCTGAATTTTTATCAGGTTGCTTTTCAACTGCTTAAGTTGATAGCGCACTGTGAGGATCAAATTTCACTGTTTCATCCACAGTACACATACATGATTTTCATATATTCATATTCAAGTAAACCGTGGCTGACACTTCAGATGAGCTTCTGTTGAAAGCAAGAGAAAAATAAATGAGGTAAGAGAACAGAATGTCCATGCCCCTTCATCAAAATTTGAAATTTATTATTAGTTTGCACCCCTTGATAAATGGCGGTGGATTTAATACTCTTTAATATTCATGCTAATCAGCCTACCAAGTCTCATTTTAGAGCAAACATTTTTTTAATTTTGCATTTGAAAAGTTGACTGTAAGGCTTGGTAGGCTAATTAGCATGAATATAAAAGAATAATAAATTGGGCCGCCATTTATTAATAAGGTCGATGAGGAGGTCCATGTAAGGGGAATCTGTACTATTACTTCATTTTCTCTTGAATGACAGCAACTAAGCAAAACTGTCGATGAATTTTTCAGTGGTCTGAGCCAGACAAAAATTAATGAGCAAGAACAGACCATGAATTGTTCCTCTTTAAAGTATTTGGTTGATTGCTTTCTTTTGGTGTTTTATATTATTACTCAGGCAGAGGAGCCCAAGTTATAAAATGCAGTTTGGAGGGCACGAATTTGCAATTGGGCTCTAATGCGCATGCGTCAAACTCAGTCAAGCATAACGACGAGAAGAATACTGGTCAGCTGGCGTCTTGGCTTGCTTCAACGCTTTCTTGATAGGCTCGCCGATGAAAATTAAATTCTAGTGGTAGATAAATTCTGATATCTTGATTGCTTACTCTTTAGCCGTTATTCATCAGTCTTATTCAATTGAATCGATGGAATATTATTTGAGTTATGAATTCTCAAAGGTACATATACATCTTTAGACTCTTTAGAATGTAACGGTCTGATTTATGACAATTTCCCATCCGTGCGCTAAAATGGGCGGACAAATCGTTACTTATATAAAATCGTCTATTACAAAAATACAGTTTCAAACGACTAGTTCTTCTAGACATAACAATAATTAAAAATAACTTTCGCACTACATCGAGAAAGGTGCAACAAGAAAGAACAATTTCTTTGTACGGAACAGAAAGTGACTCATAAATGATGTTGCCAGTGGTCTTCCGTGACCACAGGCCTAGAATGTGGCGGACGCATTTTCTCACGGTGAGAAGCACATGTTATGGAGTCGTGTAAACTAGTTTCAATTTCGTAGAAGTTCCTTTTGTTATTATCAGGCACAATACTTGTAAGTATTCGATATTTTTCTCGGTTTTTCAGTCGCCAGTTATGTCGCTTCGTTCAACTGTGCAATATAGTCATCATTTATTGTTTTGCTTTCAGCGAATCTTTCACGTTCAAGTTTGTGAATGAATACGAATTATGTGACCTGGATACGGTAAATTAAAGTTAACAAAGTAGCGATGTTAGAGTGGACGCTACATCATTCGAAGTATCAGTTTCAAGTACACTGGTAAAAGGAACAAGATGACTGGAAAGAAGAACAAGAAACCAAAGAGTAGTTCTGCTAAAACCGTACGCAAACAAGCAGCGTCTCACGTGACTCCACAGATGGAAAATATTACGGATTCGGCGCCAACAGCGAAATCGCCTCAGGACACGTTTCAAAGTGATGAGAATGGTGGAATAAAGGACGTGTGGCCATCATTAACAAGTGGAAACGTGGATTTTGGTTTCAATGGTGAGAATTCCGTAGAGCAAAGCAGTAGTTGCAGGCCTGTCAGATTAAGAGCGCCTAACAAGAGACTGGATGATATGGAAGTTAGAGTCGAGAAAGCAGTTCATGCAAAGCATCAGAGAAAAGGGTATCTAGGAGAACTGCGAAAGCGACGAAATTACGTACAGGATTTGATTGCAAGTCCCAGCGCACAGGTAGACGAATTAGAAACCGGGATTTCCAGGTATGAAGAAGCATTTTATAACTTTGTTGCTAGTCATGATAATTACCTCGACTTTGAAGATGATGAAGAGAAAAAACAATTGATTATTGACAGTTATCACAATGAACGAGAAATGAAATTACAGTTGGAAATCCTTGTTAATCAGTGGAGGGTTAAAGGGAAAAGAGTGTAGACCTCTCCCTTCTAAATCTGGGTTTAGTCTAAGGTCTGACAAGAGTGGGAAGAGTTGTTTATCCATTAGAAGTAACCTTAAAGAGAAGAAGAGAGTGGCGGAAGAAGCAAAATTAGAACTGCAGGCCCTGAAAGAAAGACAGGAACTGCAGCGCGAATTGGAAGAAGTTGAAAAGGGTAAAGCAGAGTTAAGCTGGAAAACGGAGCTGTTGAATGCCAAAACTAAAATGAAGCATGCTGAAATCGACTTACTGATAGAACAAAGCGAGGAGAATGGAGAGAAAGATGGGATGAACGAGTATTTAAAAGAACATTTGTCACAATCTGTGAAAGTTAGTGCCACGCCCGTCTCAGAACCCCAGCCGATGAGTGGGAAGGAGCAAATGCCAACACCATCAGTACTCAAGTTTACTCAACCTCCACTCCCATCATTAGCGGGTCTAAATTATGTACAATCAGAACCAGCAATTACGTCTTCCATGTCAAGTGTAGTAACAGTAGCAACTGGTGAAAGAAACTCAGGCGGTTTAACTACCCTCACTTTGTCCCATTGCACCGAGTTCAGCGCGGCTGTCGGTTCTAAACCTCATTTTCATCTGTCAAAGACAACACCGGTACCTGTTACCACGTCGCAGCCTTTATACACATTTGCTAGCTCGTCACCAATGAAGACACAGTCAATGTCAGGAATGTCTATGTGGCCTTGTGGTCCACGAACTGTAGGTTTGGATGCGTCAGCATCTGAATTCTATCCTGTAACAACTCCGCAGCGAACCTCATCGACATACCCTTCATCTCCTTTACCTGAGCAGCAAATTGGTCTGCAATCTCAGCTGCAGTGCGATGCTTGGGTAACAGTTGCCCAGGCAATCAAGCAAGGGCCATCCTTACCAAAAGTGGAGTTAATGAAGTTCAGTGGGGATCCCTTGCTATGAACTTTAGAGACAATATTGAAAGCCAGGTATCAGATGAGTCTCAGAAACTTACGCGCCTTCTGGCACAGTGCTCGGGAAAGGCTAAAGAAGCAATTAGAAGCTGTGTAAATTTAGCAGTGGGTCGCAGATACACTGAGGCATGGAGAACTCTTCGTGAGAACTTTGGCCAGCCCCACATGATGGTAGAGGCCCACATGAAGAAATTGAGAGAAATCCAAGTGCGGAAAGCTGATGCACCAACTCTCATGGAGCTTGTGAGGAGACTGGAGGATGCCAGTAGGGTCCTGGCTAGTATGGGCCATAACTACGCAAGCTGCTTGGACAACGAAGATGTGATAATTGCACTGGTGAGAAAGCTTCCCGATGAGAGTCTGAAAAGAAAGTAGGTTGATAAAGCAGGAGACCTTATCGTAACAACAACAGATATGGGCAAGAGCTCAGATCCTCTTCATCCGGCAAAAGAGAGAGAAAGGAATCCAGCAAGACAAAGTCAGATTGGCACTCCAGGGTTACAAGCTTCGCAACTAGAAGTGGTCAGAATCGTCAAAGTCTAAATGCGCCACCAAAGGTTCCTTGGAAGTGTGCTCAGTGTTCTGGACCACACAACATTTGGAGATGCCGAGTATTCAGAAGCTCCACCTTAAGTGACCGCCTAAAGACCGTACAACAGCACGGGCTTTGTAGAATATGTCTTGATGAAGGACATAGTGCAAGATTCTGTAAGAAAGGGTTCACCTGCAGAATATCAGGATGCGGAAAGGATCACCACTACCTGTTACATCCTGCACCGGAGAATGGTGATGAGAACAGCCCCAGCGTTAACGGTAGTAACATACCAGAAAGAGCCAAAGGAAGTGACAGTGCACAGATGCCCGATTCCCAAGCTCGCAATCCAGTATTGGCAAGTGTAAAAGAACCGAATCCAGTTGCCTCTAATACAGTGTGTAGTTCCACGTCAGCGATTCCCAGTGATCCTCTTGCAGTTGGTGCAGTCAAAGCAAGTCGACCTAGAGTATGCTTTAAAGTCGTACCAATCAAGATTAGATGTCAGGGAGGCACCGGACAGATCACTACACATGCATTTCTGGACAGTGGATCGGATGCGACGTTCTGTCTAGATAGTCTAGTGCAAGAGTTAGGCTTAACAGATATGAAGCTAACCAGCTATACAATGACCACAGCCAATTGTGAGGAGCAAAGATCTGGTCATGAAATCCAGCTGAACATCGAGTCTTTTGAAGGAGATGCAAAGTTTTGACTTGACAATGTTTTGACTCCGAACAATCTTCCTGTTACACCGCGACACATAGCAACTAATGAGTATATAAAGCAATGGTCTCATCTTAGTGACATCAGTTTACCCGAAACAGGAGATAAGAAAGTGACAATTCTGATAGGCAGTGATCGTCCGGACCTAATTGACAAACAGTTAGACAGAAGAGAAGGTGGTCAAGGAGAACCTATTGCAGTGAAGACACCACTTGGATGGACCGTCCACGGCCCTATTGGAGAATTTGCTGAAGATCCTGTCTATGTGAACTTTACTCGTACCGGCCAAGATAGTCTGAATGCCCAGCTAGAACGCATGTACAATGAAGAGTTCAGTGAAGCTAATGCTGATGTTGAAGAGGGCATGTCAGTTGAAGACCGCAGAGCGCTAGAAATTATGGATCGGTCGGCGACCTTAGTGAACGGGCACTATCAGCTTAAACTTCCCTTCCATCAGGACTCCCCGAACTTTCCAGATAGTCTGCCAACAGCCGAAAGGAGGTTAAGGTGGTTGGAGGGAAAGATGCGAAAGGATCCAGTGTTCCGTAGCAAGTACAGCAGTGTTGTAGACAAATACCAGACTGAGGGAGCATCAAGACAGGTACCTGATGACGAGGTCCCTAGGCTCAAGCCACTGTGGTATCTTCCACATCACGCAGTGTGGCATCCCAGAAAACCAGAAGAACCACAAGTGGTGTTCGATTTTGCTTCAACGAGTGGTGGAACGTCGTTGAATGAGCAACTATTACGCGGGCCTGAAAAAACCAGCACCTTGATCAGAGTAATCCTGAGATTCCGAGTAGATGATATTGCAGTCACAGCAGATGTAAAAAGGATGTTTCACCAGGTTTACGTAGCACCAGAGGATCGTGGAACGCTCTGTTACCTGTGGTGGCCAAATGGTGACCTGTCAAAGGACCCGAAGACTTACCAGATGCTTGTACACATTTTTGGAGCGAAGTCTTCACCGAGCGTAGCAGGATACGCCCTTAGGAAGACAGCTAAGGACAACGAGCGAGATTTCTCTCAAGAAGTGGTTGAAGCTGTGTTAAGAGATTTCTACGTAGACGATTTGCTTAAGTCATTTGCTGATTCGGAGCGTGTGGTAGGCATTAGTAAACAGCTACAGGAATTGCTTGAGTGAGGAGGCTTTGAACTGACAAAGTGGATTTCGAACTCTCGCAGCGTGCTATCAGCATTCCCAGTAAAAGAACGGGCACCGCACATCAAGAATTTGGATTTGAAATCATAAAGTTTACCAATGGATAGAGCTCTAGGAATCCACTGGAACGTAGAGCATGACACGATTGACTTTGTTGTGAGCAACAAGGAGCAGCCAGAGAATCGAAAAGGTGTCTTGAATCTATTGCAACTGTATACGACCCGCTTGGATTTGCTAGTCCCCTGCTCCTACCTGGAAGAGAAATAAACCAGGAACTGTGCAAACGAAAGTTTGATTGGAATGAGAATCTCCCAGAAGAATTGTGTGCCCGTTGGAGGAAGTGGAGACAAGGACTTGTTAGTTTGCAGGGATTCAGCATTCCCCGATGTTACAAGCCTAGCAACTTTGGTGAGGTTAAACGAGCAGAGCTTCACCATTTCGCCGATGCGCCCCAAGAGCACGGTTATGGAACAGCCCCTTATTTACGTCTCATCAATAGTGAAGGGCAAATCCATTGCAGTTTTGTCATGGGCAAATCCCGCGTGAAACCTCTAAAGAGTGTTGTAACTGTGCCAAAGCTAGAGTTGACAGCAGCTACCTTAGCAACAAAAATCAACAAGGTCGTAATGAAAGAGTTGGAAGGAAGGCTGAAGATTGACACGGTTACTTACTGGACTGATTCCATGATAGTTCTAAAGTACATTGCCAATGAAGCGCAAAGATTTGTCACCTTTGTCGCGAATCGAGTCGCTGTCATACGTCAAGAGTCAGAACCAAGGCAGTGGCGGCATGTGCCGTCAGAGCTCAATCCCGCAGATTATGCTTCCCGAGGGATCAAGGCCTCGGAGACCAAGAAACTAGAGAGGTGGTGACGCGGGTCCTGAATTCCTGTGTACAGAAGTTGAAGAATGGCCCCTACAGCCTCCAGAAGTTTCCGAAAATCTTCTAGACACTGATGAAGGTGTGAAACGAGAAAAAGTGACAGTGGGAACAACTGTAGTACAGTCGGATTTTTGGAACGCCTTGTTCCAGCGATATTCAGCATGGGATCGTCTACGAAGAATAGTTGCATTTCTAATGAGAGCACTTCATAGACCAATGCAGTCCCAGTCCCAGATTGGAATGAACAGAAGCTTGAAGTGTAGTCCTAAACCCTTGTCAGTCCAAGATGTGGACAAAGCAGAGAAGAAAATTGTGAAGTTCGTCCAGAAACAGTCGTTCGCCAATGAGAAAGATGAGGCAGCGACGAGAAGCAGACTTGCCAGACTCAAACCATTTGAAGATGAAGGAATTCTTCGTGTTGGTGGACGATTGAATCACTCAGATTTGCAGTATGATGCAAAACACCCAATGATACTACCAGCAAAACGCCCTGTGGTAGAGTTAATTATTCGTCATTATCATCACTTGAATGGACATGTGGGAACCTATCAAGTTTTGGCTGAAATTAGGCAGTGCTTCTGGATTGTGAAAGCAGTTTCCACAATAAAGCAGGTTCTCAGCAAGTGTCACGTGTGCAAACGTCAGAATGCCAAATTAGGAGAGCAAATAACTGCACCGCTTCCAGTTGTTCGAGTGTCGTCAGATAGTTATAGGATCATCTATCCATTTGCAGCCGTAGGATTGGATTACTTTGGACCACTGTACGTAAAGCTGGGACCCAATACACGATCAAAGAGAGATCCGTCCCTAAACAAACGTTACAGATGTATTTTCACCTGTTTAAGATATCAAGCCGTTCACATAGAATTGGTTGACGACTTGTCCACTAATGGTTTCATTAATGCAGTTTTGCGCTTTGTTGGTAGAAGAGGACCCCCAAAGATTATCTACAGTGACAACGGCACCAATTTCAGAGGAGTTGAGTTGGACGTCGTTAACGCTTTGAAAGTGTGGGATCAAGAGAAAATTCAGTCCACGTTGACTCAAAGAGGAATTGAGTGGAAGTTTAACCCACCCGCAGCAAGCCACCAAGGCGGCGTATGGGAGAGACTGGTCGTTCTACCAGAAGAATCCTACACTCAATGGTAGGAGGATGCCTCGTAAGTGAAGAGACTTTAAGGACATTCCTCATTGAGGGAGAGAAGATTTTGAATGACAGACCAATCACGCCTGTCTCCAGTGATCTGCAAGATTTAGAAGCATTGACGCCCAATCATATCCTTCTGTTACGCTGAAACCCGTCTTCATTTGCAGATGTGTTTAAAGAATCAGATAGATTCAAAGCAAGATGGAAGCACGTTCATCTTCTTGCGAGTGAGTTTTGGCAGAGGTGGACGAAAGAATACCTACCGACACTACAAGAACGCCAAAAGTGGCTGCAACCCAAGCCGAACTTCAAAGTAGGGGATTTGGTGCTGTTATCAGACAAGAATGCGCCTCGTGGACAGTGGCCTAAAGCAGCTTGGTTGAGCAAACATTTCCAGACAGCGAAGGCATGGTGCGCCAAGTTGTTGTCAGAACGGCAGATGGAGTCTACCGCAGAGATGTCCGAAAGCTCTGTTTGTTGGAAGAGCAGTTACTTAGTGGCCTTGAACAGCGACCAGAGCCTGTCAGAGATAGCCGCTAAATGTGCAGTGTCCAGGAGATCAGTTACATTGAGGAACAATTCTGACGTTACCAGTTCGGAAAATAAGAAGTGTTCAAACTGATTCAAGAGACTTTGTACTGATCAATAGGTCCCAACTAGGTTTTGTCTGTTCTGTACAAGTTTGCATTACGATAGAAAGACTCCCCAGTCGTCTTTCGGGGGGAGTGTGTACAGGACAGAAAGTGACTCATAAATGACGTTGCCAGTGGTCTTCCGTGACCGCAGGCCTAGAATGAGGCGGACGCGTTTTCTCACAGTGACAAGCACATGTTATGGAGTCGTGTAAACTAGTTTCAATTTCGTAGAAGTTCCTTTTGTTATGATCAGGCACAATACTTGTAAGTATTCAATATTTTTCTCGGTTTTTCAGTCGCCAGTTATGTCGCTTCGTTCAACTGTGCGATATAGTCATCATTTATTGTTTTGCTTTCAGCGAATCATTCACGTTCAAGTTAGTGAATGAATACAAATTATGTGACCTGGATACGGTAAATTAAAGTTAATAAAGTAGCGATGTTGGAGTGGACGCTACATTCTTCATGGCAGATTTTGATCACGTGCTAGGCAATGAGATCTGCTAACAGATCAAATTTCATTTGAACGCCTGAAGAATTATTTTGAACGGCTTGCAGTGAACGGCTGAAACAGAACAAAAATTTCGAACGGCTGGCTGTGAACGGCTATGAAAAATTTCAAATGGAGTGAGTTTTCAGCCAGAAAGCGAACAAAACCAAATGTATGTATGTAAACAAGGGCCCCAAGTGCCACTGCGTTAGTCAGGCAAAATTCATGTGTAAAATTCTTTCTGAACTTCATGTTTACCAATTGTGAAGATAAATCTTGAATGAAACTAAATATAATAATCGATGTCATACAGCGGGGAAAGGTACGTAGCAGAAAACAAATTTAGCCCTTTTAAGTTTGTTGTAGTTGCCAGGAAAAAGTGCATCGAATTTGCATAATGTCAAAAGAGTAATTTGAAACCTGAATACAGACTATGCACTGCCATGAATTCTCTGTTTTCCTTGCAGTTTCGCTGGCCAAATTACAATTAAGCTTTACCAAATTCTACAAGCGTTAAATTTAATCCTTGCACCCGCACTTCACATAAGTCTTCACGTGTTCCACTTTACAAATGTGTACCAACAGTCAATGACATACAAGACTATCCCTGCCAATACTCAGTGCACTCCCTATCATCAAACCCTAAACTGACGTCCATGCAGATTTTCCAAGATATTTTCATTCCAATATATGCGTAATACATGTACAACGACACCCAAGTATACGTTCCCTCGGCATTTTGTTTTGTAAATAAGTAAAGATATTGTAGCATGGTTTTCACCAAAAATGGTTCACAATCCCTGTACTGACACTGCCCCTTTAAGATAGCCCGTGACAGCCGCCTCCTCCCCTCAGAAAAAAATCGGGGAGAAGCTTCTCTCCCCAATTTTTTTCTGAGGGGAGGAGGCGGCTCTCAGAGGCTACTTTAAGAAAGTGAAAACGTTTTCCTAATCAAATCCTGCAGCACTAAGGGGCACCATTCAGCCTTACCCACCATCCACAGGCAGTCAGATTATGTATAGCACCCGCTGAACCTCTAATGTCTCAGGATTAGATGCTTCAGCCATTATTGACAAGTAGAACTTCACTATTATCTGGTTGCCACAGTAACTCTACTCCTTCCACTGGGTCTTTCCTTGTTTGGGGCTGGTCTGATTCTTTGATTGTTCCTTTCTTTTTGTTCTTCTTCGATCCCTTGATGCATCCGCAATGCAGCCTGGGTCAGGTTTTTCGGGTTCCTTGCGGGTTGGGTCAGTTGTAGGAGTGTCCTTGTATTTCTTTCTGTCAAGTTCGTTTTCCAGACGAAATGGCAAGTTTCAAAGGATACAAATGGAGTTTTCTACAGACTAAGAATGACGACCACCAATTATTGAGCTTGCAAGCTACTGCTGGCATCAAAATTAGTTGACACTTCCTAAACTTATACCATAAGATCATCTGAAAAAAGTGATCTTCAAACCAACCCCCCACCCCTCCCCCCACCCCTACCCCCACCCCCTACCAAATGTTGTACCAGTGGTCAGGTAGTCTGTGGGCAACAATAAAGGCAACTTTGGTTGAGGGGAGGGGGATGGGGGTGGGGGGTTCAGGTTTTATTTTCCCAAAACTTACCCCTTTAAACGAAAGTGTCGCAACAATTTTGTTGCCGATTGTAGATCATTCCTAGATTATCCATAATTGTTACCTCCTTGAGAGAAGTGTAGTACTCTTAAAAAGTAATACATCCACCCTCTGGTTTTATGGTGCAAATCGACCACAAGGTGCAAAACGCAGCCAACCTCGTTCCCAGGGTCTCTATGCTTCCCGCCCCTGGGAATGAGGTTGAACATAAGCAATGAGTGCAGAATTTGAACCGCTTAACAGGGTGTTCATTAGGCATTGGAGATCGGAGAATTCTCCGGCTTAATGTAGCTATCTTCGCTCTTTCATAATATTCTCCTGTTACTTTATACTATTCTCCTGCTACTACAATTCTTAATGAAAACCCTGCTTAATTCGCACTTGTTGTTTGCCTTCCAGCTAATTATTAGCACCACTAAATCACCTGTTACATACGTGGGTCACAGATACTTATTTAAGATAAAATTACTTTCACACCTGCTATAGTCAATGTTTCACTTCACCCATACATAATGTACATAATCTGGAGTGGGGAGAACTTAGAACATGATGTTATCATTTATCGTACCTTGTTATCAATATCATTTTTGCCAATAGGCGCCTTAATGATCCACACAATGAGTCCACAAGTCCTTCACAGTCCCTCATTACTTGCCTGGCCTCAGGCCTGGCCAAAAACACATTTCTAAGAACACCACTGGCATTGCAAAACACGGTCTACCATTTGATTGACGGAATCAGTGCATTACTCTACGCAGCGGCCTTGGTCCAACTGGAATATGGTATGATGATGATTGCAGTAACCAGAGTGAGTACTACATGTATGAGGCAGATTTTGATGACACAGAGTTTTAGATCCTACTGAAGAAAAATAAAGATTGAAATTTATGATTGCAACAACATCTTTCAACAACTTGACACCCGCTGTCAGCAAAACTACAGTACATGTAGCTATTCAGATTAATGAGGTATTATGGCATCAGGATTTAAATGGTGACCAAATGATCACAAGCCAGGAACCTTGGATGGCGAGCTATGGAACTGGCCCAGGATAGGGCTGTGCAGTTTGTGCGGGATCAGAGATCAAAACTTTGTCTTGTATTTGAAAACAGGGATCAGAATTTCGAGTACAAGTTGTTCGTGACAGGATCAAAAATGACATCAAAAGTAGAAAAAAATATACTAGAAACAATAAGAAACAAAACTAGAAATTATACATGTAATTGCACAGTCAGAGTTATTTGCCAAGAAATATATTCTCACACCTTCAGGGCCAGAAAAAAAGTTTCCAGGATTTTTGAGAAGTGGCCCCTGGTCTTGGTTGTTCAAACCAACTCCCATGCATTTTCAAAGAGTTACATGACATTAATGTAAAACTCTCATCAACTCTCGCTGATTCTCTTTATCGTTCGACCCAGTAATAGCTAAAATAGGCTGGATACCCAGTGCTAGTGGTATTTATGTCGCTGATGATACTAAAATAACTTCTCAAACTCATTAATAATTCATGACGAGAACACAAAGGAAATCACTACCGTGAAGGAGGTTTTGAAATCGCTTCTTAATTTGCATAGATTTTGGCGATTTTATTCCTTCGTTTTCTCCGCATTTAACGATCAGTTTGAGAAGCTATATCAAACACTCGAAACAGTGTTTCATCAGATTTCCGAACACCTTGAAGTGGGTTTTAAAAAACTCGGCTTTGCCTCGTTTTTCCAACCCACTTCTCGGTGTTTGGAAATCTGATGAAACACTGTTCCTCGTGTTTGATATACTTCCTAACAGAACTTACATGTACTTTACAAGATGAAAGGTTCCATAAAACTCCTAGAGCCACTTCTTTGATCTGAAAAGATTGAAAAGTAATGTTGATTGTCAAACAAGCGATCAGCTTTTTCATCTGTTCTCAGTCAAACACTGCAGTTTCAAATTAATCCCTCGTAAATGGTCATCTCTCGAAAGCAACAACTTTATCTGTTTCAGAGGATAGGCGCTTATCAAAGATTTTCATGCCAAAAAAGTGACTGAAATTCTATGGCACGTTTTCAGGGTCAAAATTAGATAAAACTTCTACCTTTTGACTTTCTAAATAAAATCTTTTTATGCATTACTACTTCTAAAAACACGTCGTTTTTAGTAAAGTAACTTATGAAACAAGTATACAGGCTTGTGCCGACTTTTAAACTCGCTACTTTGTGCATTACTACTTTAAAAACACACTAGTACACTGCTCTTTGTACGATTACTTATGAAACATGTTTGTAGGCTCGTGCCAACTTTTAAACTGAACCCGCTACTTCTCTTGTTTCATATTTGTAAAGCCGTATGATGTCACGCAACACTCCATGACGACTTGCGAACACTCAATGACTTGTGAACGCTCAATGACTTTTGAAACACTTTTCGCCAGGCGTTCCTTGTCCTACTTGATCACGTGATCAAGGATCCACAGGGATCCAAGACCGACTTTGTGTAAAAACATGGCATCAATTTCTGCAGAACAGTCCCGGTTTTCGGACAGTCTGTGGTATAAAAAAGGACATACTAAACAAAAAAGTATTTTAAAGCTTGAAGTATAAAGCTTTCCCAGTACGACTTCAGAGAGGATCGCGCCTTTAGATCACAGTTAAGAATTTGTTCTTTTTGATGATATAAACCTTTTGATCTAGGCGGATTATATCTCAGATTGATAGGAGGGTTCATGCTGTCCAGAGCCGTTGGATGATCATTTTATTTCTTTATGCCGTTATTACTTGCTAGCTATATTGGCATACATTGTGGTTTCTTTGGCTTACTTTTGTTGCAAGATAAATACTTATCGGCTAAAGTTTGTTATCTCTTTGAAAGTGCCAGGATCGTTAAATTTCTCAGGCCGTGATTTAATGTCTAAAGTCTGCGACGTGCATGTTCCTTGTCCTTTTTGTTTTCAAAGGTGCATGTTTATTAATAACGCTCATTGAGAGAAAGTGTTTCCGGCATAACGGATATAGGCATCTTAGATCCGACTGTCAAAAAGCCGTAGTCTATAATTCCACTGCAGTGAAATCATGAATTTGAATTCTTGCAATAACTTTTAGCTCGTAAGTTAGTTCTTTGGTTGAGTAGTGTGTCTTAGTGGAGCTAGGATAAAACTCTGTTGCTTTGTAATAGCGTTTGATTTGGCAGCCAACAGATAATCTGCAGTATAGTTGTTGTTTTGTTAATCTCACGAACGGCTGTCACGGATGCCAGTAAATTCTTGAGTCCCTTCCTTAAGCAAGGCCATTAAACACAATTTAATGTCTTTAAGCAAGACTCAAGTTTCAATTCTTTGGTGAACCTCGTCAGTTGCTACCATGTTAAAGTACCTTAGAATGATATGAAACCATTCAGTTAAAATGAAATGTCTGTTGCCTATCCGTGACCCGGGGGGGGGGGGGGGTACTTCCCAAAACTTTTGGTGGGGGTGTGCGGCACGTTTCTTAAAACCCTTACCCTATTTCAGACCAAAACATGCGATTTTCCCTACCCTATTTCAGACATGACCCAAAATTCGATACCCTATTTCAGACCAGGAAGTGCTTTCATTTGCGTAAACATTTTGAGAAGGGCTTCTAATTCCTGATGTTAATTAAACCGTATTTCTCAAGGGATGAAAAAAGTACCTTCTTCTAAAAACCATACTCAATTCCAGACCAGAGTGCGCAAACGATACCCTATTTCAGACCAAAATGGTCAAAATCTATACCCTATTTCAGACCAAAACGACTTGAAAACCATACCCTTTAGGGCCGCACATACCGTATTAAACGCCGGGCCCCAAATTAACACCGGGTATAATAGAGGAAGATGTAAGTAAGCCCCTCGACCGTTTATTTGTGATATAATAAACTTAAGATTTAAGGGCAAGGTACACGGCTGCCAAGAAAAACGAATAATAACCCTTTCTTAAAAAATGGCGGCGAGAAAAAACTGCTGATTCAAAGAAACACCGGGTCCACTAGGCCAAGTTTGAAATAAACGCCGGGGGTGTTTCATTGAGAAAATACGGAACCTATATAGCTTATATAAGGGAGTACCCCCCCCCCCCGGGATCAGTGATGTCTGAAACCCCGGGATGGGGGGGGGGGGGGGGGGGTATCAAATCAAATCAAAATCTTTATTTATACACGGCTAAAAATAATCAGTATTTACAATATAAAAAAGCAATTCACTGTATTACATATTTGCTGTGTGAGAGTCCGATAGGGAAAACCATTCACTGATACCCTTTTTAAAAAGACTCAGTGATTGGGTTGTCCTTAGTTCCTCTGGAAGGTTATTCCACAGGAAAGCTCCACTATAGCTTAAGCTTTGCTTAAGGTAGTCAGTTCTCGGCTTAGGTACATTGTAATGCCAGTCTTTGTTTAGCGTCACGAAGATCATAAGACATAACTCTTGGTGTAAACATATCACAGAGATAAACTGGGGCAAGCTTATTAACACTTTTGTACATTATATTAGCTTTTTGCTTGGCCCTTCTAACACACAAGTTATCCCACCCAAGTGAGTTAAGAAGAAACCTAGAGTTCGTGTCATAGCTTGGTTTAGTAATAACTCTAGCAGCCCGGTTTTGTAGTTTTTGAAGTTTCTCACTCAGCTGTTGTGACAAGTCATCCCAAACAACACTGCAGTAATTGAAGTTTGGTTGGATCAGGCCTTTGTAAATTTGGATTGCAGTGTGCATGGATATAAATGGTCTGACTCGTTTAAGTGCACCAATACTGGAAGCAACTTTTTTTGAAATTATGCGTATGTGCTCTTTCCAGGAAAGGTTTTCATCTAAGTATATAAAGCCCAAGAGATTTGCTATAATTAGTTTGATTTATTATGATGCCGTCTACATTGATGTTAATTGTGTAATTATCATTTAGATACTGTAATTTTTGACGCGAGCTAATGACCATAAACTCAGTTTTAGCAATATTGAGACTTAACTTATTGGCCTTGAGCCAGAGATTGATATACTTCAGTTCACTGTTAATTTGATTTTCGAGATCAACAAGGCTAGTACATGTAGATACGGCAAAAGTGACATTCGTGTCATCAGCATACATTCTTGGGGAGCCTCGATTTAGGCAATTTGGTAAATCATTTAATATGTAAATCAAAAATAGTAGCAGACTGATTATTGACCCTTGCGGTACTCCACAGTTTAAAGGGCTAAATGATTATTTATATTGCAACTTTGCATACGATTTGTTAAGTAAGATTCAAACCATGTGATGCCCGGGAATTTTGATCAGCTCCATATCTATCAAGTTTTTGTAAGATAATTTTATGGTCTATAGTATCAAAAGCTTTCTTTAGATCAATGAAGACGACGCCATTAAGTTAACCTTTGTCAATATTAACGCACCAATTATTGGTGGTCTCCAGCAAAGCCGTGAGAGTACTATGAAGAGAGCGAAAGCCTGACTGACAATTGGATAATAGATCATTTTCATTAAGATAATAATATAATTGGTCATGAACAATTTTCTCGAAGATTTTGGCCACGGCAGGAATGACAGATATAGGTTGATAATTGTTAAGGTCAGAGAGCCATTCTTAAAGATGGGAGAGACTTTAGCCAACTTCCAATCTGAAGGATAGATGCCAAACAATAGAGATTGATTGAAAATATATGTTGAAGAAGGCGCAACAACATCGGCGGAAATTTTTAGAAGTTTACATGGAATTTTATCTGAACCTGTTGCTTTAATTCCATCGATATCTTTGGCTAACTTAATGACTTCTTGAACATCGATCCTTTTGAAAGAAAATACCCTGTCAGTGGGTTTGACAAAGTCTAGTCAGTGGATCAATGTCTGTTAGCAGGAATTTCAAGAGCTAGGGACCGGCCGACATTGGTGAAATGATTGTTAAACGCCTCTGCTATGTCATCAGATGAAGTTAATACTTGATTCCCTGATTTAATTTGAGACACTTTGGTTGATTTATATTGGTGAGATTGAAGTTCATTAATAAATTGCCATGTTTTACGAGAATCACATTTGCTTTCATCGAATTTGTCTGTAAAATATCTACGTTTGGCTTGTTTAATGGAATTGTTGACCGTATTTCTTGTACTTTTAAACTCTCTCCAAAAGAAAGGATCATTAGTAGACGCAGCTTTCTTTCTTAGAAAGTCTCTTTTGTGTGTTTGGCACAACAGGATCACCTGTAATCCATGGAGAGTTTATTTTCCTTGTCCTTTTTGTTTTTGTAAGGGTACTCCCTTATAAGGGCTTAATGGGGACGTGCGGCCAGCCAGGGTATGTTTTTCGGGATTTTTGTCTTAAACAGGGTATCGATTTTATCATTTTTTCTCTTAATCAGGGTATCGATTTTATCAATTGTTGTCTTAAACAGGGTATCTTTTCTTGGACGATAAACAACCTAAGGGTATGTTCTACGAACTAAAATACAGCAAAATTTTTTCAGGTTAAATGTCTTAAACAGGGTATTAAAAATCAGAATTCTGTCTTAAACAGGGTAGGAAAATCAGTGATTTTTGTCTTAAACAGGGTCAGGGTATGAGGGGCTGGGCCGCACCTCCCCACCCAAGGATATATCGAGTACCCCCCCCCCCCCCCCGGCTGGAAACACTTTCTCTCAAGTCTTGCACGCCGCAGACTTTAGACCACATTAAATCACAGCCTGACAAATTTAACAATCCTGCTTTCAATTTCAAAGCGATAACAAACTTTAGCCAATAAGTATTTATCTTGCATCAAAAGTGAGCCAAAGAAACCACAATGTATGCCAATAGAGCTACATGTAACAGCAAATAATGGCATAAAAAAAATAAAACAATTCTAACGGCTCTGGACAGCATGAACCCATCTATCAATCTCGGAGATAATCCGCCTAGATCAAAAGGTTTATATCATCGATTCCAGGCGTTCAGATAGTGAGAAAAGCGCGAATAGTTGGGGAAGGCGCGAAGAAAAGAGAGCGAAAAAAATTGCGGGGAGACGTTTCCTCTCCCCAATCTCCCCGCTTTTTTTCGCTCGCTTTTCTTCGCGCCTTCCCCAACTATTCGCACTTTCCCCACCATCTGAACGCCTGGAACAGGCCCGAGGGGGGTACTCCCTACAATGGGCTATACAGGGATGCTCAGCCGAAAGGGGTACCTTTTTGAGGCTGGAGGTATATGAAAGGGTAGGGATTTCACAAAGAACCAGGAAAAGGCAGTGTAAACACGAGTTGAAGTATAAAAAAAGTAGGGAAAACCGCCATCTAAGTATTATAAAAAGCGCCTTTCAAAATATATCAAACAGACACACGTAAAAGCTTTATGAAAGGGGTACCATTTTCAATGAAAGGTATATGAAAGGGGTACATTTTCTGTCAAAAATGGTATATGAAAGGGTAAAGGTTTGGACCTCAGGGCAGAGCATCTCCGTGCAAAACTTTGTTAAGTACCCCCCCCCCCCCCCCCCCCCACATCTCGGGGTTGTGTTTTTGTGGCAAACTTTTGAAGAAATTGTGTGAACCGTTACTGGAAATGCATCACACCACATAAATTGTGTGGATTTTTTTTTATCCAGATCGAGATTGCAGATCTATCCATTTGTCAAATATTAACCTAGCAATTACTTAGTCTACCAATGATGAGTTCAGTGGTTTAACAGGTCTGTGTAAAGTCACACATTCTGCTCCTGTCAAGGACATAGAATTGTTTCTTTTCACACACATGACAAATTGAACAACATACCTTGTTCTCGTCTCTTGCTTTACTGTATGATAAATTCCTCAGGCAAGCTGCAGCAGATCGATGAATTTCCTCAAGTCATGATCAAGGAACCGAACCAAAATTGGAATACCACCAAGCTCACTGTTATACAACAAACAACAATTTTACAGAACTGAAGAGTACTTGTCAATGCAAGGACCGATTGAGACAGACACCATTTTTGTTGCATAGCGGGCTCGCTAAAATACAGCAGTTACATGGATGAGTGCATGTGCGAGAGGCTAAACATGTTTGCAAACTTGTTTTGCCAGTTCAAAGTTTATTTATTCGTCCATGGCGCTTGACGGCTGCTCAATCAAAGGAACTAACGGATGCTCATAGTGGTTTCTCTCTCATTCGGCATAGCTCGGCGTAGCAGAATCTACTGCTCACAGGATAGTTATTAAGCCATGAACTAGAGCATGAGTTGGTTTCATTTAAATAATAACTGGTTCACTACTTTTACATCTGTGGGTACTGAAAAAAATGAGAACTAATTAACGTACCATCCCAACACCAACAGTTTTTTTTCACAAAAAACTAGTCACGTCAGCCCTTCCCAAATCTCTTTTCAGCTTTACCACCTTGCCTCAGCTGGATCTTCTAAACTCCTAAGAGTGCCAAACATTAACATACAAAAAAAATTTCCAAATTTCACTTTGTAAATTAAGCTTATGTAAGCTTATTGAAAAAACAAATGGTACCACGAGGCCCTGCCGGGAGGGATTTCATTTTACGTGCTGTTGCTACCTTTTGGATCATGTCACCTGTCGGAATTTACCCTGGCATGGCCTCTACCATGCAAAATGCTGCCGAGGAGGTTCCATTTGAATGGTCACACCATTCGACACCACAGGACTTTGTCCACAGACTCAAAAGTCGGGTTTACCTTGGTGTAAGAACCTGTGACTTTTTCCTTTGTTTTTCACCTTTGTAGTATTGCATTCCCAGTTGACTCTATTGTTTTATGCCTTTTGTTTTCTTTGTTTTACGTCACTCATGAGTTTCACAGGTTCTTACACCGAGGATGAGCCCAAAAGTCATAGGATTTTGTCCAGACTCAAAAGTAAGTAAAAATTTTGCCCATACAAATAAGTAAGTAAAAAGGGTTCGTTAAAGCATGTTTTCATCCTAATGTCTCTGTAGTGAACGCACCAGTAGAAACTCTGCATCTCACGAAATCACAACTCAAGTGATACTGTAACTTCAAAAGTAAAGCTTCACCATTTGTCACATTATAATGTCCATACTGGTGGTTTCTAGAACATAAAGCACAAATTTGCTGTTGCAATACGTGAAGAAAGAAAACAAAAGACAGGGTTCTCCTTATCAGGCGGTAACCGGTAAAATTTACCGCTTGAAGCAGCACTTATTACCGTCTGTAACCGCTTGCCCCCGGAAAATTTTTAAGACACACAGTTTTCCCTTTACCGCTTAGCAAAAATCCCTTACCTGCTAAGCTGAAATTTGGGGAGAACCCTGCATTAAAGATGCAAAGGGCGAACAGCAACGAAAAAATATTGCCTAGTTCCTGTACGGCTTTCTCCAAGTCCTTCACGGTCAATTCGTTTCGGTGACGTATCCGAAACTGCCGGGGAAGTTAGCTAGCACCACGTGACCCGTAACGGATGGACCGAAACGGATCGACCGCGGCGAAATAAAGAGGCCTAGGAACTAGGCAAGAAGAAATATGCGAACTCACAGTGATTTACGATTTACATGTTGGCTCATAAAGCGCCTGTCAATATTCGTACTCAGGCTCCGGCGGTTAAAAGGGCCAAGCCACATACGTGCTATATACCTGGTGTATGCGACAGCTTGTGTATATAAAGAAATGTATGGGAAAATCACGGATTCTCTAAAATTGGGTAAATAACTATCTAATTGAGAACAACTTCGCTAAATGGCGCGGAATGGCGTCAAATTCGGCACAAGACACAAGTAAGCGACATATTTGAGGTAGGTAAACTTTATTTTAAAATAGATAGTTATTTACCCAATTTTAGAGAACCGTGATTTTCCCATACATTTCTCTATATACACAAGCTGTCGCATACACCACGTATGTAGAGTCGGCCGCCCGAAGGGATCAAAAAGACGAATTTTGAGCTTGGGAAGCCTGTGGTGTATATAGGGAAACCGCTGATGAAAACGTTGTTGAAAGTCCTGGAACCCACAACCTGTTACACCAATAACAGGTTTCAACAGTCACATCTGTTTGACAAGCTCTGTGATACAAAGATAAAGGCCTGTTGACAAAGTTGTTACGATCAACGTAACATGGTGTCAGATCGCGGGATTTAGACCAAATTATCAAGGATCACTTCCCAGCTTGGAAGTCTTCAAGTCTAACGCTTCTTCCGTGATTGGTAGGCTCGCTGAAGTCTATAGTTTGCGTTCGAGCGGTTGGATCGTTGCACGTTTTCACAAGTACAGTTCAAGTATGGCTGCGGTTAGCACTACCGCAAAAATTCCTCTCCCACTGAATCTTTCCGACCGTCTACACCAGGGAGAAAACTGGAAATCCTTTCGCCGCGAATGGAAATTTTACGAGCTAGCGGCGGGGATTCACAAGAAAGCACAAGAAGTTCGGGTGGCTTCGTTGTTAAATGTGATCGGCAAAGAAGGAATGGACATGTACGAAACCTTTCAATGGGAACGTTCGGCGGATGCTCTACAAATTGACAAAGTTTTGGAAAAGTTCGAGGAGCGTTGTGTCCCTGCACGTAACGAAACCTACGAAAGATACGTGTTCTTCAAACGTGAGCAATTGTCAAATGAATCGCTTGATAGTTACATAACTGCATTGATGAAGCTTTCAGAGTCATGTGGTTTTGGCGCGTTGCGTGAATCGCTCGTTCGCGACCGGCTAATTCTTGGTGTAAAGGATGACAGAGTTCGTGAAAAGCTTCTTGGAAAGCGAGACCTCGACCTGAATAAGGCCATCGAAACTATCAAAGCAAGTCAAGTTACTCACTCGCGAGCGACAGAGATCTCAGAAGAATTTTCAGCTAGCGAAGATATTAATGCAGTGGGGCAAAGTTCGAAGCCCAAGCGCGGGAAAGGATCGCGTCGCAAACCTCCCAGCAAGGCTCCTTCCAAGATTAAAGAGTGTTTGTTTTGTGGTGGTTCACATGCATTGGATAGGAAATTGTGTCCAGCTTCAGGTCAGAAATGTAAAAAGTGTGGCAAAGAAGGCCATTTCGCAGTCAAGTGCCGAGGCAAGTCTGAAGATGCAAAAGTTCACATGGTTGAGCAAGAAGAAGTCTTTTACGTTCATAGTGTCAGTGGTAAAGATCAAGCTCTTGTTTCTCTCACTTTGAATGGTTCAGCATCAGTAACATTTCAAATTGACACTGGTTCTTCTGCAAATATCTTACCACTGCAGGATTACATCCGGGCAACTAAGGATTACAGTAAAGTTAACATTGTTCCTAAGGATATCACACTAGTTATGCATGATCGCTCAAAGCGAAAGGCTCTTGGTTCAGCAAGGCTGAAAGTGGAACATAAAGGTAGCAAGCATGAACTTAACTTTGTTATTGTTGATCAAGAAGTTACACCTTTGCTTGGTTTGAAGTCATCACAAGGCATGGGTCTTGTGAAGATAATGGTGCCTGGTGTTGATACCCCTGTCAATAATGTAGTTGCAGCTCCAAAGATAGAGTTGGCAGCTTCTGAGAATGTCACAAAGGATCCTGTACTAAGTCCTTTTGCTGATGTGTTTCAAGGTATTGGCTGTTTACCTGGAGAATACAGCATTGAGCTCAACAAGGATGTTCAACCTGTAGTTCACCCCCCACGAAGAGTGCCTGTTCCTAAGAAGGAAGCAATGAAGACAGAGCTTGACAAGATGGTTGCTGACAAGATAGTTACTCCTGTTACTGAGCCAACTGATTGGGTATCCAGTGTCCTAGCAGTGCCTAAGAAGGATGGATCAGTTCGAATTTGTTTGGATCCCAAGGATTTGAACACTGCCATTAAGCGCTCTCACTATCCCTTGCCAACAGTGGAAGATGTCACCTCTCGTCTCACCAATGCTAAGGTTTTCAGTGTTTTGGATGCAAAGAGTGGGTTTTGGCAGGTTAAACTGACTGAGAACGCCAGTTACCTTACCACATTTAATACTCCCTTTGGCCGTTTCCGTTGGCTGAGGATGCCATTTGGCATAAGTTCTGCGCCCGAGATTTGGCAGCGGAAGATGCATGAAGCCATTGAGGGTCTCCAAGGTGTCGAAGTAATCGCCGATGATTTCCTGGTTTGTGGATTTGGGGACACAGTTGATGAAGCAGTGAAGGATCATGATCAGAATTTAACCGCCTTTCTACAAAGATGCCGTGAGTTGAATCTGACACTTAATCTTCAGAAGATTAAGCTTCGCCTATCACGTGTACCATTCATGGGCCATTTACTCACAGCTGATGGTGTCGTGACTGACCCAAACAAAGTTCGTGCCATACGTGACATGCCTGTCCCGACAGATGTCAAATCCTTGAAAAGATTTCTTGGCATGGTTACTTACCTAGCAAAGTTTTTACCAAACCTGTCCAGTGTCTGCGAACCATTACGGCGACTGGAGCTTAAGGATGCTGAATGGTGTTGGCTGTCTGTTCATGATGAAGCTGTCCAAACTATCAAGAGTCTTGTTTGTGAAGCTCCAGTGTTGAAGTTTTATGATGTTAATCGGGAAGTCACAATTGAAAGTGATGCGTCTCTCAGTGGTCTTTGCTCGCCGCCATTAAAGTTGTTGAGTTTATGTTTATGCTCGGTGTCCTTACGTTGATCGTAACAAAAGTGTCACCTTGTTACTGAAGTTGTTGAGAATCCAAACCTGCAAACTGAGGACTGCATGTCTCTGAGCAGGGATCAGCAGTAACACTTACTTGGGCGGGGTGGTCTTAAAGTGCCCTAAAAACGCTTGATTTTTCTTACCGCTTTTATTGGTTACGTGTGGCCCTTTACACGGACATCAAATGTAACACCGGTATACCGTCGTTAGCCTCTTTTTCTACTGATGTTTAACAAAACTCTTAATGACTTGTCCCGCGGAAAATACGATAGATAGATTCCCAGGAAAAGAAAACAGAGTCCATCAATGGAGGATCACAAACATGTGAACCAGCAGTGGTGGGTGTCCTGTGCATTTTTAGTGCACTCGTCACTGTGGAGGTCCTATGCCTTTCTTATCAACAAATAAACTGAGGGATTCATTGCATATGTACTCTTTTCCATATTGATATTGGACCTTGCTTAATCAAAATACGTGTAAATATAAAATTGGACAACTCCGAGCAATATTTGTAATATATTTGGCAGTCACAATTCATCTTATAACTTGAGACAAACGGACTTCTCAATTCCCGGATTCAACACTGTTACTTATGGTAAGCATTCGTTGCGATATTTGGGTCCTAAGTTATGGGGTAAATTGCCCGTGAAAGTTAGACTATCTGAAACTTTAAATATCTTTAAAAGTAGAATCCATAAGCTTGACATAACATCATTGATGGATGATAACTGTAAGCAGGAGGGAGGGGGTGACTCTATTGTTTCCAATTATTTATCGCGACCGACTCATCACTACCAGTGTGACGTCACATAGCAACGAGTCAGAACTTCGCTTGGCTTGCTCAGTTTAGAGTGGGGACGCCATTGAAGTGAAAGAAAGAGAGGGATAATACAGGCTATTTTTTTGCTATTATTCACTAACTGATCGTAAGTGTGTAAGCTTTGTTGCACATATTATCTGTGTGTACAAATTGTTTATTGTTTTGTGTGCGCGTTTGTTTGTAATTCTGTTGAATATAATTCGGGACAAGCGGCGGGACCGCCATCTTGACTTCGGGGTGGTGTAGTCGATCCAAAACGATCGCCGTTTTCTCTTTTAGTTTTCAACAGATCGACCTCATAAAAGGAGGTTTTATTCTTTGATAATATACGTTTACAGCCGTTGTTAAGTTTTGTCAATCAAATCAGCCATTTTGCTCATCAATCCCTTCAAGTGCGAAGGTGTTGTTTTGATTTCATCTGTGTTTCAATTTTGCTGGCTTGTTGAGAGCCCTGAGAGTCTGTGTGTACACTTTGTTGGCTTGTTGGCTGCCTGTGTCTAGATTTTGTTGGCTTTTTGACTGTCTGTGTCTAAATTTTACTAGCTTTACTAGTTTAACTGCCTGTGTTTAAATTTTGTTGGCTTGACTGCCTGTGTTAAAGTTTTGCTGGCTTTTGACTGCCTGCTGGCTGTTAACATGTGTTAACTACCCAAGTGTGTTTAAATATGTTAGCTTGTTGACTGCCCGTGTTTAAACCTGTTGGCTTTTGACTGACTGTTTGAATTTGTTAGCTTGTTGACTGCCTGAGCGTTTATATAAATGTAGTATTTAGTGTAAAAACAATGATGAATAAAAGTAATTTGTTGTGTATATATTGGTAACAGCCTTGTTGCTGTATTACTTGGCTTTTTAGCCCACACATTCATTATTATATATTGTGCATGTGATGGCTACCCTGTATGCTCATGTTGTGTTAGCAGTCATTTTATTTTCTTTCCCAAGGCTTTCAAAACTCCCATGTTCTCTTTATGTACCCTTCAAAATCTTTTGAAGGGTACATTCACTCCCCTGGGGTATTGCATGACATGTCAAACAATGCAAAATCTGGATGTGCTAAAAATGGTACTCTCTTTTATTGTCCTTTTTTTAATACAGTTGAAATTATGGCTTTTTTTGTAAGCTCCTGACTGTAAGGGATGTAGGCTAGACTTTACAATACCCGGCCACTCTGAAATCGCATTACTCATGCATCGCGGCCCGCGGTCCCACAGTGAATGAATAAGTTCAAATTTGTGACACCGCGGTCCGCGGTCCCACGGTATCATGAATACCGCTCGATAAAAAGAACGCGGGCTTTGATAAGTCGAAAATATAATTTTTACATTTTTTGGCAATTGAAATTCGGAGTTTAGCGCTGATCTACAAGGGCTCTACATGGAAATGGTTAGCTTTCATTTATTGTTACAGTAACACCATACACATCTTAAACTTTGTAGGTTAAGCGCTGATCTGTAGTGATTAGGACTAAGAACTGCCTCGAAATGGTTAGCTTTCATTTGTTGTTACGGTAACACCATACAAATCTTAACTCATTGTCTTCAGGTCTTTAAAATTTCAGACGAATTCGTCTGATGACGAAAAACACTCGCTAATATATATACATAGCCCAAGCCTAACAGCGTCGCACTTTGAACAAGATTACTCAGGTAAATTAAGGCATGGCTCGCCAGTTATTTCGCCTAAAAAGTGAGGGGGTGGTCTATCTTCTGAGGCTTTATTTGTAACAGCGTAAAACTTTGGAAGGCTAAATAAGTTTGCAATTATTGTCATTTTTACATGTAAATGTTATGCAAATTAGGTCACGTGACTTATTACTGCCAAAAAGTCTTTAGAAATCTTTAAGCAAAAATGGCACCAGTTTATACCAATAGTCATCTATTTTTACTGCTCTTAAATGGTTCCCAAAGTCAGCAACAAAGGATCTGTGCCCGGACCTTTTGAAAGATTTTATTAATTTTGAAAATAAACGACATTTTTTACTAGTGCCCAGTCCCCTCAAACAAGTAATTTAATTTTTCAGACTTTTATTTTGATTATCTTAAAAAGTCCGGGCACAGAAATGATGTACCTAATAGGCAAGACATTATAATCCCAATTTTCCGGAGTATAAGCAAAACTGGTGCCATTTTGCTTAAAAGAATTTTGAGCTAAAAATAGCCCTGTCTGGTCACGTGACTTAATTTGCATACCTCATGGATGACAAGATGACAACTTTTTCAAACATATTAATCTGTCAAAGTTTTACGTTTGTATATCTTAATCCTCAGAAAATAGACCACCCTCTCACTTTTTGGGCGAAATAACTGGCGGCCCATGCCTTAATTTTCTTGAGTAACTAAGGTGAAAGGTTGGAAGCACAAGAATTAAGATTGACGAACGGGCTATTTTCAATTTTAGCAATTCTCAAAAACAGTATTACGCGACCGTCTGCACAGTACATTTTTATAGACCGTACAAAAGTTCACTAAAACAACTTTTCTCTGTCTAAAATAACTAGTACCACTAGTTTCCGAATAAAATACAGTTTATGTTTGTCAAAAATTGCCCGAGAAACTGATTTGAAAATCAAAAATTGCAAAAATACACAAACATATTTGCATAAGGCGATGCGAGTGAAGATAGAACTGTACTATAAAATCGAAGTCTTGTTTTGTTTGCATAAAATCGCTTTTTAATCTATCTAATGAATGAACAAACACAAAAAAATGGACAACACAATCTTCTTTCGAAAAAATTGATTCAAATCTCCATTAGTTTACGCTTAAAAGCAAAACGCGTACCATTTAATTATAGCTCATCGAGTTCAAGCTTTCTTCGATGAAATTCAAGAGATCGATACAACTGAATTTAAGGACGTTTTAAAATCAATTCTCCAAAACTAACAATAACACTAATAAAAAGTCACTCACGGATTGATATCAACATAAATTCTCATCGAAAACTGTAATCTGTTTTACCTTTAAGTCCGCCCTTGCTTGCTTGGAAATTCAAATCTCCGCTTCTGGTTCTGAAATCCGTAGAAAACAAACATCTCCCGCATTGATAAAAACGTAATACATGAAGTTCCTCGAAGCAAGATTTTATCCCTGAAAGCTCGCCTTCTTCCACTAAAACGGCTTCTGAAAGTGAAAGGTTCCGGCAATTCTACTTTTTCATAAATGGCTTAACTCTGCTAGTTGAAATTAGCAGAAAAATTAAGTTTCTGCATTCATTTTTCAAAGGACAAAATGCGAAATTGGTACCTTTTTCGTTGATGTTAGTCGATAAGGTGAAAAGTTGAAAAAAGGTACCTTTCTTTAAAAAAAAAAAAAAAAAATAGGTGGGTATTTTTAGCTTTTAAGTGAATATATTTTGACGTCAATGATGTCCGCTTTTTATGAGTTTCCCACTTTTCCAAAACAAAGCTTTAGATAAAAATGTCCATCTTTTCATTGGTAAGAAGCAATGTCGTCGAAACTACAAAAAGCTAGTACCTTTTCTGAGGTTAGAAGCGGTCTTATAAAAAACGCGGAAAAGGTACCTTTTTGGCGGTTAGAAGCGATTTTATCGAAAGTGCGAAAAAGGTACCTTTTTTGCGGTTAGAAGCGATCTTATCAAAAGCGCGAAAAAGGGAACCTCGTTCGCATTGGCGTTTCAAGCTATTAGGAAGCCATTTAAAATCCTTGTGATTGACAGATGTCAACCGCTGGCAACCACGTGGAAATATCACTGTACCAGTGACAACGCCTCCAACGCTACTTCGACATCTGAGATGGCTCACATTTACGTGAAAGTTGAACATGGGGGAAACTCAGCGAGTCAAGCGAAAATTGTAAGCATCGTAGAGCAAAACAAACTCTTCCTCATCGAGAATTCCATCAGCAAAACAATAAATAAGCTCATCTCTGACTTTTTGGAAAGACATCTTCAAAGTGAATTCGACAGCTGCAATTTCTCGTAGTCAGTAGTTGGTAGTGTAGCAACTTAATTTGAGGTTTCGCGCCACAACACGCCACAACGCTCCGTACTCGAAGTAGTCGCGAATCTTAAAGTCCCTAATATCTCACAACACTCTTCATAGAAAGTGGTAACCACTCTTCCCCCCTCCACTGCGCCTTCCCTTGTCCACTGCCTTTCGGAAGTTTAACTTGATCCTTTTTAGTTGTTTTGGATTCGGTCTTTGTTAAAGCTTCCTGACGCCTCGGTACGTCGGGGGAATTTCTCCTTGTCGTTATCAGGGTACTTTTCCAAAAACATTTTGGTTACGTCTTCGTACTTGCTCCTGACCGTTTCCCAATCAACTCCTTCCCCCGCTTTTCCTGCTTTGTAGTCTGTAACTACATGTAGCAATAAATTAATTTCCTCATCAGACCACGTAAAGTTTTTGTCTGCCGTCATGTTTGATTTGCCGCGTACTGCAAGGGCTGCAACATGATTGGTTTAAAGTATTAGCGATAACCAATCACAACAGAGACGTTAAAAAGCCATTCAAATGCCGCGACTGGTCCAAAATTTGCACGGATCCGTGTAAACACCACTGCGATCTGTAACAGAATTTGCACGGATCCATGTAAACACGTGGTCTAGGAACAAAATTCGTCCGTGCAAAAATTTGTCCGGACCCTTGTAAACCGGGCCTTAGGTGGCTTGGACCCGACCTTCTCATTTTGTGATGCATCACACGTCACACACGTCACAATCTCGTCTTCAGCAGTCACGCGATCTCTCAAACTTTGCTCCTCAGAATTTATTTCGGATGCACCATTATTTTTCGGTTTCTGTAAATACAAAAACATATTTTTGGTTTTTGAAATGACACCAAATCGTCGTGACGCTTCCCCTTTAAGGCGGGGGTACACATGAATTTGAATGAAACTGGAAGAGGTTTAAAGAAGGGATAGAAGAAAGAAAATGATTTTTGGAACACTAACAGACAGTTGACACCCGCGCAAGAGCACCCCAGGTTGCTAGTGGACTAACTTGGTGTCCGTCTATTAATTATTAACTACAAATTCTATTTTTAAAACTTCACTAAATCTTCAATATTTCTTATTTCTCTTAATTTTACCAATCCTTTGAGAAAAACTATTTCCTCCCAAACATACCCCAAAATCACCCAAAAATTCACAAAACACCCCACAACATAGATTCACGGGATGAGCAGATAGTTTTTGGATTGCTTGAAACGTGAACGAGATATTTTTATTAAAGCCAAGTCAAGTGGCGGAAAAATGGCGTTCATGTGTACCCCCGCCTTAAGCAATACATGAGAACGTTGAAGTCTGGGACATCACAAATAGCAGCCGGAAGTTGATTGAGAATTTTCCTCTTTGTAACTTCTGCCTTCATTGTGTCATATGCCACAGACGTTAAAAGAAGAGCTGAAATATTTTTCTTTGTGAGAAGCAGAAGTGTGGCCATAAAATGAAACATTAGACTTCCGGTTACTGATCGTGATGTCAATGTTCTCGTTGCTTAATCCCAATGTAGGACTTAATATAATGCTGTTTGTGAAGGTTGGATTACTAATTTTAAAAGCTTTTCGTGTGCTTCACGATTTTACAGTAGTTTGCTATCAAGATAATTCCCCCACATTCCTTATTTTCCACATGGCTCGTTTTTCTTTGTTCTCTCAGGTGATATATTGGAGGCCCTGCCAATTACCAGCTGCCTGAAAAGCTGGGGGTGGCTTTAATTGTACCATAAGCCGGTTATTTTTAGGGGTATATGGGTCACTTATCCACTGGTTGCCTAAAGATACTCCTTTCAAATATATGCGATAATTATTGTAATAATTGAGTTCTTTCTTTTCGTGTATGACTGGCTGAATGTTTTAAGATGCAAAAAATGCTGATTTTTCTTTTTGTCCGCAGGTGTTGGTTTGTCTGCTAAAGTTTCAAGATCACGGTATCAAAACGTAAAAAAAAAAAAACGTGCCCGGAAATCGCTCAAAAAATCCCCAGCGTGTCCCATGCCGCGAAGAATACTGCCAATACGAAGGCCGAAAAGCCGTTTCATATTCTGCGGTATGTCACAGGTTATATTCGACAGTATTAGGAGCTTATAAGCTCCTGACAGTAGTTAATCAGCATCGTAAATTGAACTACAATCTCGGACGGAATAAAAAGACAAATAACACTCCCCCCCCCCCCCCCCCCCGATTCAATGATGGATTCGCGCGAAAACCAAAACAAGATTGCAATCTCGGACGGAATAAAAAGAAAAAATAACCTCTTCCCTTCCCCCCGATTGATGGATGATGGATTCGCGCGAAAACTGAAACGCGCTATTTTCCCATCACTGAACTGCGGAGGGGTGTAGTGGGGGGGGGGGGGGGGGGGAGGTATTAATTTTTCATTAGAAAGTGTCCCAGATTGTAACTAAGGGCTAGGGTTATGGGCTCCTGACCGAAGATAAATTGTTGGCAGTCTTCAGCAAACTTCGCAAACTGATTCAGAAATTGATAACAAAAGTTGTCGGAAAATTATCGGAAATCTTCAGAAGATCTTCAGTTGTACCAAAGTTACTGAAGACATGGCATAAAATAATTATGCAACGCTTTCTTGTGCTATACCATCAAATATCCCACTCCTGACATGTTTTTATAATATACACACTCGCCTAAAGGGTCGTGTGTATGTAGTCACTCGTGGGATATTTCATGATATACCACTCCAAACGATTGCATAATTACTAGTATGTAAAGCATAAATAGAATATAATACGAGGGTGCGTGGAGATATAAGAAATCTTTCTTTGAGTGTTCAACTCGATACCCTCACGAGTGAGCGTAATGAACAAGAAAGATATATCGAGTTGACGCGAGAAAACAACTTTCATATCTTCAAACCTCCAAGCAGCCATGTATAATTTGGTTACCAAAAATGACAATTAGGGACCGTTCATTATTTTTGAGAGGGGGGGGGGGGGATGGGTGAGAAAATGGGATTTTAGCCACTGTAAAAGGGGGGGTCCTGGGGAAATTTTTTTGTTATGTAGGGGGGTCTTGAAATTTTAAACAGATGATGTCTTAAATAAAAAAGCGAAAACATAACTGCAGTGTATCAATACGAGTGGGGCACCCCAGATTTCATGGCTGGGAGCCTTTGGGCTCTATGATTCTTCTAAGAGCACAGCCTTGCACAGTATTTTGGTGCTGTCATGGAGCATGATTTATAATTTTAATTTCTTTATTTGGTACTACCATTATTGTACACAACATTACTTCAAGTTTTAACTGGATCGTAACAGTATTAAACTGAGGGTTTTAGTGATTGACGTTAAAAGTATTAATTAGTATTTGTAACCCTAGCCAAAGGAATTCTCCTTATCTGCTACGTGGACATTAAGTTGAACAGTTCGTCCTCTGTCATCCTTGTAAGTGAGTCAACCCACCCACCTGCACCACTCCCAGTTTCTGGGTTGCTCAGTAGCAGTGGTTTTGTAAATTGCAATAAATCTTTATATAGCCCAGCTGAGTCTTGGTTGTGATAGTAATAAACAACTATTAAAGTCTTAACTCTAGTTCTTCAAATGCACAGTGGACCAAGTGGTTGAATTGCTTCGATAAAGAAAACCACACAAGAGTCAAAATGCCATAAGTTGTAATAACTATTTATTAATAAATTTACTGAAAATTATCCGAAACTTTTTTTCATTTCCTGTTACAACATGTTATGGTTTTGTTGCTTTTATGTCTGGTTTATACTAGATTATGTCTGGTTTATACAGGTTTATGTCTCCTCCATATATCTCCATTTTCATCAAATCCTCATTCCCATCATACCCCAGGCCCATCATATCCCAAATTTACACCTAAATGCTTAAAACTAAATATGATATTAGAAGCACAGTTTTTAATATCAAGACAGCAATACAGTCACCCCCAAAATTTTCACCTACTTTAGATCTGAAAACCAACACGCTAGCCACTACATCATCGCGCCCCCACAAAAATACGGTATGGGTTCATACAATACAACTTTTATTTTATAGAAATCAGATTAATAGTGTGTGTGTGTGTGTGTGTGTGTGTGTGTGTGTGTGTGTGTGTGTGTGTGTGTGTGTGTGTGTGTGTGTGTGTGTGTGTGTGTGTGTGTGTGGGGGGGGGGGGGTGGGTGGGTATTGAAATTCTTCCCCAACAGAACAGGGGGGACCTGAAAAAAATCCAGATTCACTAAGGGGGGACATGAAAAAAAAAAATGGAAAATTTGTTAATTTCTCACCCCCCCCCCCCCCCCCCCCCCCCTCCTATAAATAATGAACGGTCCCTTATTACGAAGTTTAAGCATTTTCCGGATATTGACCAAAGATTTCAGAGGATTTTCGAAAATTATTCCAATACTGTCCGAAGATTGTACGAACGTTACCTATCATTTCCCCAAATTTTCCGAAGATTGCCAAAGATGTCCGTGGAAGATCCGAAAATGTTTCGCTTACGGACCAAAGACCTTTAAGCTCGTTTGCGAAAACGGTTGATGACGTGAAGATAGCGAGAGACTCAGTGGAGTGATTCAGTGGAGTGATTCAGTGATAGGAAACCGGAAGAAATGGAGGAGGGAGCCGGGAGATTTGTAATGACCAATAGGGACACAAATGCTTTAAGTAAAGAAAATGGCGGGAGCTACTTACAAAAAGAGAGGAACGTGAATAAAGTGCACGGGAAGCAGAGAGTTCAGACCGCCTTCCCTTTACATACCTAATAAAGTTCATTGTTTGCAAATAGTGACGAAGGCTACCAACAATGCAAGGAATATAACTTGTACAAACACATCTCATGTTTTTTTTTTCCTTTCAGTAGGCATTTTAGGTATTTCCCTAAGTAGTGTTCAAATAAGTTGTGGTTTCCTTTTACGTCGTTATAAATTATTTTGCCGTGCAGGAAATGAAGTTTGCAGACGCACAATACTCGAAATTTAGATGCCCAACATTCTTTGTTTTGCGGTTCATAATTTCCAACCTTTAGACGCGTTACGCTTTACTTCATCGGCTGTCTGCATTAGCTTTTACCTAAGGGATCTATTGTAGTTAAGTAAAAACAATCGTCATATTGACGCCATAGAGTCAAGTGGGTTCTGACAGTTTCTAAACCCACTTGTATTCACTCCATAACGAACGCACTTGTTTATAGGTTGTTTTGAAGACCAATTTTTGGTATTTCCGTAATCGCCCGATTATGCAGCAGTATGCAAATGAAACTTGCAGAGTAATTACCTGAAATTATGCAAGGCAGAAAATCACGATTTACATACCCTCTGTTTACACGTGCCTGTTAGAATCTCATGAGAGATTAAACTGTTTTGATTCTCACAATACGTTTACTACTTAATATATTTAGTCGTTATAAGACACTTAAGTAATAAATTGTCAGCAGAATATGCGATCGCATTAAGAATACTTAATCCTACATTTTCTGGTATTCAAATCCCGGAGAACTGAGTAGTGCTCAGTTGGGAATACATCGAAATTGTACTTAGACAACTTCTTGGTTTCAACAGAATTAACACTTTGTAAACACCACACCGCGGCTTTAATCACAGACGATTAGTAGGAGATTTATTATCTTTTTAACAAGGTGTTGACAGTGATTCATAAAAATACACTTAGGCAAATTATGAAAATTACAAAGCTATTACAAGTGAACTCAACGAATGCGTCAACGACGTAATGCCACCAAAGTGTGTTGTTTGCCTTAAGGCCCTTAATTATATTATCCTTTCAGGCTATCCAAAGCATTTTTGAAATTCCTACTCCTTTTGACGCTATAATGCCTCATTTCCCACTGAATACATCAAATCCAACCAGTTATTGTGACGGTTAACAGAAAAGCTCGCAGCGGTTAACACTTACCGGCAGTTGAGTCAATATTCTTAACAGCAGCCCATTAGGACAGAACCACAACTTAAATAACAAAGCATTGAAGTTGCAGGGCAATTACGTCTCTTGAACAGTGAGAACGGCGATAGCGAGTAGTGCAAGTTCATCTTCCTGTCGTCATGAGGACAACCACGCTCCTTCTCATACTAACATTCGTCGTTTTCATCTTGCTAACATTTCCTAAGGAGAGCCACGAGCTGGTCTTCGTTCTTACTAATGGCAAAGTAAGTAAACTGGAAAAAGAAAAAAAACGCAAAGAATTGGATCGCAAGAGGAAGAAGCAAAGGGAAAGAAAGAAGAGAAAGAAGAAAAGGCAACGAGCACTGGAGAGAAGAAAGCTCAAGGAACTAAAGCGCTGGATGAAACGATTCTCCAAGAAGGTGAGAAATGTAGTTAGGGTCTGGTGCGGTGTAGACATGAGATTTCAATACAGTAAAGCGAATAATTAATTCAGTGTTATAGGGCTAATACAACTAAGTGACTGTGTTGTTTACAACGATATTAAAGCGCTTTGCTGGTCACGAGTGAAATGGACGTTTCACCTTAGTACGCAGTTGCTATTTTCATTCCACAATAACATGAGGCATGAGGCACTCATCGCGTCTTTGACTAGCTATGAAAACATCTTTGCTTGCTCTTTGTTCATTGCGGAGTGAAAATACGCTCAAAATTATGGTAATCAGGTTTGTTAATACTCACATCCATGCCAAATGGTAAGAACTTTCACGACAACGGGCGATGCAACTGATTAGGCAACAAACTGAAAATCGGACATTTTGTGAAAGCAGAATTGAAACGATTAAACAATTTTCCATACTCTTTCATTCTGTGGATTTGTTGTTTCAGTACATGCAGAGCGACAAGCTAAACAATTCAAGATGTTGTCAACTGATAAGAGCAGAAGGCACGAACAAACAAGTTGCTTGTGTATAAATAAACTAACGTTCAAGTGCAATTCGCGATGAGTCGATCATTTTCTCGATGGGTTGCATTTGTCACTGGTTACCATTAAACAAGAAAATGAAGATTGCATAGAAACATTAAATATCGATTATAAACAATCACTGGAATGAAAAGAAATCATTTTCTTTGGCGCACATGGATTGCCGTAAACTTTCGCGGTTGAGTGAACCAGAAAAACAAAATTTCGAATGAACAATTATATATCAGAGGCCAACAAAGCTGTACAAGAAGCCTGCGTACATGTACAGGCGCAGGTCTATTTATAGGGTGAAATTTCGTGCTCCTCGCGCGCACGTCCTCAAAATTTCGCCCTTTAAATATGAAGGCTAGAGCTCTTCAACTACAACGATGCCGGCTACATCTGTAAATTTGCCCCTTGTATGGGGTCGGCGGCACTGGTGGATACTTCGTTCAGTCTAGTCTATAACACAGAGCGACTTGGGCGATTTTTGTGGCTTCACGTGGTTACCGCCCACGAAATTGATGTCGGCGGCGATTGCAATCATCGTGTGGCTAAGGTGGAAACTAGAAAGAAAAACAACCAAACGTCATTTTGTAAAATATAGCAAAATAAACAACACCAAATGAAAGTACTACTCAAGATCTTTCATTTGAATGGTCACACTTTAGGATTTCATCCACAGACTCGAAAGTTAGAACCACCTTGTACAACATAATAAACAGCACCATAGGAAAGTACTGCTCAGTAGCTTTCAATTGACTGCATGGTGACGAGGACCTGGAATGACTAACAAGCAAAAATATTGGTTGAACGACATTTCATGCGCGCGCACCGAGTTAGACCCCTGTTTCAGGCCCTCGAATCGGTTATCAATTCAGTCGATTTAGTAAATTACCCACCGTAGAGAGAATTAAATGCTGACATTTTGAGCTCTTGCTCTTCGTCAGGGTGAATAAATTTCAAAAAGGGATAAAAATCACTTGCGGTGGCCAAGTTATCTCAGTTGATACTACATTTTATGGTTTCACTTTCCAGCGACGAAGAACCACAGTTTTTTTTACAAAGCCATTTATCATCATTTATCATCTCTCGACATAATGGCGACTCTTTATAGTTGGTCGCACACAGGGTGATGACAGGGTCACTCGTGGTTAAACAGCTAGAGTGCTGTAGGCAATACACTGATTACCAATACTTGGTCTTTTTTATTACAGAATAAGAACTCCGATCATGGGGATCGTAATGTTAAAAAGAAGACCATATGGAGCTCTACAAAGAAGTCACTGAACTAAGTTATAGCTGCATGTTATCAGACATGGCTACACTGCACGCCAGCGACGAAGTCTTCATGGAGGATGCATTCTCAAAAACAACGGCATGAAGCCCGCTTTCTTAAAAAACAATCCAGACTGAATGATATTCGACAAAGACAAGACACAAGTTCTGCAAGATTTGTTATACAGAGTTGATTAAATAGAAATGATTAAACACATAGTAATGCCCTGGTGGGCAGTGAATTTCCTCTGTAGTTAGTCAGATCACCCCAAATCACATGCAGGCGCATTAAGTCATTATTTCCACCAGTTTCACGGTTACCGTACCATTTTATCCAGTTATTTGCTTTTTAGTCAGTTGTGCCTGCGTTGCATCATAAAAGAACGATCCGTCATTCTTTGGCCACCACAACATTATCATGGACAAGAGCTAATGACAGTGTGAACATAAAGGAGTTTACACCTCCGCTCAAATTTTTCGTTTTTTATTTATTAACAATTTCGATTACATCAGTTTAGGCCGATTAGTCTATAATAAATTATAATTAAAAAATGTATATTAAAGATCTATTGTTAAGGAATCCCGCTTTTAAGAGTGATTAGAATGAACCGCAAGGTTACTGTTAATGGTCTTCCAACCAATGGAAGTATATTTTGCCCAGTGCTCTTTGTACAGGTATCATAGAAACTAATCATGCTAGTATTTCTTTACTCTCTGTAGATCGATACCATGACAATTCAATAAAGAAAATATAGCACAAGTGTTTCTTCTAATTTTTATTTGGATATTCAGCCAATTTACAGCGATTCTCATGTCCAATATATTCGGCAATAAACAGGCCGACATTAAAAACGAATTAAACCAATGGCTCACGGTACAAGTTTTGTTGATCAACAAGTTCGAAACAAGTATTGCTATTGCTGCTGAAGTGGACCATTCAACATTCTAAACGTTGCTGAATGGATTAAAGCAAAAACACCATTCCATTAAAAACCTCAGTCAGTTAACACGTTGAAGAAGAATAGAAAAACATGTAACAATTCATTCCGACCAGTAATAACTCTGCATGTATAGTGATATTGAACCATGTTTTATTAGCTTTATCATAGTATAGTCTTTTCAGTCACTATTATAATATCAAAATCCTGAATATCAGTAATTCAGAAAACCCTCAATTGCCAAGGAATTTAGGGGGCGTTCGATTGAATGTGTTCCCGAAGAAAACAAAATGCGCTCTAGAAATCACGAGTTGACGCAGATTTGCACTGTATAATATATTCACACACTTGCTCACGCACGATAATTTAACCACAGTTTAAGTACGTGTATTCCAGTGGCTTCCAAATACCGATTTGATGTTATCTTTGCATCTTTTGTCACGGAATGTGGTCAGCAAAACGTACCTTAAGAATAAACCAAACTCCAAAACTGCAGTCTTTACCTCGATATACTGATAATTCATTGTATGTACTGATTTGAAGATCACGTCAGTCCAGTGTCTGCACAACGCAATGAGAGTATGAAATAGTTACATCAGTTTTCAAACGGTGATTTCGTCCAAGATCAAATCATTAGGGCAACCGAGAGAAACGCCTACTCACTTATAAATGACATGCACATAGGCCATGGGGCTTCGCCCATTTTATTTTTTGAGTTTGAGGGAAATAACGCTAAAAGCAATTGCCATTCCGAAATATAACACAATAAAAAGTCATGGATTAGTGTTAAATCAAAGATATAGACTTAATACACTTGTTGTTTTGTAAGTCTGCCCCTTAGGCGGAGTCTTCTTCTTTGTCTGAGGCGCCTGAGAGAAGTACATAAAGACCGGAAGCAGGAAGCCGTACAGATTGACGTCCGGTGGTTTCACGGTGTGGCGCATGGCGTGTGTCGCTATAGCACTGATTCAGTCACAGTCATGATGGTAGATAGATGACGAAAATGCGAAAGATTGACGAACAAAGTGTGATTTCTATCTTGCTTGGTCACTTAACTAAAGTTCAATATAGTATTTACATCTTAAGAAGATACGTATTCAATAAACTCAAACAAAGGCAACATGCCTTATTGGAGCATTCAAAAGGAAGTCTAGGCATTTTTAAAAGAAGAGCAAATTTTTGTGGTATTTTATGTGTATTTAATTCAAAATCCAATAGTTATGGTTTTCTTTTTCTTGACCAAAAATGCATCTTAAGTCAATACAAACAAAAACTAAATACGTCACACATTTCCTTAGCAAATATTGGTGGTAATTTACATTTGCGGGGGATCGTTATTGGGTCTCGTGAAAAAGAAAAATTACAGGGGACTACTCTGCCATGCAGGAGTCTCCTAAAACCTGAAAACTGAAACCATCCGGAGACTGAAAATAAAGTACTCTTACTTCAGTTGCAAATCAGGTTTAAGGAAATACGGTATTCTACTCTACCGTGAATAGGAGACTGGTTATTATCATTAGCTGTTTCTCTGGTGACAGTACTGAAGTAGCACTATAACATGCGCACAAAGTTAATGCCATTAATTTCTTACCAGGTAACAACGTAAATCAATTGCTTTAACCACGTACCATGTATAATAACGAATAGCAAAAACGTTGATGTCTATGAAATAAACAAGATTATTCTAAGGACACTCTCGACTGATTAGCAGAGAACCATTTTTGATTTTCGATTTGATAGAATAAATAAGAATAATTATATAAATAAATGTTCTAGAATTCATGATCTGTAAAAGGTGTGGAAAAGGACATCAAAAGCTGGAAAATGCCTCCAGTTTATGAAAATGCTGCCATTTGTGTGGCAAAACAGAAATAAAACTATATTAATACTCAGCAAACAGAAGAATATAGTTACTTTGGATGATATTAAAAACAATTAATAAGAAAAAAAATTAATGGACAGTCCTTTCGTTGCATAATATAGGAAACTTATCACATCTTTGCCTTGCTTCATTGCCAATTTTTGCGCAAACGTTTGTTTTTCAAGATCCAAATAACTTCTTAAGTGCCAAAAACTTTAAAGGCAAATAGCTCCATTTTTGTTTAACAACTATGCACTGGGAGACAAATATCTGTGAATAATCAATGTTTTTCTATTTGCTTCTCGAATAAAATGATAATGCCCGCAGATGATATTTTCGCTTCAAAGGAAGTGTATTGTTTTACATCCCTTCAGTTAGTGAGTGAGCTCTTTACCGTAAATGTGACTCATATATAAATTTGGTAACTTTGTACTACGCTAACACAATTAATTTGTTCTTCTTTAAAAAAATTATATAACAATCTATTATACTTGGCAAATTCTGCCGACGCTGAGCAACTGCAAAACACGGTCAAAGTCCAGATTTCAGTTACAAAACTGAATGTAAGGTAATAAATCTCTTTTTTGACAGCTGTTTTGTACAGTATTGTATATCTTACTTTCAATCAACCTGCTAGTGGTAAAGATGTACTGTGATATTATTCTCTGTAACGCCTACTTTCCTATGTGTACAAAACACAACAAGTACACTGACACAAGACTAAGCCAAAAGGGCTTTATGCTTGCGTCCCGGTTTGTTTTTCACAAAACCTCTTGTGTTTAGGCCTGCGCCTAAATGAAAAACACAGTCTTCATCTGTATACTAAAATGTGTTTCAGTACTTTTCCGTGAACCAGCTTAGATATTGCAAAACAGGAACAAATACCAATTTAGCGGAAGGGTTCTTACTCTTCAGAGTCACAACCTGACTGTATCATGGCTCTCTGTCTTTTAAGTAATTCCTTCTGTTGTGACCTTTTAAAAGATGCTGTTTATTTTAAATATTTTGCAAAAACGAAATTTAGCTGTTTCTTGTTATTTTTAGAGGTGAACAGGTTAATTTTATGCTTTATCAGTTGTGCATGACATAACGCTCGCAGATGTTTGTTTCGGGCCAGTGAATATATTCCTTGACTACGCCTAGTTTATTAGTTTACAATTTCCTCCCAAAATTGTTAGCACCGTTTTAGGTTCATGTCATCCACTAAGTTAAATGTAACGAACAACTTAATGATCAGAATATGATCTTTAAAAACCGGTTCACTCTGCAGTGAATGACTCACTGAGTCTGTTTTGCCCACTCGAGAGCAGTGTTTACATATTTGACAAACGTTGTTTAAGTTTCCCAGCAAGATGTGCAACGGTGTTTTGAAGCACCTCGTGGTGGCAAACAATGTATTCGGCATTGTTAGAATTTCAGTCTCCATGGTTACCAGACGATTTACGTTATGGTGTAATATTCTGGTTATTTTGCGAAGCGTGGGCATGAAGCACCTGTGATTGGTCCCATATTAATATCATGATGAAATGGTTACTATGCATGATATGGATCTGACATGGGTATATAAAGCCCCAGTGTGATGCCTACAAGTCATTCAGAACGTATCACCGGAGACTGAGTGAACAAGAAAAGATGAGAACAAGAACAGTTGTATTCGTGGCTCTATGCATTTTTACTGTCCTGGCTTCACTCTACGAGACAAGTGAAGGATTTGTTGTATCACTACAAGCAAGACGAGAACAGATAAAGGCACAGAAAAGAAGAGAAAAAATCGAGGAAAAAAAGCTGGAAAGAAGACTCAAGAAACTGTTAAACAAGAAAATGGAGGCGGATAAAAAACTGAAGCAACTCCGTGCATGGGTTAAAAAATACAAGTTGAAACAGAAGTCTAAGGTGAGTTTTATACAACCTTAATTTGCAAGAGTAATCAACAATTGACTTCAGTCTCGCTACCTCAGTCATTAACAAACTTGACTTCTCGCTAATTCAGTACATTAACAAACTTGACTTCTCGCTATCTCATTACATGAACAAACTTGACTTCTCCCTAAACTGTTCAATCACAATACATGAAGAACATCATCAAACGGTGAATATCGTCTTTGTAACATCAAAATCTCACAAAAAAAATACCAAATGGTACTGAAAGGTTATTCAGGACGTAGACACAACAGCACGAACGATATAATTCCACTAGAAAGAATGTTAAATTTAAATCATTACGATGAAGCAATTAACAACACACTTAACATGCACTTCACAGATATTACATACAGCTCGTCATGTCAGTAGAAGATTTGACAGTCGGATAATCTACACATTCAATGGATTGACAGATATTATCGTGTGGATTTTTACTAGTTCAGTCCATTGTTTATAGTATTTTTTCGAACTCCCGCGGTGCAACGAAAAATGAGAGAAATGAATAGAATGTTTGCTCTTGTAGTTTGTAAAATCTTCGAATAATAGATTTAATATTCTGTTTAACATTTTGTTGCAAAACAAAATGCTTGTGGCGTTTGTTCCTTCATCTTCCATCAACCATGCTGTTGGATCACTGTTTTATTCATTTTCCAGAGTTTTCTTGAAATAGAAAGTTCAAAATAATAGCTTTGTGCGGAAGAAAAATGGATAATAATCCCGCATAAAGGAACAACGATAGCAAAGCTAAGAATGCCAAAGATTAAAATGGATAACGTAAGAAGAATAACGAACTCCAGTTTTGATCATCTCATGATTAAATGTACGCAAATAAGCAGCGATAAGCAGTGCAATTCGTTTGAATATTCTTATCCTTATTATGCATTGCAATGACACAGCACATCTGTTTCATATGTTAGCCATATTTAGTACTCGCTGCTATCCTATCCAAAAATAAATTAATGACCACTTTCCCTGATTAAGTTTCTCTTCCATTCACAGCCGACACATGACACTGGCAGATTCCCTGGAGCGGATCACTGACATCACAGCATCACGTGACCCAGCATGACGAGAGAAGCTGAAATAACCATAAGAAGGCTGACGAAAGATTGGGCTGCAAATTATTTATTACACATGATCACAGATTTATTAATTACACAACAACGCCCTTCGACCTACAGTAACGGAGTAATATATTTGAACAGTAATAATTTATAAAGAATCTATAAGTACGCGTTCAAGAACGTAAAGATTTGTCAGCAGAAAACGCGCGTATAATGACAATGTAACATTTTTACGGCTACCGTTTGATTAATGAGTAATAAGATTCAATGAAATAAAGTAACTGGGCGTGGCTGATAAGAAAGCTAATCACTCAGTAAATCTTATATTTCTATTTGAGCGAAAAATAAAAATGATCTCAAAAACGAAAAGACACACGTTTTCTACTTGTGGTATAATTATAACGTATTTCCTCCATTAAAACTCCAGCGCAATTATTTCAAAGTTCATGTTGTTTCAGTTCCAACATCAATAAAAAGTCGCGCACCCGAGCCAGAAGGCTCATAACGGCCGGAGCTTAAACCCGGTTTCTATAGCATGAAGCGACTAGGAATATTGCTACTCCCCCCTGGATGGGATGCTAGTCCATCGCAGGGCATTACACCTGGGTGGAGAGAGACAGTGTGGAGTAAAGTTTCTTGTCTAAGGAAACAACACGACGGCAGAGACCAGGCTTCGAACCACCGACCTTCAGGTTGAAAGTCCGACGCGCTAACCACTACACCACCGTGCCGCCCACCCAACATCAATAAATCAGATTAATTTTTAAACAATCCAAGGCTATTGTACCTAGTATTAAATAATCCTGGATAAAAGACCATTTTCTCTTATCGCGTGCATTCTTTCAGATTGCTTTTTAAGGAAGCGCATGTTATTTATTTTAGACTTTTACATGTAGCACTAAGGTGGCGCTAATTCGATGTTAGGAATTTAATCGAGAAAATACGGTATTAAAAAGTTGGGCGGAACACACCAATAAATAAATAAAGTTTTGGGTGGAACATTCCAAATAAAGCTTATTAAGCCTTAATAATGGACTTTATTTAAGCTTTCTAATTTCGTATTTCTTCGATTAAGAGATAAGAGATAAAAGCGTTGCGATGACTCGTTTCTTAATTTCAAGTACAATTAAACTTGTATTAAGTGGACACCCAGTAAACTGTCTCAAGCCGGACATGCTTGGGACCAACTTTAGCCGTTCACCTTGTAGAGAGTTTTCTACAGACAAACAAGTGAAATTCAGCCGGGACGTGTAATCCAACAAGTGTCTGCTTTAAGATTGACTGTTTATTCAATAAGTTGACACCCCGTATTAATTTGTAAAAGAAATGGGAAAATAAATACCCCCCCCCCCCCCCCAAGGAGGAATTTTTAGCTTGTCGAGAATAAGTATATTCAGTTATGTTAGAGAAAAACAGAAAGTTATTGAAAGAAACTGTCCGACTAGTGCTCATAACCGAATCAATCAGTGAAAGCTTGATTTGCGTGCGTTTTCCCGACATAGTTTTCTTGTACATCGGGCAGATTGACCGGACATATACAAAATCTCTTCCTGTTTGTGAGCGTGCTTGTCGATTTTCCATTTCGGGCATGCGCTTTTAGCGTTAACTATTTTTTATTTTCTCTTCGTTTTTTTTGCCCGTTTTCTCTTCTTTTTATTTATTGTTGTCAGACTTTACCTGTACTTTACTTGCGTTGAAAAAGTTTTCACATATTCGCTAAAGAAAGTGGAAAATTTTATAAAAGAACTAGCTAGGGAAAATTCTATCTTGCGAGTTCTAGGAGTCGAGTTTTCTAGATTAAACTCTGGCGTAATTTACTCGATTGTTCACATTTGGTCATGCTTTGTAACATTTCTTCTTCCTTAATCGGATGAGGGCCCTTGCCGTGATGGCGTCATAAATGGTACAAGGTCCATATCACCTCATAGGGTCGTGTACAACTCCATTGTCACTATTGGGCTTTAATGAACTTCTATGACGTGCGGGCTATCCAAGCATGAACGTTGCTAAAAGTACTACAAGCACATTTTGTGAACTGAACTGATGGAAATCGCCTGTTCGAAGTATTCGCAGTAGAGGCCAGAAGGTTTTTCGAGATGATAATTTTTTGTTGGTAAAAGAAAAAAAGTACAATCTAATAACAATAAAAAAGCTCAGCGAAATGAGCGAGAAGAAGTTGTTGACTTTTTACCCATAAAACTGCACAATTTCGATACACCTTCAGTAAACTTTAGCCTTCGAAATAAGCAACAATCTTCACTTAAGCGGATGACTGAAGGTACATCTCTTCCCCTAATTTGAATAATATTTTTCTCCAATTAAAGCAAAACAGTTTGTAGACTCCAAAATCAGAACGGTTACTTGTCGTTGCGTCTTCCCACGTTTTGCCATTGTTGCGTGTTTTCTGCTTCGCTGGTGTTCTGATATTGCTCTGTGTGTGTTTGCTATCATTATCAGGATGTGATTACTTGACGTTGGATTTACGATAGTTAATTATAACCCCGTTATAGTGTCTGTTTTCTACGGATCGGAATTATGTATTGGACCGTTTCATTATTTAAAACTAGTACCAAGCCGGATACACATGACTTTCATTAATCTGCGCCTTAATCAATCCACTTTATTTCAAGCGGAAATAAATTGACTCCTTATCTTTCAAAAAGGCGCCAAGTACAGAAAAAATCTGGCTTGCATCTAAAAGGAGGAAATCTGCCCTCGAAAGAAGCTGTTAAACCAATTAAAGACCTATTATAACCACGACTGACTGCCAATGCCACGACACAAGAGAATACATCTGATAGATGATTAAACATAAAGCTCATGAGAATAAAGAAAATAAACATCAGAGATTTTCTACCTTTATGTTTAGAAACTTCTTTTAACTTTAGAACAAAAGGAAAAACGAAAACCGACAAGGAGAACTTGATCATTGAATATTGATATTGCGAGGACTATCACGGGAACATTATAACTATTTCAATCAGTTCCCCGTGAACCAAACCATCCTTGGCTGCATTTTAGCAATTAGTGTGGAACAAGAATAATCCTTCAGCAGAGAAACGGAGACGAGATAAAACTGAGAAGTCGAGAGAGTGAAGAGGTATGGAGAAATTGTGTTGGCTCCTTTTCATATCGTCTCTGTTATTTTATTTTCCCGACAGATTAGTTTGACTGTTTGGTTCTTGTTCTACGTCTCAGCTCTACAATCTCTAGTCTGGAACGTCTCAATCAGCGACTCATCGTGATGGTTTTTTCTTTACTGTTTTTTTTTTAATGAACTTTAATAATATTGTTTCTTCTACTAAGAAGAGAATCGTAAAGTAGTATCTTGCGTTACAAGGAAAAAAAAAAGAATAAAAAGTACTCAGGTAAAATAAGGCATGGCTCACCAGTTATTTCGCCCAAAAGTTAGGGGGTGGTCTATCTTATGAGGCTTTATTTGTAACAGCGTAAAACTTTGGAAGGCTAAATAAGTTTGCAATTACGGTCATTTTGACATGTAAATGTTATGCAAATTAGGTCACGTGACTTATTACGGCCAAAAAGTGTAATGATCGTACTGTTAAGTAGAACTGTATACTGTATGTCAGTTTTGGACATCATCAGCTACTCCTTTCAGTGAAAACAATCAATTTATTATTCAATTTAAATTTAAAAAAGTCTTAAGAAATCTTTAAACAAAAATGGCACCAGTTTATACCAATAGTCATCTATTTTTACTGCTCTTAAATGGTTTCCAAAGTAAGCAACAAAGGATCTGTGCCCGGACCTTTTTTTTGAAAATAAACGACATTTTTTACTAGTTCCCAGTCCCCTCAAACAAGTAATTTAATTTTTCAGGCTTTTATTTTGATTATCTTAAGAAGTCCGGGCACAGAAATAATGTACCTAATAGGCAAAACATTATAATCCCAAAGACAGCTTCCGGAGAATAAGCAAAACTGGTGCCATTTTGCTTAAAATAATTTTGAGCTAAAAATAGCCCTGTTTGGTCACGTGACTTAATTTGCATACGTCATGGATGTCAATATGACAACTTTGTCAGACATATTAATTTGTCAAAGTTTTACGTTTGTATAGCTTAATCCTCAGAAGATAGACCACCCCCTCACTTTTTGGGCGAAATAACTGGCGGTCCATGCCTTAATTTTCTTGAGTATAAAAAACATTGATCCTCGACTTGGTACCCTCGACATGGACCCTCGACCCTCGACACCGTACCCTCGACCCTCGACCAAAAGACAGACTCTTTTTGAAACACAGGATCTCCTCGCTGAATCCGGTCTTTTCTTAAATAAGCGCCACCTTGAAATTTGCCATAACCCAGAACCCAAGCATCCAGAAAGTATATATTACTAGAATGCACCCAAGAAAATATTGCTAAGAATAATACATTGCCTGAAGTTCAAAATACTAAAAGGAAACTTGAAATTTATAACACCCTTCTGTTTCTTGGCGTATAGTATAATTTATAAAGTGCGAAAAATGTGCTTTGAAAAACTCATATCTTTTGGGCTTCGCCCTTTATCAGTGACATTGGTAAAAAAGCAAAATGTGCATTTTGTCAAATTCCACTGATAAGGGCAAAGCCGTGAAACGTATGGTACTTTCATCAGTTTAACCGGATAAGGGGTAGACAACAGACTTTCGTTGAGGCAAAATATTCGACCGCCAAGTCAAACTTTTCCTTCCCTGCTGAGGTACGTAAAATGCTGGTTCTGAGTTAAATTGTTTTTTTTTTCCTCTGTGGAGGCAAAGGAAAAGTATAAGGTTACTGATAATCTTAAAATAGTTGACGCGTCCAAATAAATACCATAGCAAGTTGGACTGATCTTCATCGATTAACATCTTCTTGCGCCATGTAGAACCAGAGATATAAGTCTTACGCTTTGAACAAGCAGCGAGATCAAGTTACTTTCGCCCCACTAGGTGACATTACGCGTCATTACGCGTCTTTAAAGTTTCGCTCGTCAAAAAATAATCTTAAAATAGTTGACTCTTCGAAATAAATGCTATTACGATTTGGACCTTCATCGAAACAACATTTTGCCGTTTTAAGCACTTTCTGGTGCCCTGTAGAACCAGAGATAGCATGTTTTAAACAATTATTGACATCACCATGCGAGCGGCGGGATCAAGTTTATTATTTTCGTCCTATGTTAATATTTACATTTGTGAGCGGCCAGCTCAGAACAGTACGCGAAGCGAACACGAGTTTCGTGAAAGGAAATATGTATAAAAGATTTTCTTTCTCTTTTCAAGTTAATTATATACCTTAAAAGAAAGCGACTTTCATATATAATCTCCTGCCTCAGGCGCGGATCCAGGAAAAAACTTGACCGTTTTCCTGGACTCTAAGTACTAATATATATTTTAGATTTTCACTCTTTAAAATTGCTGTTCCTTGACTTGGGTCATTTTGTAACAATCTGACCGATTTCCGTAAAACGGTGAAACTGGTCTGAATCCGCGCCTGTGCCTTACTCACTGGAAATCAACTCGAACTCCGCCGAAATTCTGACATCTCTTTTCACGTGCAATTTTACTTGATGTCATCGCAGGCATGGATATCCCGGATGGCGTGGATACCCCGGATAATTAAAAAACCAATCGACTGCGCATGCTTGTGATCTTACATCCGACAAAATTTTGGATTTTTCCCGCTATTGTAAAGAATAGGCGGCTGTCTCGCTAAGGCTCGCCAGCAATAATAAGAATGTAGGTTTTTCAGTGCATTGGTTCTACATTCCGATCTGCTGGTTATAATAATGGGTATTCGAAAAACCTAAACGCCCTCGATATATGTAACACGATTTAATTAACGCCTGTTTAATCGAATTAACCAAGTTCAAAAAACTTAGTTTGGTACAAGAAGCGTTAATTTGATTGAAATTGTTTTCTTAAAAATCATTTTAAACCATTCATGGATGCGGTCGTTTTCCAGAGATAAACGTTTGATAACCACTTTCATCTGTTCTCCAGAAGAGTAGAAAAGTCCAGAACACGAGACCATGAATATTACGTTGTCTAGTTTAGTATACAGTTCAATTTTCGCCGCCTTGTACATATCTCTAATAAAAAAAAAAAAGACACGGTACGCACATCTGGTGTGTAAGTTAACTTAATTACATTTTAATAGTCTTCACTATGCTAAATACGCGCCTTGACATTTTGTCCTTTTTGCCGCTAATTATTTAATAATGGCTATTGTATTGCATTCTTTATGGCCCCATTTTTTAGACAGTGAAACTGTTTAATATTTACCCTTTCTACTATGTTACATCTCAATTGATAAAATGACAGAAAACCACAACTTAAATCAACAACAGCCTAAACAAAGTGTACTCCTTTTCTGTGGCAGAATAATACGCAATGTTCCTTAGTCGATCTGACGTTGACAGCAGGCAAACAACCCTTCTACCACAGTGACCTTTGAGTTTTGTTAGAAACATCAGAAGGCAGAATCGCTGAAGATTCAAGGAGACTCGGTTCATTCTAATAAATAGCTTAATTACCACGCTTCATCTCGATGACAGAATATACAATAATAATTAATTTTCACTTCTAATGAAATTCATCTTCCAAACTTATATTAAAGCAATGCAGGAGACCTTGGTTTGCACAACAGTCTAAGTTTTCCCATGCTGGTGTCTATTTCGGTAGAAAAAAACTGACATCAAAGCCACCCGACTATTCATATGTTGTATCTTCAATCTTGTCTTGGAGGTCCAAAAACTTCAGTCGTCCTGTCCGATGAATTGTCAGCCGTTCGTTCTCTCTGTTAAAAGACAAAACATAAGTAGAATTTAAGAATTACTGATGACTCAATCAATAATTGTTTGTCCGTCATTTCTTTATTGGAAGACTAATTTATCAATAGTTTGATTAATGAGCACTTATATAGATTTGTTTGTCCTCCTACAAATACATTAGTAATAATTTAAGGTCTGCGCTCGTATCCTGTTTCTTGAGTTCAATGGAAATGATTTCGTGCCCTTTGATAAATAATTGTGGACGGTAGACATGAATTGTCATCCCATGTCAAAAATTCGCTTTTATGTCCATTGTTAATCTCCACATTCTCCAGTGTTAAAGGTTTACAATTTAAGGAATCCTTTGCGGATTGAGGAATCCGTGAGCGAGAATCGAAGTTATTTAAGTGCTCGGAATTGTGCACCAGCGATAATGCGTCTGCTACATGCCGTCTCCGTTTTGTTAATGTTTCCACGGTTGGTCAACTTTGCTGGCAACAACGCTTTTATCTGAAAGTTTATTTTATTTTAAAACTGTCTGCCTTCAACACCCTCTTATGACAAACAAACAAAGGCGCACAAGAAAAGATTAGCGCTAAATATCCATTTCCTGACGACAGACTGTTCCTTGCGATTCCACATTATTTGCAACATGTCTCTAATTTAAACCGCAAGTTACACAGACAAGGTAAAATTGCTAAAACCGAAAGTCTTAGATTTGTTTTGTAAATTACTTAAATTGTGTCACTATTTCTTACTTAACATCATCCTCTTTACCCATTGTTGCAGCCATCTATTTTTCTTGTGCTTTTTGTGCTTGAAGGTGGATACAGGGTTTTCAACTCGTCTTGGAGGCGGCTCAACCTTTTCAATCCGTCCATTTGTCATAATGATGACGATCTTTTTACCGTCTCCTTTCTCCATCTGTTGGCCAATAGCGATAATCCCCAACAGCGCGTGCAAAACGACAATCGATTTTATGGACTTCATCACGATGCGACTGATAAGATGCGGTGTTTGACCAGTTGAGCTTATCATAAGCGGTTATCTTATAAACATTCGTCAATACACGGGTTTTTGTCTATCAACACTCTTACCGGAAAGACAGGAATACTAATGACCAATCAGGTTTAAGTTCCACTTGGTTCCTCGTAATGAAATCCGCCCACATTTTAATGGAATTGCATTAAATAGTCCACTCGGTCAAGGAATGTCCGACACGACCGCATGGCATATTTTAAAAGTGGTTGTTTTGGATTATTTCCGAACAGAAACATGTTCACATGACCTATGTGCCACGGATTAGTGGCCAAATTTACAACCAAAAGAAAAGAAGAATTGGTCAGTAATTACCCTCCCTACAAAAACATCCTACTTACAGTAACGCACTGCTCAATAGCTTTTACTAAAGTCTTTAAATGGCCGCGCTTTAAAAAGATTTAATTCATAAACTTAAGACTTTAAAACCACCTTGTACAGCACACTTGAAAGAAATCGAGAAGAAGGAAGGAATCGAGTCAGTTCCCAAGTGATTTCCCACACCTGGCAGTAAACCAACGGAAGGGTGGACTGGCTTCTCGTAAATGAGGGCTTACGAGGTTAATTCTCCCCCGAGTTAATCTCCACACTATTTTCTGGAAAATTGTTTTCTCGCGTACACACAATGCTTGGGGTCAGAACATCTCAGTTCAAAACTAGACCCGAAACTACTTTGGAAGCTCTCTGAGCGGACACCCTCGTAAGCGGACAGCTCGACTTACGGCGTTTGAATTCTCCTCTTACGTGCAGCCACTCCAGTTACGGACATCACGAGGGAGCTTCCACTGTAGAAAAGAAGTCTTTTTAAAAAAATAAAACTCCCCCACAGATTCTTTCACAGGCTAAAGGGAGTAAAATGCCGTAACGGGCGTCCATTAGCGACAAGGATCATTATAAGATGATCGTAAGAAAATGGCCTCCCTTTTTCTCTTTTCTCGGATAAACGATTATTTAAGTCATCTTTCAAAATGTCATAAAGTTCATCAAGTTCCTGCTCAAGAATATATTTCAAGTTCTTCAAGACGACTGTTCCCACTAGACCATGAAGACCAAAAGAAGCTTATATGACGATTAAATGTGTAATTATGACTAAGAAATTTTCAATCCTTGTGATGCCAATAGGCGCCACGTGTCCCAAACTGAGCATGTATACAAAGTAAACATCATTTCGCTTTTTTATACTGTGTTCCATTATGTGATGAAGTTTTCTTCTCTTTTTCTCACTGTGCTTCTGCAGGTGCTAGAATCAGATGAATAATAAACCGAGAGTTCAGTAAAAAGTCACATTTCAATTTTAAAGTACGTTCATGGAAGCAAGACCCCATGTTATGTTCGTGGCGACAAGTTGGAGATTTTTATAATCGGATCGGGAGAGATGATGAGACGAATGTATAAGCACTGGATGTAAAAACCACGACGGACACGGCGATAAGAATAACGTCACTAAACAAAATATTAAATGGACAATTTAATCACCCGCACGCGCAGCATGTATTGTAAACAACCACCTAAAATAAACACATTTGGGATCAAATTTGTTCATACGCACACGCTGTGTGCGTGAAGATTTTTCTGACTCCTAGAGACAAAATGGCTGCTCCTAGCAATTGCAAGATGATTAATAACCCATAAACTTATTTTCTTGATTAAACATGCCTTCCTCCTCGTCTCAGCTGTGTTTGTCCAAATTTCATCACAATGCAAGGATGTCACTGGGGCTAAGACATGAAAAGAGTAGTTTCCTCTTAAACGCGAATCATAGGAAATCTTATGATACTAGCAGAATCCTCTTCGATCTTACTAAACGAACAATCTGGAAGATTGTTTTAGAACACTTACCTAAGGTAAATAAATACTACTTACCTAGGGTTAATAAGGTCATTCAGTAATTTGTTTTATTTATTTAGTGAAGGGGAGTGTCTTCGCGATTTGTTGATCTTAGAAAATCAATGGGGACTAATAATAATAACATTTAGTCAAACTGGACCCTTATTTAAATTTCCATTTTACGTAAATGATGTGTGTCTTTGAACTTTTTCAAAGTGAGTTACTAATAAAAGACACGTAAAGCGAAGGTGAAAGGGGATTTTGTACGAGATTATTGGAGAGAATAATTCAAAGGTTAACTGAATATTAATATAGATTTTATAATAGTCAAACATGCAACTGCAAAAACTAACGATAAAAGGGCAACGACGTTTCGGTGTCGTCTTGACGCCATTATCAAGTTAGATAAATGGTACGTATATATGTATAAATGTTCACTTACGATTAGCATAATAATTGACTAAGAAAACAGCTTATCGCGAATTGAGTCTGATCGAATGTTCAGAGAAGGTCTCAGTTCTCTAATTTGAATGCATATCTTGTAAAAGAAACTGTGCGAGGATAAGAAGATAAAACATATTCAGTAGAGAGATGCAATTTCGTTTTGATTCTCAGGAGCCCTGAAGGGTTTTATAAACGGAACCTTTGCCAAAAGCTTTTTGCCGCGGTTTTGAAATTCCAGTGGTACGCCTTCTACAGTCTCCGCTCAACTGGGCTTACTGCCCGCTACTGTCTTTCGGATTGATTCAAGTACCATTTTCACTTTCAATTTCCCCGAGAGTTCATGTAACAAGCACTACTTTTACAGTACACTATCGTTTAGTCAATGTCCAAACGAGTGACTTAATGTGAAAGGTTAGCATTTCACCAGTTTTGTCCGGCGGTCCCTTTACAGCTGTACTGATCAATTGAAGGGTATCCGTAAAACGCCAAAGGACAGACGAACACCATAGTAGAGCACTTAATTAGTGATTAGAACTAATTTGATAATTTTAAATATTCGGCAGTGTTGTCAGAGGTCAGCATAAACATGTGCGTTACCGCGCGTCCGAGGCCAAAATTCCTAAGAAAATACAAGATGGCAAAGGTATTTTTTTCGATGACCTACACTGATCATATTTGATCGAAAACAGTAATCTTTAAAGTTTTTATTGCATAAGGAAGGTGCTTATATAAACGCCATAAAATGAAACAGCGGTTCGGACACTTTTTCTCCTTCCAATAAATAAGACCGGGTCCACGTATGGAAGAAAAGGAAAAACGAAAAGCGAAAGACAGATATGGACTTTGTCTTCACATCTGGACCCAAAGCGCGATTATTTCGACTCAGTTTAGCAGGTTATTGTAAAATCTGAATACCTTGAATTGGTTCAGTTTATATGGACGAATTTGCAAACTGTAAAATGTTTTAATTTCCTTCATAAGGTACGAACAAAAAAAAAAATCGCCCACAGAATATCAGTTTAGCATGTGTTGGCCGTCTCAATCAGTTCAGTCCTCGAGACAATAAAAAACAACCTCCCTATTCATTCACTGCCAGTACTTAAAAGAAACAAAAAGTGATGAGCAAAGTGGAAGGTTAAATGTCAAACAAATCAGGTGTAGAAACACCCAACAAATAAGCCAACCAAGTTAGTGTAGAGAGTGCTGAAGGTGTCTATTGAAAGCAATTTAAGATCGGAGACGCCGGAGCATGCAAAGTATCTGCATGTTTGAACCGCAAACGATAGGCTGCGTGAAGAAGGGTCTTAAAGTTCAACGATAATCCTCAAATTAGATTTCCCAACCAGGTCATTGTTGTGGATTAAAGCCCGAATGTTTACTTGACAAGTCAAAGTAAGCTTGAAAAAGGAATTTTAGCTGCTATCTGTCTTCTCCGTGCCACGCAAATGGCACGTCAGACACTCACACTCATTTCCCTCAGCTCTCTGTCGCGTTTCTACATGTATGTATCAATGATGTGTAAGCTCATAAAAGACATTCTGAAATCGCTCGTGATAATCGCCATTCCGTGCACAGTTAAAATGGCGGTCAATCACGGATTATTTACCAATAAAAAGTAAACAGCCCGTATCACAAATTAGGTAGATTTAAAAGAGCACCTAACTGAAAGCTGACATTGTTTAAGCTAAAAATAACAACTAAGCACCTTAACCTATACATTAAATGTTTGTGCAGTATCAAGGGGAAGATGTTAAGTAAATTAGTCGAATATTCCAAGACATCATATATAAACTGCAAAAATAAAATGAAATGAATAAATGATCCTCGCAGTAATGTCAGTAATGAACAAAATTGATGCAATTGCGATTAAGGCTTGAAAACAAAATTTGAAACTTTACAAGGATTTGAACTCGTGAACTTCGAGTTCGAGTAACTAACTATTTCCTATTAATAAATAGTTAAGTAGCATTTAGGGTTAAGGATGGCTTATTGCTTAGGTTAAGCGGTGGGTTCGAATTAGTGCGATACGGAAATATTCGTATAATGTCTGACATGAATAATGTTGAAATGTTATGCTTGGGAATAAAAACGGAAAATGGAACAACAAATGAAGACATTGACTAGAGAATACAGTTGAACCAACTATCTTTGGACACTTATACATGATTTCTCCCTTCTGCCAGTTTACAAAGTTAAAAATTGCCCAGGTTTTGCAAACGCGCGGCTTATTTAGAACACTGAAGAGGAGAAAGGGATGAATGTTAAGAAAATGACAAGTGTCCGAGTCAAGGATTCAGTTGATTGAGTTTGTAGCGGCCACCTCACCACAACGGCCACCTTTCCGTACAGCGGCCTTGTTTGCATGTCCCGATTTCTGATCCATTCCCTCACACCTATGGCCGTTGTAGAGAGAATCGACTGTTATTAATAAGTTTTGTAGTCCTGTCAATGATAAATATTAACCAAAACTTTCAAAGGTCAGAAAAAGCACTAGGGGAATAAAGAATATGGCAACTATTGCAAAGTCAAGAGCGGATTAGAGAGGTTCTGAAAGCTATACATAGTATCACATGGACAGAAGAGCCAAAAGAACAAACCTAAAACACAGTTGCCTTTGCCATAGTTGCGCAAGTTATTTCTATTCCATTAAAGAATGAATTATTTTGTTTTTCCGCGTGTTTTTTGTTTGTGTGAAGATCTTATTCTTATCCTATTCTTAAATATAAAAAGAGTTTAAGCCAATTACTGGCTTTTAATTGATTTAATAGGTGCAGCCTTTTAGACTGATGGCTTCTTCCTTTTTTTGTTATAACAAGGTCATGTTCTTATTAATTTTATTCTTGTCTTTCTTCTTTAATTATGATCTGCAAGTTTGATAATGAACATACGCTCGACTTCACTAAATTAAAAATACATTGACTTAGACTGCTGTCTGTCAAACAAGCTAAATACGAATCTCAGCTCTCGATAGTTCTAAAGGAATAGGATGTATGGTTTAAGTTCAGTTGGCTTATAGTCGCGTAGGTATGAGACAAACAAACAAAAATAAGGCAACAAGAGTAACAACACCAAACAACGAACAAACAAAAGGCGAAGGAAAGAAAGATCAGTTCACCACGTAATTCATCTGCGCCCAAGAAGATGCGGTGATTCAAAGGATTCCTTATTGACAAGAGAAAGAAATGAGATATTCTTGTCACCTTCTTTCGAGCCGCATCATATAAAAAAAAGTGGCTTTCAGTTGAATGTTTTTTTTTTCCAGGATAGGGCGGTGTGTCAAAGATCTTTTTGATCGGCTCACTCAAGAAAGGAGTAAAATATTCCCTCCATGTGCTTTGTAAGGTCCGCACCAGGTAAATCTAGAATGCATTATGGGCGAGATATTAATTGTGGTCAGTTTTAGAATTATTTTTCGCGTAGGCTACTTTTGTTCCGGTCACAGCATTAAGTCAAACAAATAAAACGTATTAACTTTTGATATTGGCTATGCAGGTAGCAGAAGCTAGCAGAGAATATCGAAACGAAAATGGTGAAGTCTTAGAGTTAATGCCGGGCCAGGAGCTATGCCATGTAGATTTGGACGTTTTGGGTCGGTCAACCCTGACCCAATGCATTAAACTGACTAAGTACCCGTTGTCAAACACGAAATGCTTATACAGCACTAAGAGAAAGATATCAAGTTCATTTTCGAAAAGAGCATAAACCGTTATTAGAGTTTAAGCCCAATTTGACACAATTTTTTAGGGCTGCAATCCATTTCCATAATAGCCATTTGCAACCCAAGACTTGCTTAGTTTTAGGCTTAGAGCACCAGTAGAACAATTTTAACCAAAAACAGGATAATAACGTTTGCCAGGCTTTCCACTGATTTGAATGTCTTTTTGCTTTTTAAACTGAGCGAAGATATAGGTCAGGACCTGAGATAGTTGAAAATGTTTACATAAGTTTGTATACTGGTATGCTGGTTGGCATGATTGTGCCATCAGTACAGAAATGACTGTAAATTCGGTCACTTTACAGGGTGTAGCACTTTAATAAATTTGGTCATTTTAATAATTTAATTTATTTTACTAGACCAAAAACATAAACGTTTAAAGGTCTGTTTTCCTAGACAGTTGTGATCTTTCTTCTCAACAAAAGGAACGACATATTGTCCTTTCAGGTCCTTCGGCATCAGATAAAACCACAATCTGGCAGGAAAGTGTTTTAATGTGAAGCCAAGGCATGATTTGTTTCATCCAAATCATTTTATGTATGCTTTTTAATGCTGATACCAAACCAGTGGGTATTGTTTTCCCGCACTCTGATTGGCTACTCAAACTTCGGTTAGTTTTCATTAGTATATACTGAAACAGTGGATAGCACTGTTGGCGCGCTCTGATTGGCTAATGAAACTCGGAATAGCAAGTGCTATTCACCTCCCAGCAATTTGCGCGAGAAAATTGTAATCGTTGACAGGAATAAATGAGTTAAAAAGCATCATTTTCGTTATATTATCTCACTGTTTCAGTTATACTAAAACAACTATTCACCTCAGTGTAGGTGGGTAGTGGTGGATATTTACCGAGCCGTGAAGCGAAGTTGTTAACTATATTCACCTCCGCTTCGGTGAATAATTGTTTAATATACAAAAATTTCCCTTTTGTTTGTGCATCGTCTCGTGCAATCTTTGCAGCCTTGCAGTCGAAAAAAGAGGAAGTGAGATTGACGGACAGGGTCAAACAATTTTTGTTTGAAAGCCGATTAACGCTAATCCGTTATAATCTCTCCCTGCTAATTTTATACTGCTATTAAAATTAGCCAAGGTCATAATCCCACTGAATAATATTTGGTAACTTGCCTAACTAAATTCAGATAAGGAGAAAGGAGATATTCCTGGAATTAGAAAGTTAATCTTGCTTTCTAGGATTATGGCTTTTTATTTGCCACAATAAATAGGCCATTTGCACGATGACGTCATTTGACTACTACTACTACTACTACTACTACTACTACTACTACTACTACTACTACTACTACTACTACTACTGCTACTGCTACTGCTACTGCTACTGCTACTGCTACTGCTACTGCTACTGCTACTGCTACTGCTACTGCTACTGCTACTGCTACTGCTACTGCTACTGCTACTGCTACTGCTACTACTACTACTACTACTACTACCAGATTTCATTTCGTTTTTCCTTTCTTATTTAAATTTTGTAATCCCAGTGCGGTTTAAATAACAATAGCCCTAATTTGCACTACAAAACAAAAAACTGAAGGATTCTGGTAGTAGTAGTAGTAGTCAAATGACGTCATCGTGCAAATGGCCTATTCATCCGTATTCAAATGTTCTACAAAAACCCGTACAAAACAAAACCGATTAAGTTGGCTTCAAACTCCCGGCAACTCCTCGGAATTTCATTTGCAGTCATCTTTCTATGTTTTTTCCTGTAATAGAAAACGTCAAAGAAACGGAACCCCGTTCATGTTTATAGCGCATTTATGAGCATTTTTCTCATGGATTCTACGCAGCGCAGGGGCATCCAACGAAGGATGTTCAGCCTGAAAACGTTTAGAATGGCGTTTAACTATTTCACCATATCATTCTAGTGCCTTTTAAGGAAACTATGTAAAAGCTAATACAATTTGATCATTTCGGTTCCTTCAGCTGAATATTTCAGCGGTAGAAAATTATAGGAAAGGAAATGTATACTCCGAATTTAATAGCTGCTTTTGCCTTTCCGAAAATCCAGGGGAGGGGAGCAGGGGTGATGTAGTGGTGGGAGCAGAGGTGGTGTAGTGGTGAGAGCACTCACCCCCACCAATGTACATAACCGGGTTCGATCCTCGGTCCCGTCGTCATATGTGGGTTGAATTTGTTGTTGGTTCTCTCCTTGCTCCGAGAGGTTTTTCTCGTTTTTCTCCGGTTTTCCCCTCTCCTCAAAAACCAACATTCTTCATTTCTATTCGATCTAGAACGCACGTACACGTCGTAACGAGCTCCTGAGCTCTCAGGTGCTACGTGGGGAAATAAATTATATTTACATTTACATCCAAGCTGACTTTATTTCGTTCCCCAAACAACGTTTTTTTTCCTCCGAAAACAAAAGGCGTTAGCATTTCCGATGTTACAAACATTTGAGGCGACATTTTCCTAAAGAAAACTCAAGTTTTAGTCTAATGAATGACGCATTTTTCAGATGACTAAAGTCTTCCGAAAAGATTTTCTACCGAAGCGATTTCTTAGGTGCTCATGATTCTTGGACTGGTTCTTGGCGTCGTACAAACGGACCTCACGAACGCCCATTCTCGAATATTGAACAAATAAATGTTGAGCCACGTAACACTGATGATGCAAACAAGGAATCAGATAATTAACTGTGTGTAAATTATAGTGCTAAGGTCAACCCATTAATTTCCCTGTACTGAGCGTTAGCCCTAGTAAGGAAATGAGGGACCGCACGAGGGAAACAAAAAAATCTTTGACCTCGGTGGGATTCGAATCCTCGACCTCCGGATTAGATCTTCCGTCGCTCTACCGGCCAGAACGGAGGACCAGTATATATAGGATAGAGTACGAGATAAAAAAAAAAACAACAACACTGACAACAAAACAAAACAAAAATAAGCGGAAGGAAACGAAATGTAACATGAATAAGCTTTGTATGTCCGTAGTGTTTCAAGGAAACGTCAATTCCTGCACATGTATATGTTTTTTTTTTATGTATCACCTTAGAGTTCCAAAAGTAACAGCCTCTCGAAATTATTCACGTATTTTAGGTACCCGAAAGTAGCGGCTCCTCAGGCCTGCTAATTCCGAAAGTAGCGGCCACCCGAAAGTTGTGGCTCCTCAGGCCTGCTAATTCCGAAAGTAACAGCCACCCGGAAGTAGCGGCTATCTGAAAGTGACGGCTACCCGAAAGCTGCGGCCCCTTAGGCCTGCTAATTCCGAATGTAACGGAACGGTAGTTTGGACATCGAGCTATTTTATGGACGTAATCATGACACACAGCAACAATATCATCAAATACGCTTTATTCTAACGGTAAAAACAATGCAACTTCAAGCCTTTCTAAATTACAACCACATTTTAATACAGAATTAATCCATCGCACCCACTACAATATACATACATATAACATAACTAGCTAATTTCACCCCCACGCCTCGTTTTGGAATTGTAAACTTGTGAAGTGTCACAACATTGAATTCTCAAAGAAGTAAAGTTGAAAAGAATAGCCATGCAAAAACAGTGTAGATGCGAAGAATTTTGTTCACAAACGAGGTGTGGGATGAATTTTGAGTGGGTGACGTAACATACATTATTCGTCGCACCTGAGCAGACAGCCAGCCAGGCAATCCAGCGCCAAGTTGGCTATAAGTAAATTTACAGCATATGAATGGCACAATTGTTTCATTACATACAAACAATTTTCCTAATCATTCGCGTTTCTTCATTTCCTTCACCTTTCTGGTGTTTTCGTAGGTTAGTGAACTCTAATTTTAAGGTTTCCTTTGCTTTGAAGAATAACTGTGAAAAAAGGAAGAAAACTTAAAACTTAGGACTAAACAACTTATCCCCTTAAAATATATAGAAAAAGGCCTATAACGCGTTGGCCCTATCACTGTTTCACGGTTGGCGATCAATTTTTGAAAACATCGACAGCAAATGTGAAATGTTGGAAGTCAAATGGACTCTATTTGTTAAATAGTCGAGTTCGTGCCATAATTGTTATCTAACAAGCTTTCCGGGAGCATAAATCACTTTTCCAGTCATACTGTTGTGGTTATGAGGGAAGGTCAAAGGAGGGGGCGAAAAACAAAGCGGGGAAGGTAGGGGGCGGGGGGTAGTAAGACAGGGGGAGGGGAGTAAGACGGAAAGAGGGGGAGGAGGGGGGGGGGGGGGGGTTGCTCTACTATTTCCTACCAAGATATATTAATTTTGTACCCTATCATGAGCCCTAAAACCTAAACTTTTTACGAAATAAGATGGCAATAACATCTAAATTTAATGGCCTCCAAAAGCACGCACTTTTCAGGCAGCACATGCCCTGTGGATATTTAGCAAACGCGTGCTGATTGGTTGAAATGAAAGCAGTGTTTATATAAAACCTTAGAAACAAGGGATCGTAATTAAGGTTGCAGAGTACCTTCAGATCGAAAATTTATTGAAATTTTTTTATGGCGTCAAAATAAAGTTTACAGAATGAACTTTCATCCCAAAAGAAATTATTGAAAAATAGTGAAAATTGACGGAGAAATAACGGTAAAACGTTTGTTTATGAAGCGATTTGTTTTTTTTTTTAAGCGCTGTTTTCTCAAAGTTAATTTTTCGCTTGTTGGGGACACTTTAAAGAGCTACAACTCAAAGGGAATTTGTTCGATTTTCCTCAAATTTAGACAGAAGCTAGGCTAACATATAATCAACAAAAACGTGTCGGCGAATTTCTTATTTCCGAAAACTTTTTCGTCAAGAGCCATTTCCGTGCGATCATTCCAATTTTTTTTCTCCCTTTTCCGAAAATATTCTGTTACTTTTCACTGCAATTGAATATGGGAAATCGACACGTTTTTTTTAGCGCTTCGTGTCCGGAAACCCGAGAATAAATCAAATTAGCAAAATACAATAATCGCTTTGAGTTAGAGCGTTTTAAAGCTGATTCGGACGTTCGAATTTAGACGTCGTAAAAAATTCGACAATTCATTTTATTACCAAATGGTTTCCATATTTAGATAGCCAGCTCTATTAGCTTTAATTTGATATCTTGGTTTAGGTATATTAAGTGTAATCTTAAGACTTATACTGGAGACACCCCCGAAGGTACACTGTAACCTTAATTAACCCTGCCACTCCCGGCACACCCGGCCACAGCGTAACGTACTTGTATCAAACCTTTGAGTCAGTCACCATTAAAATCAAAGCACTGCAGCACTATTTTCTGAACACGCTCTTTGCTTTTCAATATTTTACAAAATTAATGGAACTTGAGATATTCCTCTAATTTTAATTGTGGGTGCTCTAGGAAGTATCAGGGTTATATTCAAAAAGCAGCGTTTGTATATCCAGGCTACAGTTTAAACAGATAATTGTCAATTTTTTATATTCTGTCCGCAACTTTTTATCCTGCAACTTCACTTAACCCAGCCGTTTTTCTTGCTTTGTACAGAAGAGCTCGCAGCATAAACTGCTTCCGTGATAATGTTCTTACATGCTGCAAACAAATCAAGTGAAGATAATCAGTACCTAATCAGGCTTGACATGTAGTTCACAACAAGATAAAATTAATGCACGGTTTCTTGCTTACAAGTAAGATACTTCGTTTCACTGCTACATGTAACATTTCCTCCCTACGTGCGCGCGTGCGCGAGGTCACGCGAGGGAGCAAGAGAAAGAGAGAGAGTTTGGCGAAGTTTGTAAATAAATAAATAAATAAATAAATTTCTTCATGTAAATAAAATTATTTAGGTGACGATGATGACGATGAAAGCATCTATTTTAACACAATAAAATTACAGCAAAGCTGATGTGGTCGTGTGTAGAATTACAATACAAAAATTAATGAAACTGCTTTATTTACTGTACAATATAACCTTTTAAAATTATTTACAACATTAAGGTGTAATGTTAAAGGCGAACTTGCGGTAGAAATCTAATTCAAATGAGCAAGAACAATAGATTTTGCTCATTTGCATGAGTTGGACAGTCCAGCCGCCTTTTATTTCGTGGGTTTGCACCTGATGAAAATAATGTTTAAATTATACCTGATGAAACAAATATGGTGAACATTTGAGAATGATTTTGGTCTTGTGTCTATGTAACATACATCATGCAGCATGCTACTTTTCTGCAATTCGTTGAGAACACTGTTATGATTCTCTAATGCTGGTCATGTTTTATAACAGCATAATACACAGTTTTGGCATCCTTATTTGTCAAATAAACAACAAGAACAACAACAACAAAAAAACTGACCAAACAATAGATAGGGGTCAATAATGCATAAATGAATAATAATACAATGTGATATGTAACATGACTATGGCCCTCCAAGTATAACTATTAAACACACTGCAAAGTTTTACCTTGAGAAAAAGTTCTAAATCTATTGCTTCTTTTCTTAACGATTCGCTAAGATAATAAATGGTATCCTCAACAGCACTTTCCTCTGCAAACAGATTGAGAATTCTGGAGAAAAGATGCAGATAAGATGTCATGACAAACCTGCTACCCTTAAAGGGATTGAAATTTGGAAATGCTACATACATACAAACATTTATGTTACTGTACATTGTGTTTTGTTTTGGGGAAGGAAAACTGGAAAACCATGAGTAAAACCCTCAGGAAAAGGAGAGAACCAACAATAAACCAGGAGGGAGGGGAGGGTATCTCTTAAAACTCCTGAAAGGTTACCTGGCAAGTCCCTTATAAACTATTTGGGTACATGTGTTTCTCAGGTCTTTTTCTAGATAATAACCAATCTATGGGAGCTCTTGTGCTCCCATCAGTTACTAGGAAGTTGTTTTGGGGGTACAAAACTTGGGTCCATATTGACTACAATGTAATATTGAAAACAGCTTTGGATAATTCTACTTAGGGCCCCAAAGAGAAGCCAAGTAACAGCACAGATAAGTTAACTTGCCTGAAAGTTCCACATGAAGAACTTGGAAAACTACTTGGAGGGACTATTTTGCAAATACAGTGTTGTTTCAGTGTATTTATTGAATGCACTTACTGATTGTAGAGAGGAGCCGTTGTTACTACTGCATCATCAATTTCCAGCTTAGCGTTTTCAGTTTTGCTTTCTAATTGAGATACAACTTCAGTAATCTCTTCATTTTTTTGTGTTAACAGTTTGATATCATTGTCTACATCTCCCTGTAAAGCAAACAGCATTGGGAGAAATTAATATTTTGTCATCAAGATGTTCTTATGGTTGGCTTGTTATATTACTATAAGGGGGAGGGGGGGGGGGGGGGAAGGGGGCGCAGGGTGGGAATTCTGGCATTCTGTCTCAACCCAAATTCCCCTTCCCCCACCTCATGGCAGCTTAGCTGGACACAAGGGCCTTAACTCTTTCAAGGAGAACCTGCCACAACAAAATTGTCAGCCCCTCTGTAATCTGAAGGATCAGGGACTATATGTACCGGTAGTCATTTACCTGCTCCTTTTCGAGTTTCTGGAGAATATCCTGAAGTTTCTCACTTCCATGTTTTAACTCAAGTTGGGTTCTGTTCAGCTGATCTAATTCCATCTGTCAAAAAACAGTAAAGTAAGTTAATTACAATGATCTTACCCCCACCTTGTAACATACATGTAGATGATGTTATGTTTCACATAAAAGGCTTTTTTCTATTTAACAATATTGTCAGGGGAATGGGTGATCCTCTATGTATTACTATTCAAGATGAAATCTTGTCCAAATGTTCTTTGTTATATAACTGTAAATCAAAGGCAGCCAGATAAAAAGATATATATACAAGATATATATACAACTAGAGGTTACAGATTGTAATGATAATGCTGCGAGCAGATGCTGGACAGTAAAACATAACGGAAACATACAGATTTTGATAATTTCATAAATTTATTTATTGGGTCAATTACCATACCATCATTTTCGAATTACATGCCATTATAAGTAGTTCTTTGTGATCCATTGTTCAATCGGCAAACCGGCTGAGCACGTAACAACGCATAAAAGAACATTGCCTTCCCCGTGAAATGTCACTAAATCGTTCGTGACCTTGATGAATGCTCTTTGTGATCCATTGTTCAATCGGCAAACTCTGAGCACGTAACAATAAACAACGCTGACAAACTCATAAAAGAACATTGCCTTCCCCGTGAAATGTCACTAAATCGTTCGTGACCTTGATGAATGCTTCCAGCAACAAATAAGTTTGAATTTGGCATGATACATTTGCAAATAGAAGCACTTGGGGTACTTTGAAATCGAAGGATGCATTCAGAGCCAGGCGCATCTAAGTTATGATGACACCGTTGGACGTACGCTTGCTCAAAATCATCGTGACAAACAAAAATCGAGACTGCCGCACAACATAAAGCACAGGAAACCCAAGGAACCACAGGTGAACCAAAGATTAGTGTGCTACTCGCCTGGGGGCTCGCAGCAATTATGTATACAATGATATATATATTTATATATGTAGGATCTAATCTTAGAAATTGAAAACATTATCTGAAGGCTTGTCAATAGTTTTTGCTCAACTCTATTTGAGCAAGTACCTGGATGGTACAACATTCTGTGTTGCCTAGGAAACAAAAGCAAGAGCTTAACATTGGGTGGGAGTTTTTTGAGGAAACGTATACAAGAAGTACAGTACTCCTTTAACATGAGCAACCACTCAAATGACAGCCATTGCCTGGTGCTATGTTTTTTACAGATTAAATTTGTCACTTTGTTTTTCTTTTGTAAGGGTGAAGGCAATAACATACAAACATACATCTACATGTGTAGCCTTTAATTACCTGTGCTTGTTCAAACAATGCTCTCGTGCTTCTTCTTAATTTGTCTTCAACAGCTGACCGCAGTGAGGCTTTAACTGCCTCATCACTCAAATTGCTATTTGAGACTGTTGACGCATTTTTTGTGACCAAGTTAGTGTGAGTAACAGGAGGGTAGCTGGGTGGACCAGAAAAAGAAGATTGTGTGCTGGCAGGAAAGTTTGGCTGACTGACTGGATATGGGGGATTAGACTGTCCTCTCCCAGCTCCACCCTGAGAGGGGTAGGGTGGGTAAGGAGGTCTACTTCCAGTTGATCCTCCAGGACTGGTACCTGAGTAATACACAAATTAAGGTCACCTTTTGGTTCACAGTAATGTCCACATAAATTTGTTTTTTTCCTTTCTTCTTCCATACTTTAATTAAAATACCATTAATAATGATAATACATGTATCAAAATGCTTACAGTGACAAGTAGCTTTTAAATCTTTTTTCAGTGTGGTTTATTCTAAACTGGGACATGCACAACAAAGAACTCCCTTTTAATGCCGTAGCTGTGCCAAGTCACTTGCTTCATTAACTTAATGCCATTGTTTTCCTTCCAATATTACATGTACATAAAAACAAAGTGTTGAGATCTTCATGTGCCACATCTTGCACTACAGCACATTACATGGTGACTGTGCAAAATCATATCAAGTTACATGTAATTGTTACAAAGAGCATTTTGTACATGTACAGTGGAGGATGTGATCTGTAGTGGAATACTGCACAGATACATACATACGTAAAGTTTATTTAAACTTGAATTAAGTGTAGCCTATGAGGCTAATTTCTTCCAAAAAAAAAAACATATAACAAGGCAAAAAATGTGCTTCATGGCATACTATAAAAGCCACTAAATATGCTGATATGGATATGTTGGCAGCAGTGAGCCCAAGTATAAGCAAGCAGCCATGGACAGCTGTTTCATCCATGTTAGGTCTCATCAGCATGGCATGGGGGGACTTGGTTTTATAAACCCTGGGCAGCTTGCAGCGTCGGAGTATGCGGCGTTGGTCAAGATAACAGCCCCACTTGTTGAGCAAAAATGATAGTGTCACAGACGCATGAATCCCCAGATGATAATGCAATAAGAACACTGCAGCAGAATGCCCATAAAGAGAAGGACGAAAGTCTACGCAGGAAGCTAGAAGACGTGAGGGTTTCTCTACCCATTAAGACCAGGAGAGCAATTGATCTTGCTACTGAGAAAGGGGCATCTAGCTGGCTAACTGTCATCCCAGTTAAAGACTTAGACTTCAATCTCAATAAGAGGGAGTTTAGAGATGCCATTCATTTGAGGTATGATTGGCAAATCAAAGACACCCCATCGGTGTGTGTCTGCAGGGATTCCTTCAATGTCGACCATGCCATGATATGCAGACGAGGTGGTTTTATTATCCAACGACATAACGAGCTCTGTGATCTTGAAGCAAACATGTTGGAAATGGTCTGCTACGACGTCGAAGTACATTGTAAAACCCGTCTTGCAAGAAATCACTGGCGAAATATTGGCCAGAAGGGCTAACAAAGCCCCTGACGCTCATCTGGATATTCATGCACGTGGTTTCTGGTCAAGGCAAAGTTCTGCATTCTTTGATGTTGGGGCATGTCACCCCAATGCAGAATCTTATAAAGACCTTACCCACCAACAGATATATTGCCAGCATGAAAACGAGAAAAAATGCATGTATGCCAGCAGAGTAATGGAGGTGGAGCAGGCCACAGCCGACTCGCAGAGCTTCTTGCAATCAAGAAAGGCGAAGATTATGCTACCACTACTTCCTAGATCAGAACGAAAGTCTCCTTCGCAATCTTGATATCAGCTCTACTATGCCTCAGAGGTTCGTGTTCAAAGAGGAGAGTTGTCATGGACTTACAAAACATGGACTTGCAAGTTGAGAGTGGACGTGCAGAAATAAGCTAGATTTAATTTTTTTCCCTTTATTTTTATCTTGTCATGGACTTACAGAACACGGTTTTCCAAGTGCAGAAATTAGCCAGATTTTTTATTTTAATATATATCCCCTATTAAACTCCAAAATTTTCAGCTATTCTTTAAATATTTTTTTTTACAGAAAAATGTATATATAGAAATGTAATTCTTTTTAACTTTCATTCATTTTCAAGTGCCAATTTATAGTTATTGTAAATTATTGTTATTGCTATTTTTAATAAAGATATTTTTAAACCAAATCTTTTATTGATAACAAAGCTGACTGAAAAATCTTATTTTACAATTAATTTCACTTAACAAAAAACTATTCAACACTATTTTACATTATTCCTTTATTATTATTATTATTCAGGCAAAAACTAACGATAAAATAGTCCGATGTTTCGGCGACATCTTGGCGCCATTGTCAAGATAAACTAAATTAAATATGCGATCAAAAGAGTAACTAAGAGTCCAGAGTCATTAATTTGCATAAGTTACTCTTGAGATCGCATATTTAATTTAGTTTCCCTTGACAATGGCGCCAAGATGTCGTTGAAACGTCGGACTATTTTATCGTTACTGTAGTTTTTGCCTGTATATGTTTATCTGAATCACTGTTGATGATGATGATGATTATTATTATTATTATTGTTATTATTATTATTGTTGTTATTATTATTATTATTATTATTGTACAATGTAGCTAATACTTGGGATCTGGGATCTGTAATGTCCACTACCAACATAGCCATAGTGCCCAGTATTTAGTGTGTGGGATATTCTGGCTTTTTCACTTTTAGTCACAAGCCAAACAGTTTCACCAGCATCTGTAGTTTGATTAATAATTATTGGTTGTTTGACCTACATGTACTTTGTCAGCAAAATAATGATTACTCCATACTTGAAAACAATGAATACAAATCCTTTCTCACAATGGGGACAAAATATTGCACCTTGGGACAACAATCTGAAGCTGCATCTACTTGATTGTACTTGTTTCTGTGTGACTGGGATTGACTGACTGTCTGCTTAGAAGAGATGTGCTGATGGGAGGAGTCCATTAAATAGTAGGGATTCAACTGTAGGCTTATTTAATTGCAACAGAAAATAATCTGGATTGTTTTGAACTTGCCTGGCAAAGGTATCGGCATGGGCATCCCGGCAGGTCCCCCTACAGGGTAGGGTGTAGAAGCTGCTTGATTAGGGGGGTAACCTCCATACTGAGGGGGGTACCCTGCTGGTGGTGGCCTGTAAGGCGCAGCTTGCTGAGGTTGGGCAGGTTTTGAATAAACAGGGGGGTGGTCTGCAAAAACACAGCAGAGAATCTGAAGCAATGCTGCAAGATCAGATTTTGGCTGAAAAATATCAAACACAAAAATTGCTGGTGTTAGCACATAATTAATGTACATAAAAAGGTACACAGCATACTGCCTTGTTTTGCTGTTAGTGTATATTTATCTCTTCACAGCATGCATGTAAATCACAAATGTGTGACCATTTCAAATCAATTTTCATACTTTTATGACTTTAAATCCAATCTGAATTTGACAAGTTCAAGTTCACTTGTAGTCATGAGGCTATCTTAGAATTATGATTGGATACAAAACAATGCAGTTGTTCTGAATAGGCAAACATGTAAATGCAAATATTAATTAAGTAAATAAATTTAAAGTGGTCACACTCTGGCACTTTGTGCTGCTATCCTATCAGCAAAAAAGTTAGGTTAAAAAATTTTATGTTTAAATACATGCAGGAATTGGGTGTGGGGTTAGCAACACCATGCCATAAAAAAGAAAATTATTGCTACAAAAATAGATACAAGGGAGTTTACTACTGATAGGATGAGACAGGAAGACTGGAATAGATGGTGGTTCCTTGTTGAAACTGCGTGTGTCACTTTGGGCACAGAGGGGAATAAATTATTTTAATAACAGCACAACTATTACATAAAATGAGTACTTTTTATTGTACATGTGTAAAGGCTAGTGAAACCTGAAGACTAGTGAAAATTTAGTTTTCGACAGGACTGGGAAAGACATGGATATTCATTTAACTAGCACCTACAACCAAAGACAAAAGTGTTGGGAAGCTTCCTTGTTTTCCTCCCCACTCCCCCCTCATCCCCCCTCTTCCAAAGTTGCGGTTAACGCAAATACTTACCTTACACTTTCTTTTGAATAGACGTCTTCAACATTGGATTTGGGGGAGAGGGGGGCTATAAAAAGCGTTGCGCGAGGCTTTAATTGAGCTGAAACCTAAAGGTAGTGTCCTTTTTTAGCGTTTTACAAGCCTTCCCAACTAATTTTGTCTTAGGTTGTGTTGAAGTTTACTTGGGTGTGGTCTACACATAACGTCATTTTCTACAACAATTCAAGGCGTCAAATACATTATCATAGTATGAAATGTTTTCTGATTGTATCTAGCTTGAATATCGAAGTATTAGCAGTTGCTTTGGTCAATGACAGCACAGGATAATTATATCAAAATGGAATATTCAGACGTACAAAGAACGTTGATATTCGAGTTAATCCTGAACACAGAGATGTTAAATGTAAGATGGAAATTTCTACATTTCTGGGGGCAAAATTCCTCCAGCAGAACAACTGCACTTGGTACCCTATGGACACTGTTTTGCCCAGTTATGCTGGACAATGTAAGCTAAAGAGTAATCATCAGTCAGCGGTTTTCACCGTTAATTGTACGAGTACATCATTACTCCACGAACGTGCAACATTACTCCATTCATATATGGTGAATTATAGCTGTTGAAAGCAATGTAAATGAAATCAAAATGGCCAATGTTAATGTCCTTGTTATAAAGGCTTGTTGGAATGAATAATCCAGTTATTTTGCTTTCATTCCAGTAGAAATCGAACATTACTCCACGAAAAGTACGAAATAGAAAGATATAATTAGATTTATGTTTTAAGAACTGTTTTCAAATGGAGTATTGTTCAAAATAAGGAAAATCATTTACTTTAGAGATTTACCGTATAACAGGTTCCTCTGCTCAGGTTTTAAGTTCTTAACCACAATCCACTGTAATCGAAATGAAAGACCTTTTAAATGCTATTTTTTGAGTGCTTTTAAGTGTGGAGTATTGTGGAGTAATGTTAGCAGAAGTACTCATGCGAAACAGAAAGGTCACGCAAATTTGACAGGTCGTTAACACAGAAATAATAAATATACCAATAATCGTTTTTATTCGCTTTTGAAGTTTTTTTGGGGTTTGCTTGTGTTGTTAGTATATCATCCAAAGCTCAATCAAGTTACTCCTAAACGACATTTTCTCGTTTCGGATCCACGTGCATTGTCCGTCTACGCGATGTTTTTCGTGGACCTGCGGTTTGAAGCGTCATTCCAGAAAACTGTTATTGAACTCAGTAATAATACGTATAACTTTAACTTATAACGTAACATTGCTAAAACACTTTCCTATGTAATAATATTTGGCCTTTTAGAGTGCAATGTATTTCGAGGTTTTCACAGACTTTATGTCACGCAACCGTTACCGTTTGATCATTATTATACATTTGTAACAATCCGTCAATTTGAACGTTTTGACCTCTGACATTGACACAAGAAAGACTAATTAATTATCATTTAGCGGACGAAATCTTAGCCCTATATCGTTAATAGTTTTTATTTTATGAGTAGTTAAAAGTTTTTTTCAGTTTTCATACAACCAAAGACAAAAGTGTTGGGAAGCTTCCTTGTTTTCCTCCCCACTCCCCCCTCATCCCCCCTCTTCCAAAGTTGCGGTTAACGCAAATACTTACCTTACACTTTCTTTTGAATAGACGTCCTCAACATTGGATTTGGGGGAGAGGGGGGCTATAAAAAGCGTTGCGCGAGGCTTTAATTGAGCTGAAACCTAAAGGTAGTGTCCTTTTTTAGCGTTTTACAAGCCTTCCCAACTAATTTTGTCTTAGGTTGTAGTTTTGCAGCTAAAAATACACAAAATTCCCTATTTTCCTTCAGAGTCAATGTTTTATGCTGTTAAGTTACATACATAAGACCAATCATGCAAGAAAGGAAGATAAACTCTGCCATTGGTGTCAACATGTTGTGATGCCTTGATAGCCATGCTGCTGGTGGGTTTAACATACACCACAGGAGGAACATACGGATGATTCTCCTGCAGCCACACGCACACTGGGATGTTATATGTCACACCTATTATTTAAAAAAAGAAAAGTTTCAACCTTTCACTGTTAGAATCAAATCACGGGTCACAATGAGATGCAGTTATAACTTTTAAGTTTGTGGCTTTGTGACTAGGAATAAATTATGTTTTCTGAAGTAGCTTTCAAATTTATAAAGATTACGTGCACATATGTCATCTCAAAATCAAATTACAATATTGTTGTTATTTTAACTTGCATTTTCAAAACTAATATAACTATTTTAATAGTTAAAGATGTTGTTATTCACATTAGATTATACTTATATACATGTAAGCAACCTTAGAACAGAATCTTTGCACCACATTGTACCCATCCAGTGGGGTGTATAAGTCTTACCATTAATGGTACATATGTGACCCTATTTTGGAAAAGGTGGTCAAAGGTGAATTGCCGTAATGGTGTTTAAACGCGTTTAAACGAACGGTAATTAACGCATTTAAACACTTTATAAACGCGTTTAAACACTATTTTAACGCATTTAAACACTTTTGCAACGCGTTTAAACGCTTGTTCAAAAATGTTCTGCGTTTATTTTGCCAATAACTTATCATCCCAGCTCGTTTCCACATTATTATTCGTAATAAATTTGCTCATAAATTAGAGTCACGGTCTGGTGATGACAACCGAGCTCCCCCCACGGGAGCGATATTTTCCTCGTTTATGCTAGTGTTAGAAATTAAACTACCTGTGAAAGTGCTAAAACAAACTTAATTTGCATGATAAAGGTTGGTCTCGGTAATATTAGTCATAGACAAAATTTTTATATTTCAAGCTAACCCTCGGTCATTCTCGTTTATAAGACAAAAATCTTCAAAGCAACATCCACCTCAAGGTCTTAAAATAAACGATTCCATAGCAAAACATACCAATGGCGATTTTCCTTTTCATTTTGAATAAATACGAAAGAAAGATGTCTACAGCAAACATTTTCTTTAACGGGTAGATTCCATCCTTCGCCACGTTCACCGCTCACCTCAAGACACGAGAGATCACATCACATCAGCAATCAGGAATCAAATTTCTGCTTCAGCGACTGTGCATGGTTCTGATAAACACGCAATTTTATTACAGTACAATAATCCAGATTACAACAGCAGTGATTGAAACAAGTGGAGACAAAGTAGGAAATACGTTACAAAACGAAAAAACATTTAGTATAAATGTGGCTTTGTAGACTCGACTGCACGTACCGGACTATCATCCTGATTTCAGCAGACAAAGACAGCTTCCTAATGCGTGTTTTCACCGACTGTAGATCACCATGTGTTATTGGATAAAACAGTGCTTTTAAAACTTAAGCTAAAATTGCAAGTGACAAAGAAAAAGTATTTTTGAAGCTGTCGATCCAGTAAAAAAAGAATGCTTGCCAAAATTATTGCCGCTCTTACAAGAACTGAATAATTATTTTTGTAACACGAGCGGTGGGAAAATGAAACATTGTGACAGCTAGCCAATTACATTTTAGCAGATAACTCTGTTTGGTCCCGAGGGACCTGAGGTCACATTCCTGAGCACATATGCACACAAGCTTCAGTCACGTTTATGAAAGAACCAAAGTTCTGCTCACAAAAAACACTAGAAATTGTAACAGACAGGTGAAAACATTTGTTTCAAGGAATGCAATTAGACTTGGAAATTTATTTGCTAAGACATTTTTCAAATGGCACGCCATTTACTTTGATGCCGCTTGCAAAGTCCCGACTGGTGCTTGATCTATTCAATTCAACAGCCGAAAATATTTGCACTCTTGTAATAATTTTATCTTCTTACTCAAAGGAAATTTCACTTTTGTGAATTAAATCGTTTGAAACATCATTAAAAAGAGATAAATTGACTGTGAGTGCTGTGGAGTGTGACAAGTTTTTCTCGAACTGGAGTTCATACAATACAGCGATTTCTCCGGCGCGTGGTTTGTGTGGTTCATGTTTTATGCACTCAAAACCGAACCAAATATAATGTGAAAAGTGAGATGGCCCAAGATGAGACTTGTGCTACAAATGCAGTCTGGCATGAGGTAGAGAGTTGGTAAGCTTCAATTTTTAACTTCAATTTATTTATTTCGAGCGCCCCAAGTATCATTTACAAATCTCTTATAGCGATTATTTAGACAGTAGATCCCGGCAAGTTTTGCATTAGTAAATTTGTCACTGCAATCGACTTTACTTCACACTCAAGTGACTCAAGAGAGGTATGTCGTTTACACATTAAATACTGATGAAAATATATAAATACATAGATGTTCCTTAGTTGCCTTTAATAATATTATAACTTGTTTTAGTATTTTTCAGCAGCTATCAAATAACGCCATTTTATACGCCTTTATTTCAAAACCTGCTTCTGGTCTGACATAATTTAAATAATTATTGCGTTTAAACGCTCGATTAGATGAAACATCCACCTTACCAAAAACGTGTTTAAACGTTTCTTTAACGCGTTTAAACGTTATTTAAACTCGTTTAAACATTTTCTTAACGCGTTTAAACGGTGTTTAAACACAAATAAACGCGTTTTCGTTTAAAACGCGTTAAAACGCCTTTCACCTTTAACCACCTTTTCCAAAATAGGGTCACATATATTGGTGAATTGCAGTAAGCTATAAAGTAAAGTAATGACAGCTAAGACAAGAAACTTTGTTCAACATTCACAGTTTCTCTCTACACATGTGTATTTATGATTTAATTATAAATGGGTACTGGTAATAAACATAATGTTGAGATAACCCTACAGTATACCAGGCCGTGGCATTACAGGATTCCCACAAAAAAAATGGACATACAAGTTCACACAAGTTCTGACCAGACGCTACTAGTAAAATGGACTTAAAGAAGTCAGTGAGCAATATTTCGATTAACAACAACTTTAACAACAACAACTTTATTATTACAATTATTACAATTATTATTACAATTACAAATACAATAAATAAATTATTATAATAATAAATAAATAAAGTAAACTAAAAAAGAAAAAAAGCAAATTTTTCATGCAACCTGCGGTTAGCTTAGGCTAATCGAGGCGGGAGGTGAAGAGGACAAGAAAAAAAGAAAACCTAGATGTAAGAATAAATTTACAAAGCGAAAAAAAATTAGATATGATACTGTGTACATTGTAGATATTTGCTAAAATAGTAGAATCTATTATAAAATAAATACTTTACATCTATTTGGAAGAGCTTAAGTGTTGTATTTGTTATTAATTTTATTTGTTTGTATTTGAATTAAGGTATCGACTTCAACATAGTCATCCCAATTGACTATTGACAATATTTCTTTTTTCCTGCTTGGAAATAAGTACAATTTTAAATGAAAACAATGCATCAGAAGTACCATTTTAAAATCTTAAACCAGTTTAATCTCTGTTGGTTCCATATACATCAAACCTAGCTCCTTCAGTACAATTTCAGCTGCCATTTCGGATTAAAACTGATGATGAGGATTGTGGGCTCATGTTATTCGTTCCTTGTGGTTTTTGCTTCGTTTTCTAAAACAACATGTCTGAATGACCCCCTTAAGTTTTTGCAGGGCCCCTAATTTTCAGGCAGGAGGGCCTGGGACCCCCAAGGCAAATGAAATCCTGGTTAGAACACTGACCCTGTGATGGATGAGTGGCCCATCCAAGGGGGATGCTACAGTACATGTAACACTAAATAAATATGTACTTCTAGCTGCTTCATGCTTCAATGTATCTACAGAAATGGGCTGAATTAAGCTCCGACTGTATTGCCACCTGTGACTTGTGCGAATTCTACCTGAACCTTCCAGTCTTACCTCTGATTGAAACAGGAAGCGTCCCATCCAGGGCTAGTAATTCATTCTCTCGACCATCATTATGTACTGCAGAATAAATTAACATTATTATTCATACAGTAGCAGTAGTGATGTTCAATGTGCTATGTCAGGACCCCACACAGGAAAGAAATACATGTAGTTTTGGGTGACAGACCTTTCATACAGTATGATTAATTTACCATGTCAATGATTAAAAGTCATCAATCAATGCACGTTATCTACGTGCAAATAAATGGTATTTAAACATGTATGTTATCCATACTGAATACCTCTTTAGTCAAAATGATATGTTTGCAAATAAAAACCTTGTTAATTAGTGTTTGCATGTCAAATAAACTTAAATGACATTGAACAGTACAAAAAGTTATAAACTTACTGAACTTTCGCAGATCAGGTGATAAATTGTTGTATCGATGTAGTGCTCTTGCACAATCTTGTCGACATAATTCTGCATTCTTGTACTGAAAAACATAAAAACATAATTGCTTGATCTTAAACTCAGTGGCAAGGAGTGACTGAGTTTTCTGCAGTTGTTACATGTATGGTGGCTTAGTACACTACATGTACCTCTTTGACTAAGCATTCTCCTTAATTTTAAGTTTACAAATGTATACCTCTATTGTTTTTATGTTTGAATATTGTAACGGCTTTGGTGAAGATCATATTACTGATGTATATAAACACTAACGAAACTTTATTGTGTATGGAATTTAATTGATGAGTGGATCAATACTTTGTTGGTCTGCAAAACAGTTCTGTATTAAAATCCATATGAAACGATGTTGAGTAGAAACACTTTGTTATAATATAATGTGAAGACTGATGTCATGCAGTTGCCTGGCAACAGCGCAACAAAGCTTGAATGACGTCTGATAAACTACTTCATGTAAGCCTATAGGAGCATGGTCAACAAAGATGGTGGACGGTAAACGGTACACGAACCATCAAAAGGACCTTCTACCAACATTTTTGGTTTCAAAGAAGACAAAGTGAAACGGTGAAAAGCCTTATACGCAAATCGAAACGCCACCAAAGTTTCGACCGGCGGTGCACCCTTCCTCAAGCTTTGCAAGGTTCTGCAAGACACGTATTTCTAGTAGTATTTTGGAAAAGTGATTGGTTATAATTAGGAGAGGTGGTCACACATATAGGTTTGATTATATGCAGTCTTAAGTTTGGTGAAATTATACATGTGAATTGATGTGAGTTTTTTAAATGTGTCCATAATTGACCAAACCCAACTGAACCTAACAATACAATATTAGAATTAATTGTATCAATAATAAAATTCTCAATTGTGATTGGTCATCTGCACACCTATTATTTATATAATTAAATTCAAATGAATTTGATTGTTCAAACAACTGATATTGTTTGATTATTTGTAATTATTCTGAGGAATAAAGAATGACATGTACTGATGTACTTTTCAAAAACCTATCTGTCGTATAGTCAAACTGCTGCAATGAATTTTAAAATCTTCGTTTACTTGCCACTATTTCATTTGTATATTTGAATTATAATGTGAAGGTATTGTTCAAACACTGCCCTTCTACAGAGCTCCGCATTTTCAGACTCTGTCTGAATTTAATTATATTTTATAACCTCAATTGTCTGTTTATGATTAATCAATTTAGGTACTACTGCCCAGAAATGAAAAACCAAAAACTAAAACGTCTCTAACATATAACCTTAAATTTATTTGTCCATGCAATGAAGTCTAACTAATAACGCTAATACTGTAATCTTCCGTATCACAGAAATTCCCAACCTGCAATCGAACATATCATATCGACAATTGTACGTACCTTCCCAAGTTTGCTCCTCAAAAGACCATCCAATGCCATTTGAAGATAAGAAGAAGCAAACTGCCTTATAAGGGCTAAATTAGACCAAAAAAAACTTTATTTCAAACATCGATCATGAGCGAAAATTTCTCTCTGCAAAGCAAAGCTGATGTCTTCATGTTCCTTCATGTATGCATCATCGAACCACTGCCTTATTGTTCCCCAGTCCTCTCTCTTTCATGACATATTGCACTATTTTTAGCGTAAACGGATTTCAAGTTTTCGTTAATCAGAGCGTTTTCACTTACGTCATATCGAAATTCAGAAGCCGTTTTCGATTCCAAAATGCTTATGGAATTGTAGAGAGTGTAAAACTACACATCTGGGTCAAATTTTGAAGCGCAAGAGGATTTAGTTCAAGAGTTATAGGCGAACGAGTGTTAGACATTTTTTAGTAAGAAATGTATGGAGCGGCCATCTTGGTGTACCACCAACACACCAACATGGCGGTCATGTTAAAACGCAGACTGCAGACTACAGACTGCAGACCGTGCAGACTGTGCAGACCATGCAGACTGTGCAGACTGAGAATTTTTTTCCTGATTATTTTGTTACTTTTCCAAAAACAAAAACCGTGAACACTTTGATTTGATTTTGACATTTGACGGTTTATAGTCACGAAACCACGCTTCTCTGTTTCCTTGCAAAAGAATCGTCGCCGCCTTGCTGTAGTTTTTTTTTTTTATCGCTAGTTTACCTTTCGTCTTTCTTTGTAAATGAAGTAGAAATCTGAGCGATTCCCAGCACGGTAAGTTTTACAGCTATCTATAGGCTTTAAATTTCGTAACTTCCGAATCGAGCCTTGGCCGTTTGGGCGATTTTTTCTCAACGAAATGTCACGGGGGAAGCTTTGTACGGCGTGACATAACCGTTGAGAAGAAAATCGCGCTCAAACCAATCAACCGCGAAAGCAGAAAAAACAAAACTTTTAAATTTTACAACGGTATAACTGCAAAAGAGAACAGAAGCAAGGGGTACTCGTTTGGGTTGGTTAGCTACAGAAGTGTCTTTAGGTGCAAAACTACAGCGAGGCGGCGACGATTCTTTTGCAAGGAAACAGAGAAGCCTGGTTTCGTGACTATAAACCGTTTGTTTGGGTTTTTTGCCGTTTCGAGTCTCTTCTGATTGGTTGCTGCACAATGGGAAATGTCAAAATCAAATCAAAGTGTTCACGGTTTTTGGAAAAGTAACAAAATAATCAGGAAAAAGAATTCTCAGTCTGCACAGTCTGCATGGTCTGCACAGTCTGCACGGTCTGCAGTCTGTATTTTAACATGACCGCCAACATGGCGGCCAAAAATTCAAAGCCTTAATTACACCCAAAATCTCATCACAAAGTATTGTATTCACTATAAGTTCCATTAAATCGGCTCATAAGCATCTGTAATTCAAAAATAACTTTCAACTGGTTCAATTTTGTTGATTTTCACGGCTTATTTGAAATAGCGTGACGGATTGCGTGACACATTTAAAACCTTTATAAATCCGGAAGCAAAACATCGTTTAAACCTGAAACTTTTTGTGAAAGATTATAACACTGGTATCCATATACCATGTTAAAAACTGCTTTTGAATTTTTATGACGTCACGTGTCGCTTTTAAATTTTTATGACGTCACGTGTCGTGATGCAGTTTCTTATTGTTTCATTTTCAGCACAAGTATTTCCTTTAGGGAGCATTCATAATTTACCTAGAGGGGGGGCTATGATGATTTTGGGGGGGGGGGTGGGGGGTCACTACTTTTCCCTACTTTGATTTAGGGGGGGCTGTGGAAAATTGCCAATAAAAATTACATCGAGCATGGGGGGGAGGGGGGGGGGGGGGGGGGCACCCATTTTTTCCCAGGAAAAAAGAAAATGAAAATATGCTGTTGAATGCTCTTATAATTCCTGTCTTTTATTTAATTACAGCAAATACAGAGCTTGGCCTACAGTATAAAACTTGACGCATGACGCCCACTTCTTGTGCTGCAAGGTCTTTTTGCAAGTGGCTCAAATACACTCTCGTCACCCTCCTCACTCTCGCTCTCCTCACTCTCACTCTCTTCACTCCATGTTTCCCCCAAGACAGTGTCGTCGCCTTGGTCATCATCATCATCGTCATCATCATCGTCAACTGCTTCTGGCTCTTGTAACAGACGTTGCCCCGTGACAGTCATTGTTCTCAGTGCCTCAGTCCTTGTATTTTTCAAATGGGTGGTAATTATTTCCAGTTTTTCTTTTTTCAGCTTTTTTTCCCAAGGCAACGAGTGTTTTTTTCAAATATAAGTCAAGTTCTGAAACGTAAAGGGAATTTAGGCCTCCAGTCAGAAGAAGTTCCGCCAGGCTCCTGGTTCCGCCCAATTATAATCTTCATAGCTCTTCATTGCTCGCACGTGCCTCTTCTGAGCAGTTTCCTGAACTCTTAGTTTTTTGCAAAAAGAAAGGTGTTTTAAATGTTCTAAGTAATTCTTGACCAGCTCCTCAGAAACCACAAAAGCTACAGAAAATTCAGCTATCTCTTTTGCAGTCGCCAACTTTCCTTCTGCAAAAAATTTCTTAATTTGTGCCCTTGGCATAAAGTCGTCCACTGGTCGAGGCTTTCCATCCAAACAAGCAGTAGATTCAAAAACACTTTTATATCTGAATGTCTCAACATCTGGAAAAGGGTGCGGAATCCTACTGTCCATCACAGAACCAAGCCAGCCATTACCACATGAAACGCACTTTCTTCCTTTCTTTACAATGCAGGCATCCTTGATGAACTCCATGTATAGTTCACCAATATCATAATGATCATTAATATAGTCACAAATTTTGACAAAATAGTTATAGCCAGGTACATTACTTTTTGAATTGTCAGGTGCTTTAATGAAATCATGGAGCTGGCTGCTGTTAAAAAAGAAAGCCTCCATATCCTTTTCAGTTACAAATGCCCTTATATAGTCTGACAGAACGGGTGCGTCATCAATGCGTAAAGCTATTTCATTAGCAACTCTCCAAGCGTTTCTTTCAATTCTTTCATCTTCGTGTTTTTCATAGTCTTTCAGCGTCATCTTCTCGATATTTTCGTCTGATTTATCATGGAATCAAGGGTGAGTTAGACAAGTGGTACTTATGTGCTGGGGGAGGGGGGGGCTATGATATTTTCTTTTGATAAATCAGCATCGCTTGAGGGGGGGGGGGGGGTCAGGAAAAAAATCCTGAGATAATGAGGGGGGGGGGGGGGGGGGGTTTAAAAAATGAAAGAAAAAAAAATAAGGAAATCATCATAGCCCACCCTCTAGATAAATTATGAATGCTCCCTTATATATTTAATACCATCAGTGGTTAAGATATGGCGGCTGCGAATCACTCTTAAACTCGAATTGTTATTTTTAGAACGGAATTGTTAAAACAAATCGACAGGTAAGAACCTTTTTGTTGTTTTAATTTTAAGTTCTTACCTGTCGATTTGTTTTAACAATTTGGTTTTCAAAATAACAATTCGAGTTTAAGAGTGAATTCTCCGACGGACGTATGCGATTCACCGCCAGCACCCGTTGGCCCGTTGCTGATGAAGGAAAGGCAAGTTATTCTTGAATTCTGCAAGCTTCTTGCTCCTCATTGCTAGCTTTTGGTCGAGTTTGCTTGCTGATGGTTATTTTCGGATTTTTTTTTCTTCAAGATGGCGTCTTTGTTCCCCATCACAACACAGATTGCTAACCACTCTTGAACTCCAATTGTTATTTTAAGAACCAAATTGTTAAAACAAATCGACAGGTAAGAACCTTTTTGTTGTTTTAATTTTAAGTTCTTATCTGTCGGTTTGTTTTAACAATTTGGTTCTTAAAATAACAATTGGAGTTTAAGAGTGAACATCATCCCTGGAAGAGTCACGGTGATTGAGAAAAGTTTATTTTGGTTGCATAGAACTGATCATCCGTAAAGTAAATATTAATTTCAGGGTCAAACCTAAGAGAGGAAATATATCCTAGTAGAAAAAGCTGCCGGTTACATTTTCATAGTTAACAGTCTCTTCAGTGAAGTGATGTCAATTTGCAGGTAAGTTTAATTCATTCATGGCCTGGGCAGTGGAGGTCAGGTCACGTGACTACACAGCTACCTTTGACTCTTTTCTCTGAGGAAAGGCAAAGAAGCAGCAAAAGAAATAGGAATAAAATGAACAAACAAAAAAAAAAAAAAACAAACTACCCCACAAAAACAGCAACAACAATGAAGACAAACTAAAGAGAAAAGAGGTTTAAGCAGCCTAGACTAGGAGTAGCCCTTCACTGCTCTCAAGGATACCAGGATAGTAGAGCATACCCCGTGCACAATTTGTCCCCTTATGGGTGGCAATTTTTGCACACTTTCAAGTGATCGCCTGCTTGGTTATCCCTGAGAGAAATGAGGGACTACTCGTAGTCTAAAGCAGCTTTAATTATGATGAGAAATGGCCGGGTTGGAGCCGTTGGATCGGGCAGGGTGGTTTTGACAAACTACAGTGTGTACATGTATATTGGAAAGATTTCGATATACAGTCAACTCTCTCTGAGCGGACACCTCTCTAAGGCGGACACCTCTTTAAGGCAGTCAGAAAATTTAGTCCCAGCCGAATTCACTTGTTTCTCTGTAACTGAACTCTCTCTAAGGCGGACAGCGGACACTTTTTTTCAACATGTTGATTCAAAAAACCTCTCAAAGTGGACACCGGATGTTTATGAAATTTTATAACAGGTCCAAAATTCCGAAAAATTAGCGCAATCTGATAACAGTGGTTTTAATAAAATATACCAGACCTTACAATATGTCTTAATACAAATTATATTAAAGTCACTTTTCCCATCAGTTATACAACAACTCATTTGTGCTGCCTTTTACTGGAATCAGTTGAGTCACTTGTCTTCTTCATTTGCTTTTTCGTGTCTTGGTTTAGATCAATGGCAGTGTATGCAACTTGCATGGGACTTCAAGCTCGTAGCCACCCCCACCCCAATTTAATCTTTTTCCTGTAACTTCACAAGAGGCGCTACTTTATTCAAGTTCTAAGAAATGACTGACACAGCGGGTGTAATTTTTTTTTTTGCGAGTTTTGTTAAGGTTCATTCACAAATGTTCAAAGTGTGTATGAACTGTGTTGGATTCCGTAAGGACTAAAAGAGACACAGCCGGTCCGTCATGACTACATCAGGTACACTGTAATTAATGTAATAAAGCACTGGTTTCTGGGTTTCAGTTTTGATGTTCGGGTATCAGGTTACATGAACTCTCTTTAAGGCGGACAGGTACCGAGGGTGCCCTTCTTAGAGAGAGTTGACTGTTACTCCATACATTAGCTATTCATACCATTCTGAAAACTGAAACGAAAAACAAAACAATGGAATGCCTAAAGAAGAACAACAGCATGTGCATTGCATAATAAAGTTATGGAGTTAAAAGGTAATCTTATCAGTTTCTAAATTTAATAAATTTAATAAATTCCTACACCTGTACAATTAGTTTAAAGGCTGTACACCCCCCCCCCCCCCCGGGGGGGAGGTGGTACTCAGCTATAATAGTGACAGGGGAGGTGCGAATGAGCCCAGAAAAAGTCCTATTGAGCTAAAACCAGGCCCCCCAAAAAGTCCAACAGTCCAAAATGTAACGCCAAAAGTCTGCAGTTCTCTCTGCATAAAAATGTTACGCTTTTTGCCATTCCCCAAAAGTCATCAATAAAATCCTCCTGAAGATCGATCTTCAGATCGCAAATTTCAAACCCCAAAAAGGTCTTCACACCTCCCTGTCACTTTTACACTTGAGTTCCCCCTCCTGGGCTGTACATTGTAAATCAACAAAGTATATAAAATTAATGCTTGTATTATTCAGATACTCGTTTTGATACAGTTAAAGGGATACTTGTATGTCTCCTTGATTGTAGACTGATGTTTTCTCTGCTTTTTAGCAAAATAGCAGCTTAGTTGTGGACTGGTCGCCCATTTGAACTGGAATCAAGTGACTACTCTGAGTGGGATCTTGCCACACAAACTTCTGGTATTTCTACAAGACATGCTACTAAATCTGTTTGAACAGGCAGCTCCGGTACCATCCGTAGTCATGATTTGAATAAAGGGCTGCGATAATGCAAACCTTTTTAACGGCCCTCGTCGTGTTGATTATTATTATGACAACAAACAAGTGACAACAATCTATTGAGCATTATTAAAGGGACACTGTACATGTCCCGCCTGAAATACCATGTTTTCATGATTATGTCCAGGAGTTTGCTTTAAGCTTGCTTTATTATCTTGAAATTGAAAGAAACCGGCCATCGCCAAAAGTGATAGAAGCAAAGAAATATGAACTAAACATACAAAATACGGCTAGAAAAGTCAAAATTTCACAAGAATGGCAAGTATTTCATGAACTGTAATCCACTGCTGCACTTTATTTCCAAACTACTGCTTTTGTTTTGCTCTATAGAATATTTTTATCCAACTAAGTTGTATATTTGGTGGCATTTGGCGATATAACGTGGAAATAAGCTAATAAAGCGAAATTTTGCTGTAGGGACATAGTCTCCCGCGCAGCCGTTATTTGTCTCGAGAAGAGCGTTGCGTGACGAGACATAAGGGCTGCGTGGAAGACTAGGCGGGACAGTGTCCCTTTAAGTCTTAGTTGAAATTAAGGTATTTCCCTCCAGTTTCCATGCAGCCGCACCGGCCATTTTTGAGCGGCCGTTTATTGAACGTTTATTCCTTTATTGGATTAGTATGAAACTTACGCAAAATATTGTACTTAGTTTGAAGTTTATAATAGTGTAACAATTTTGTAAATCGCGTTTAAAATTGCGGAGATAAACGAGAAAAATTGAAATCACTTGAGTCTAAATTCCGAGCGATTGCGATGGCATCTAGAAAAATCAAAACTATAACGATAAACTATGACATATGGCAAACGAAATATCTATAAATTAGAAACTTTTGTCAGGCCGATTTTGAGTAAATCAGAAAAACATTTCGAACTTGTGATTTTGCATGTGTATGAGCACATCCATAAGTTCCTTAATTAAGGTGGCTCCGTTGTTATGAGCACGTGTGGAATTTATTCTAAGAATTCGCACCTTTATAAGGGGGGCGAACGAAATATGCGCGCCAGTTACCCCAGGAGGGGAGGGGGCATGTACGCTCCATTAGAAGTTTCCATGGGGTGCAGTGTTTTCAAATGCGGGGACTACGCTGACTACGCGCGTATACAAGCCCCCCTAACTAAGGTGCGAATTCTTAGAATAAATATCAACACGTGCTCATTTCGTATTCATAAACAAAACAATTTACTCTGAAAACTGCTTGTCAGCTTCGCCTGAGCTCAGATGCAGAGTAGCTTATAATCCCAACAACTATTTCTCCAATTGCAAGCCCTTCTAAGCAAAAAACAATCGATGTAAAAGTATTGCAGTACCTTGAAATTCATGTGGAAGGAGTTTGACACCCAACTGCAGGATAATTTTCGAAAAATGACGGAAAACGCAGCATTGGAGATTTGAGCAGGTTTTGGAGCATGTTATGATATTTACAGAACTAGTGAATACTTTTTAACGGTTCGCACGATTTGCAATCGGCTTATAATTCAGATTTAGCAAGCATTGGGAAGGCTTCTCCCAGAAATTTGGGTTCGTAGATTGTTTTGTCAAAGAGCATGAAGTATTTAAAATTTTAAGAGAATTTTAGGGCTAAGTTTTGATGGCGTTAATTCTTCCGCATTTCTGCTCCAACGATTTTGCTGAAACTTGGTAAGGGTATGTATTAAGTCAATGTAAGCTGATTCCAGAAATTTAACAAAAAATATATATAACAGCAAAATTTTTCACGGGGTGCGATTTTGTTCAAAAAGTTGGGTTCATTTAAGCCCGATTATCACAAAATATATTTTTTCCCATGAAAATCGAATTCTATCATATTATTGCTAAATAATAGCTGTAAGTTTTCGCAAAGTTTTAGAAGCATCGCTTTAGAGCCGGAAAAGTTATGAGACAAAGTTTGTCATAGATGAGTGTGCCCGAAATAACAACGGAGCCACCTTAAGCTTATAAAAGTTTAATTTTACGCCAAAATGTGTATTTAGTGATTGAGATGAAAATATGAAAGTTTGAAAGTGTTTCTTGTTTTAGTTTCGGAGATTCGATTTTCTATAGGAAACCATAGTTTTTTTTACTGAGTCCTTGATATTATAGTTTTAGCGCTTTTCTACATATTTCAAAAACCGCGAGATAGATTTCTTTCAAACTTTTATGGTCGTTTCTTTATAATATGAACAACATTAATTGTTTCGAAGTTTCATCTTAATTGAAACATTGCAACATGGTCAAATAAAATAATAAAGTTCACCTAAAACACGATTGAGACAGGTGAAGCGTAACGCATTTCTGCGTGACCATCATGTTTTGCGGAGTAACGTTAGGGGCTGTGTACGTTCCACGTTATTTTTTTATCATTCTCACGAATTTCAGTTGGACGTTTATTTGAAAGCAGGTTTTTTATTCGAATTTGACGTGCACTGGACTCTCTCGACATTATGAATTGTAGGGAAAAGAAAGAAGTCAACGCGATTTGCATAATTCTCAACACGCAGAAATGCGTTACACTGCACCTGAATTAATTAACGCGTCTTTGTGCGCCTTCAACCGTGCAATCAAAACACAAAGTCTCAATCGTGTTTTAGGTGAACTTTATTATTTTATTTGACCATGTTGCAATGTTTCAATCAAGATAAAACTTCGAGACAATGTTGTTCATATTATAAAGAAACGACCATAAAAGTTAAAAACAAATCTATCGCGCGGTTTTTGAAATATGTAGAAAAGCGCTAAAACTACAATATCAAGGACTCGTAAACATATCCTGTAAAATTATGACAATAGGAAATCTCACCTTTTTCAAAGCATTCATTTTGGCACGTTATGAAGCTATCAGTTACTAAGAGGCCAATTTCTTTCTTTATAAAATTCAAAAGGAGTGCCATCATTTACCTGGTGTTTTGTTATTGTGAAAGCTATCAAGAATGCGAAGACATTCCTTTGAAGAAATTTTTCTTTCACACGCAATTTTCTGTCCCTCGGTAAGTTTTTGGTATTTTTATTGATAATATCCAGATCATTATTACCTCTTTTATACAAATTGCAATAAAACTATCTTGTTCCTTTACTATTTCTTTTTCGTTCCGTTATTTCGCTCTTTTCTTTGTATGTCGGATAGCATGACCTCTTATGCTATATTTAATCCAATCCGAAACACAACCATCATCTGACAGTTCTTTCCATCCTTCTGCAGTCCAAACTGGAATCATTTCTATAACACTGCTTACATGCGTGCATTCTTCATCCGCTAACAAAGAACAATTCATCTTACAATAACCAGAACCTTTAAGCTCATTTTCTAACTCTCCACTTTATAAAGAGATTGCATTATGGTCTGTTCTAATACATGTAGCAGGAATTATATCAGTTGACTTGACTAGATCGTTTAAATTATTCGAAATTAGCCAATAATCTAGACGACGGAAGACTCTGGGAGAGTTTTGACTCCATGTGAAAGTTTTTGTGTCTGGATTTTTAATTTTTCAAATCAAGTTCATTTGGTAAACATGAAATATTGGCTATGGCTGATTAAGAGTGCCTCCTTTTTTGTTGATAGCTGGATTGAGTGGACAATTAAAATCACCTCCCATTATGACATTTTCCTCAAGATTTCATTTGCTTTTTTAATGTGATGAAAAGACTGTTTAAGAATTCTTTAAGATCTTTGTATCGTACCATGGGGTCTAAGATCGTTTGATGGATTTTACAATCAAGGCCATTTTTTTCATAACTGCCACACCACGTGAACTGGAGCTTCCATGGCAGGTGATGAGCTTTGCTCCCTATTCATTTTTCCATTGAATCATTTTTTGAATCGTGGAATGTGTTTCTTGTAAAAACGTTGCGCTTTCGGCACCATGTAAAAAATATTTTTCTTTTCTGAAAATTGCTTTGAGCGATATTAATTGAAAAGACTTCTTACATATGTGACGTAAAAAGGGGAAGGTGCCAGTTCCGAGGAATGCAATGGCGAGAGAGTTTAACTGGTCAAAATTTGATGGTTAACACGGAGCTTTCCGGAGAGCGTCTGTTCGGCTCATACCCAGAAGACAGAAGAATGTTACCTACACTGTATTTTAAATTCCAGGGGAGTTAAGAGCTAAGGACAGGGTGCTCCAAATTATCAGTTTGTAGGTGGACATGTGGTTGTCATATTTTTTCTTGCACTGGGTTTAAGGATTCCTAATAAATATTAGAGTATGCCTTTATACCATTTCACTAAAATAGTATTAAAACAACTGTCAGGAGACTGGCTTGTTATTATGGTTTTATTTATTAATATACGCGAAACTGTTACACCGAATGCTGTTTACAGGGCTCCTATTATGTAAGCTCAATTTCGCACAAGGCGACTGGCCGCAAATCGCATAATTTCCTAATCAGCGCGTATTTCTTCAAAAATTGCACAAAGTAAAATCAAAGGCTCCAGCAAGCCAACCCGTGAATACGAAATGCTAACTGTAGCGCAATTGCGGGTTTTTGTTTTTTGGAAATTAAATTTAACGATTTTTGACGAACGCCAAAAAAACCCCAGTAATTTTCAGTTCGAAAAAAGAAAAAAAATCCGTCCTGGGCGAGATTGGAACTCACGTCCTTCGGCTCACTCCGGTTCTATTGTCTCATCATTTACCCACTACACTACCTAGGATTTGGCTGATTATCTGAGTGATAGATCAAGCGAGCGAGCGAGCGAGCGAGTGAGTGAGTGAATTTGTCGTCGTCTCCGATAACCCGTTCATTACGATACGCGTATTCACGGGTTAAAATTATGAGCAAAACTAGAATTCATCTGTTATTTTATCTTACCACTATGTATACAAGACAGAAACGCTGAAAATAAATCTGGCATAAAACAACACAAAAAAATATTCCGAAAATGATGCGAAATGACTATCAGCTCATTGATGGTCAGTAGTTTGTAGTTTATGTTATACTACATGATCTATACACCACCTGAAATTGCTCTCTTTGTTTTAGGGTCAATTTCTGTGCTTTGTCTACAATTAAGTACCATATTTTATGGTGGTAAGTATCTGGGGACAGAAAAAGTTACTGTTTGATCTCAAAACTGTAAAAAAAAAAAACAAATTTAAATTAGTGCTGAAAAATCGGACAATCTGACATAATTTATAATGGCCCTTCCTCAGTCTTTTGACGCACAGTCTATTCTGAAAATGCTACATAATTTTCATTTTGTTTTCGCATCCTATTAATTCTGTTGACCAATACATGATATAATCACTTCAATAACAAATTATTATTATAATCATCTCTCTTTATTACTACAGATTTTACAATAACAAATTATTTGTTGTGGCAGAAAAAAACACTTGATCAGCTCCACTTATTCTCTGAAGATTATCATCCTTCTTGTCAATGCTCCTGTAAGAAAAAGAGTTTTGTTATTCAGGTAGGGAGGTGGGGTAGGGGAAGGGGGAGAGTTGGGCCGGGGTCGGAGCAAAGTAGTTGGATTGATGAGTCACATGTGTTAGTAACCATTTTTTATTTATTATAAAATACTGTTCTTGTATGTTGCAGCACGCTTAATATAGTTTTACATGTATGTGGATCGAAACATATCAATACAGTCAACTCAGCCTGATAAACTTGTTGAACTGCGAAAACCGTGGACGAAGATTCTGCTGGTTTTAAAGATAATCAAAACTAAAGATAAGGCTAGAGATACGTAAACTACAATTCATCGCATCTATTCAACCCACGTGGTTCGAGTGTTTTTGCTCTATCTATATATTAAATACGACTCTCTGGTTTTCCGAATGGAATCACGTGAATTGTGAATTATTTCTAGTTGAATTAGTCGCATGTCAGTGTTGGAATGGTTAGGATGAGAAAGAAAGTGTTCAGAGAGAGTAGTAGGTTTGGATTTAATGCTAGGTTTGTCAAGTAATATATCAACAACGAGTGCGAGGGTTTCATCAGGGGTTCCAAACACCGAGAAACAGATGAAAGCACGAGGCCGCTTCGGCCGAGTGCTTTTATTGTTTCGAGGTGTTTGGAACCCCTGATGAAACCTGAAGCACGAGTTTTTGATATAGCTTCTCAAAGTATGCCACAATGCAATTTCACAGGGTAGTGTGATATGGCTTTGTGTTTCCTGAGACAATGTGAATAATCTTAGGTTTGGTTTTTAATTACATTTTGGGTGTTAGTGCGCTTTCATGCGCGTTTGAAGATGGCAGCGTCTGTCGAGGAGCACATCGAAGGCCGTCAGTTTTCGAAAAGCCAAAAGTGGAGAAGAGGAATTGAAGTTGTTAGAAGAGAGTATTCCTAAGCCAACAGCTTACAAAACTAGATGGGCGATCAAAATGTTTCGTGAGTGGCAGATTAATCGCAAAGTTAAAGTTCCTGTACACTTGATCCGGGTGGAGCATTAAAATGTTATTAAGAATTGCATAAAGTCTAGCCATTGAGTTCAGAATTAGAAAGAATGGATGCCTGCTCGTTAAACTACTGGCTCGGCAAATTTGTCCGAGAGGTTGCAAATAATAAAGGGGAGATGTATCCAGCGAAGATCCTTTGTGGCATTATCGGTGGAATTCGAAGGTATCTTGTTGAAACTGTGGGAAGCGAAGCGCTGAATCCACTACAAGTCGAGGATAAAAGGTAAATGGTAGAAACGTTATTTTATAAATAATACTGTTTGCGAAATCTGTCGTTTTCCGTCGCTGTCTCGACGCCGAGATGAAAGATACTACGAGGAAAGGTGTTGTTTATTTTTTAATTCAGCTTCGCTATCAATGCAAATTGTGAAATTAGCATTGTTGTAAACGGTGCAAAAATAAACTGTTGTTTTGTTTAATTTCTTTTGTTTTGATGTGCGAATCAAGATATCCAATGAGGAATCAGATGAAAACTACGTGTGGTTTGGATATGTGATCCAAAGCACACGTAGTTTTCATCTGGGTTTTCATTGGGTATCAAAACTCATGCACGTGACGAATTTAGCCATTTTTATTGGCTGAATAACTCGTGAATTATTAATGAGTTTGAGAACTGAACGTCGATGTTCGTTAAATCTGTCTTTAAGACGTCGCTTAGTTTCACTAATGTATTGTAAATGGCAGTGGTTACATTGTATCATGTAGATTAAGTTTTAAGTGTTACAGGTTATATGTGAAGTGATAGAACGGGTTTCGCCTGTGGAATAAAAAGTATAATCTTAAAGACCGTTGGTTATGTAAGGACAAGTGGCGCAATCTTGTCCACAACGGAAAGAGCCCGGTGGTAAATTAGTATTGTTAGAAGTGATGTGTGGTAATTGCGCTCTAACTAATTGACTCTTATTAGTTCTTCTTAATTTTAAGTTCTTAGTTTAGGTGTCACCAATTACCTCAATTGAAAAATTGAGCTAGAAAGTTTTTTTTTGACACATGGATAAAGTTGATTGATTTGCTTGATTGATTAACTAAAAGGTCGCACTACGTCTGTAAGCAACGAAAGGTGGGTGTTTAAGACGTCCGGAAAGACGTCCAGGCAGCGATTGGAGGAGAGTAATATGTGGAAATGTTTGCGTCAGATATTGAAGATGCGAGGAATTGTTGGGTTATATGTAACAACGAAGGGTAAACGGTCAGTGGAATCGTTATGTTAAGTTAGCAAGGCGTCAATGCGAGAAATATTAGCAGCGCGCAGAAACTGTCGTTTAAGGAAGTTTTATGATAACCTCGTGCGAGGAGATATGATTTTAATTGATTAGTGCGAAGTTTAAATTTAGTGTCAGTGGAACAAATGCGGCGGAGGAGAAGAGCTAAACTGAATGGAATAGCTTTTTCAGTGTGTCGAGGATGGCATGATGAACTAATAAGGTGCTGGTGTTTATCTGTAGGTTTAGAATATAAATCAGTTTCTATTTATTAATATGCCGTTGTGTAGAGATACCATAACATCGAGAAATAGAACGTTAGTTAATGAGTGACAGCAAGTGAACTTAATAGCTATAGTGGGATGAATATTATTGAGATAATCAATGAATATTTTCAAATAATCTAGCCCATGAGTCCAGATCATGAAAATATCATCGATATATCTCCACCATGTATGAGGTTGCCAAGGGGCCTTAGAGAGAGCGTTAATTTCGAAAATGCCGAGAAAAAGGTTAGCAAAAAAAAGCGATCTTAGTACCCATGGCAGTGCCTGCATGGATCTGAAGATAATGTTGTTTATTAAATGTGAAATTATTCATGGTGAGTATCATACGTAGAAGGTCTCAGTGGGAATGTGTTTGTTAATGCGATTACCAAGGAAATGACGACAAGCATCAATTCCTTCGTTGTGTGGAATTTTAGTACTGATGAAACATCAAGAGTGAAAAGTATTGCGTCGTTAGGTAGCGTACTGAGGTTAGAGAGTTTGTTAAGGAAGACAGTAGTGTCTTTGATGAATGAATCCAAGGAAGGAACGAGAGGGTTAATGTGGTAGTCAACGGATTGTGAAATGCGTTCTGTAGGGTGGCTATTAGATGAAACTATAGGACGTCCTGGATTGCCAGTTTTGTGTATTTACATACACAAAAATGCATAAGAAGAATTACAGCGTACAAATTAGTTTTCAAGACAATGCAAGGCGTTCACGGATGGGTAGGACCGTTTGATATTGTGTTCGCTGCTTATTGTTGTCGGATTTTTGTTCCAGCAAGTTTTGTGTTGTATATAACTTTGCATTTCAGTTTGATCGTGGTTTCAAGTGTCGGCTACTGAATGTAGTCTTACTTTTCAGAAATAATTTTATGTTCCTCCGTAAAAGCACTCAAAACACTCAGGAATCAATATTGCAATGGGTAAAAGACGCCACGAGTTCAAGCTGTGTACAGCTTCTTGCTTAATATTGAATTGTACATTTTACTTAATCATAGCTGCTATAGATCCTGAAGAAATTCCTGAGGTTACACGCTCCGAGCCTTTGAAACTTAATGAATGGCAGTCGTTCTTGGATGAAGCTGGAAGAGTTAACAATGTCAAGAAGCTGCACGAAAGAGTGTTCAGAGGGATTTGTACTGTGTTGCTGCTGTTTAGCCATAAAGCTGCATTTGTATGTAACTATAGTTTAATTAGTAGTTAGATTGTAGTTTAGTTTGTGCATAGGTACATATAATAAACAGATTATTTATGTGTTAGTAGTTTAGCACAAAATGCTTTCATTGGAAGTAGCAGGAACTTGAATAAACCAAAAACGGTCGGTAACATGCAAGTTGAGAAGAGAAACTCAAATTCTAGAAAAATAAAAAAATCCAATCCTAGAATTTCATTTCTTCGGAAATGCCGATGTACATTCTTTGCTTCACCGAACATAAACATGCTTGCTGTTAATCATCAACATCATTAGCCAGTCATGTGAGAGGGTGTTAATGCCATGAGAAAATTAATGAAGCATTTTCAGGTGTTTTACTGATTTAAGTGCAAAAACAGGACGTTCAGCTTTAATGTGTGCATGCGATTACCTGGTTGCTTGTTTATTGAATGCACTTACTGATTGTAGAGAGGAGCCGTTGTTACTACTGCGTCATCAATTTCCAGCTTAGCGTTTTCAGTTTATTTATTGAATGCACTTACTGATTGTAGAGAGGAGCCGTTGTTACTACTGCGTCATCAATTCCCAGTTTTGCTTTCTAACTGAGATACAACTTCAGTAATCTCCTCCTCCTTATTTTTGATATCACTGTCTACATGTACATTTTCCTGTAAAGGAAAGAGCATTGGGCAAAATTAATGTTTTGTTGTCAAGGTGTATTTACGGTGGGCTTGTATTATTACTTTATAAGGGAGGGAGGGGAGGAATATTCTGGTATTCTGTACAACCCAATCTCCCCCCCCCCCCCCCAATCCCACCTCGTGGCAGCTTAGCTGTACATAAGAGTCTACTCTTTCAGGAGGGACCTGCTAAAACACAATTCTCAGCCCCTCTGTAAAGGATCAGGGACAAGTCATTTACCTGCTCCTTTTCGAGTTTCTGGAGAAAATCTTGAAGTTTCTCACTTCTTTGTTTCAACTCAAGTTGGGTTTTGTTCAGCTGATCTAATTCCATCTGTCAGTCAAAAAACAGTAAAGTACGTTAATTAAAATGATTTCACCCCTCCCCCATGCAGCATACATGATGTTGTGTTTCACATAAAAGGATTTTTTCATTGTCATGAACAATATTGTCAGGGGAATAGGTGATCCTTTATGTATTTGGAAGCATCCAAGATAAACTCTTGTACAAATTTTGTTTGGCATATAACTCTGTAACTCAATGTCAGTCAGATAATAACATTTTATTTTTATAGGATCTAATCTTAGTAATTGAAAAAGAATCTGAAGACTTGTCAATTTTTTTGCCCAACTCTGTTTGAGCAAGCACCTGGATGGTATCCAACATTCTGTGTTGCCTATGTAACAGGAGCAAGAGCCTAATGTTGGGTGCGAGTTTTTTGAGGTAGCATTTCCAAGAAGTACTCATCTCATAACATGAGTGACCACTCAAATGACAGCCATTGCCTGATGATTTCCTGGGGTGTTGTATATTTTTTATTTAATACATTGCAAAGTGAAATTTGACATTATTTATACACGAAGAGCTCAGGAGCCGTAGCTCGTTAAAACGCTCTCGTGAAATAAAAAGGACTAAAAAAACAATAGGTAAAAAGATAAAAAAAAAATACAAATTAAAATAAAACATAAAATAAAATAATTATAGTTATATTTAAATATAGCAGTAGTTAGATGATATTTACATATTTACATGAGCATTTACAAGAGTTATCTAAAGATAGATTCAATTTTTGTGATGGCGAAGGCAAGTACCTGTGCTCGTTGAATCAATGCTCTTTTGCTTCTTTTTAATTTATCTTCCAACACTTCTTTTGTGACTTGTCCTATGACAGCTCCACCCTGAGAGGGGTAGGGTGGGTAAGGAGGTCTGCTTCCAGATGATCCTCCAGGACTGGCACCTGTGTTAATTTAATTTTTTTAAATGCACAAATTAAAGTCACCTTTTGGTATTTTGATTAAAGCTACTAACAGAAATACCCAAATATTGTCTTTCCTTTCTTCTTCCATACTATAAAATATCATGATAATGATAATAATACTTAACATTAGCTGTGCCAAGTAACTTGCCTCATTAACGGCGTGCCATCGAATGTTATAGACAAAGGAATGCATTGAGATCTATGTTTGCCGTATTTTGCGCATCACATAAACAAGGTGACTGTGCCAAATCGTATCACGTTGTTACAAAGAGCATTTCTACATGTGCAGTGGTGAATGTGTCTGTAGTTCGATTAGTCAGAATATCGCACAAATGTGCTTCGGCATACTAAAGCCACTAAACAGGGCACTATGACCACGTTGATAGCGGGCATTTCCCGTAGATTAGACTTGTCTACAAGTCGATCAATGAGAGCGAGGAAGTCTCGAGTCGACTTGTTCCGTTTGCACAAATTTGAATTTAATTTGCATATTGTTGGCGCGAAAATATGGTGTGATGTCATGTTCACGGCCCGCCAGCCGATCTTCATGTGTAATAGACAGTTCTCAAATGACTCCAGGAATAGTCCACGATGGACAGGATAGACGGGGATGACCTGAGTGACCCCAACGAAAGCTGTTTTTCGGGTCAATCTCTCCCCAAGTCTGTATCCTGCGTGTGAAAGGTGTTTAAACTTTTAACAACTGTAGCTTGATGGAGGTTGGGTTCCTTGGAATCTTTAATCTTTAATCATTATTTATACACGGTAAAAATCATCAGGTACAATAAATTCCTATACAGTGACTAACATACTAAAAACCTTAATATCCAGGGGCTTCCACTTTTGGCAGCCAGCCCGGCCCTAGATTGAATAATGCCCCCCTGCAACCCAGCCATGAGCCCCCACGCAAAGGAACTGGCACCCGTTACACTGACATGTCAGCGGAAAGAAAGAAGAGAGGGGACTTAGGGGGAGAACTCGCCGACCAAAACTCTCAGCTGACAGCACCGGTCGATCGAGAATCTGTACGCTCAATAAAACATACGCCACAAGAACAAAGCTGAAAACTACTGCACATGCGTAACATGAATGACCACTCACCACTGCCGTTACAGAACACTGGCGCTCTTTGTTGTTAACTATTTTAAATTTCATTTTATTTATAGAAAGCTGTTTTCGGGCTCCAGCAAGTCCCAAGCGTGCGTTGATTTGGAAATTGAAGCTGGGCAGGGAAAGCTGTGCGACTGAGACTATTTCCAGAAATTCAGTACCCGAGGCAACGAAAACGTGGTAAAATCAAACGCTCCTATGAGCCAACTCGTGAATACCAAACGCTCTAAATTAAAGATTCTTCACCAAATTTCCAGAGGTTATGAGTACGACCCGAGTGTAGTACTTAGGTGTTTGTATTGTGAATAGAAAAAAACAGTTCCGTAAAGGAGTATCAAAGGATTTTGCGTTAACCGATCGCGAATGCAATAAGTTGAATATTTCATCGCGTCCTTACTTTGCTGGAGCTAATTGTTGTTAAAAATGGAACGATATTACAAATTAAGTTGTGAAAAAACATTAAAGATTAAAATCAAATTTCCAGGCTTATCTAAATGCTGGAATCCGAAAGTGTCCATCTCCATATATGGAAGCAAAAGGTGGAAAGTCCTGGCGGGGGTCTAAATTGGAACTAAATTGGAACTAAGTTGGCGCGAGAAACCTGGAAACCAAGTTGTTCAGGGGTTTTCTGTGCGGAGCGAAGTGACAGTTTTGATTTTCAAAAAAATATATTTTAGGGAGTTTAAGGTGTTTCCCTGTTTTCCCTTGTAATTTTTATGTGTTTATAGAGGATATTATGATGTAAGATAGTGTTTTTTTGTTATTATTAATCTTATTAGTATTATTTAAACCAGTATAGTGTAACAGTTTTGCCACTATATATATATATATATATATATTATATATTTTTGTTATCATTTAGATTAGATTATATTTAAGTGCACGGCATGTCTGAAAACCAGTTTTACTGAGCCGTTTTACCGTGTTTAAATAAAGTTAATTGATTGATTGATTGATTGATCACACTCTAAGGAAACCGCGCAACAGCGTAACCAGGCAAGTTCTTTTCTGGAACCCGCAAGGGAAGAGAGGAAACGCTGAAGGCCTGCAAATAACTGGAGGAGGTCAGCCGAACACGAACTGCGGTAGATAGGGTCACGATGCACAGAAAGACATGGAACGCAGAGCCCAGGAGCGAGACGAGTAGACAGTAGATGCCTTATGCACCACTGAGAAGCGAAGCGGATAACAGGGGGGGAGGGGGGGGGGGGGGGGGGGGGGGGGTTGGGGTGGACTCGTACGGGGATGCTTGAATTAAACCCCCCTAAAGGAGACCAATCTGGGCATGGCTCAAACTTTATTTGACCCCTAAAAGATACCATTCTGAAAAAGACACACAGCCAAGACTTATAGTGACTGGGAACGAGGTTTATTTACACCACTAAACGAGACGACGAGCAACCCCATATCTTTCATGTGGAGTCCCCCCCCCCCCCCCCCCCCCACACCGTGGGGGCCACGTTTAAAGAAATTTAATACAAACGGCGCGGTGTGGACTGTAACACTTTTTCCCGAACCAGTCGGCGAAATCGTAAACATAACTCGACCACTAGCGTAGCTTCTACATTTTTCTTCCAAACCAATCTTATTTATTTAGTCTCTTGCACATTCATCACTCTTGACCTCGTGAGCGAAAAGCAGAGGATCAAGTTTCTCAGAAAATTATGTCATACAATTTAACGCTTTCTGATTGGAGACCATTTATGACACACCCCCGACACAACGCAAACCTAAAATCTGGTCAGTAAAAAAAGGCGCACTGCAGGCGAGAAAAGTCCGTTCTCTGCATGACAGGGGACTCAAACAAAACGGACTTTGATAACATCTACCCCTAGATCTGCCAGAATAAATAGTGAACCCAAGTATTAGAAGCCATGGGCAGCTGTTTCGACCCTGTTAGGCGTCATCTGCACGGCATAGCTAATACTTGGAATCAGGGATCTGCAATGCCTGCTACCAATGTCCATAGTGCCTTATTTAGTGGCTTTAGTATACCAAAGCACATTAAGACCAAGACCATATACTGAGGCTGGAAAAAATAGCTTCCACTATAGAGGGGCAGTTCTCTGGAATAGTCTATCAAATACTACTAAAGGGCAGACAAGCCTGAAATCGTTTTTGTCATATTTGTAATTTAGTATAGTTTTAATGACCATTTTTATTTTTTATTGCATGATTATATTATTGCACGGCTCTCTGGAAGAGCATTTTTATGATGAGATTCCGTGAATAAATAAAGATGATTGATTGATTGATTGATTGATTAATTTTGTGCGGTATTCTGGCTTTGTCATTGTTACAAAGTAGCCAAAAGCCTCACATTTTCATCTGTAGCTTGATTAATTTGTTGTTTGATCTATTTTGTCAGCAAAAAAAAGAAAAATTATAATCCTCCCTACTTGTACCACTGCATGTACTTGAATACATAGAGCTTATTCAGTGAAAAGTAATACAGCTGCATATTTTTATGAGTGACAAGTAATTACACAACGTTTAGCTGAATAAAATGTTTATTATACAACAGACACCTTTTTTGAACGTGTATAATAAAGTGTCATATTTGCGCTCGTTTTGATGCACACGTATTTGCACTCCACAATACTGTTGATTAACAAAATTGACTCTGGACCCCATTTCTCACAATGGGACAAAGCATTACACCTTGGGACAACAATCTCAAACTGTGCCCACTTAAAAGTGTTGCTATGTGACTGACGGGCAACCCTAAAACCAGGAAACTGGAATCGGAATCCGGAATCCGAAAACCGGAACCACAACAAATCTTTAAGTTTACATCCACTTCATACTTGCTCCACTTGCAAACATGAGTAAATCCATTTTTTCGTCCAGTGTATATTTCCTTTTTAACCGAATCGCCATGTTTGTTTCGAAATACGAGAAAGCAGCGCGTCGACCGAACCCTTTTTCGCACAAAGCTTATGGCAAAACTCACTGATTAATATTGGTAATTGAACTGAGTGGAGTGCAATTTGGTCTGAAATCATACGCGTGATTTCAAAATCAAACGAGCGCGATAGCGCGAGTTTGATTTGAAATCACAAGTACCACTTAATTACATCCATTTTGAAATCCCCCAATATTGCACAAAAAAGTGTAATATTGTAATAAGAGGATCACCAGTGATTTCAAATGGTGCAATTTGGAAATAAATTGCACCATTTTAAAATGATGCGATTTAGAGTCCAAAATGGTGCAATTTGGAAATAAATTGCACCATTTTGGACCAATCAGATTCCAAGGATCACCAGTGATTTCAAAATGGATTTAATTAGAATTATGAACAAACCGGTCTTCTATAAATCTTGGTATCAAAAAGGGATTTCTTCTGTTAGTCAACTCATCAAAGAGAAACCAAATGCTTTTTTGAAAATAAATATTTAATCAAAGTTAACCCTCTCACTTTCTACGGTATAACATCCTCTATCAAAACACTCTGGAGAACCCAAAAACCGAACATAAAAAACGAGACAAAAGAGGAAACTTTTCTAACGGCCATGAAAGCAACCAAAAAACCCAGCAGACTAGCCTATCAACGACTATTAGAAGAGAAAACCAATCTCTCAATACCCAGTCGTCAGCAGAAGTGGTGCAATGAATTTCAATGCGATTTAAAATGGAACGTCGCTTATCAGATTGCAAACAAATGTACAAAAAGCACAAAACTTATTGAATTTCACTTCAGATATTTACATCAATCTCTGGCCACAAATACATCTCTATTTTAAAATGGGTTTCAAAGAGGATGACAAATGTACCTTTTGCCAAGAAGAACCTTTAAAAAATTCTTCATCTGTTTTGGTCTTGCAATAAAACGCAATTCTTTTGGAAAACATTTGATTCTCTTTTAAAGTATCGTAACTTTGTCCCACAAAACCTCGCTCTCGACAAAACTCTAGCTCTGGGTCTGAAATCAGATAAATCGAAACACAAAAATAGCATTAACTTCGTTTTCTTATTGGCTAGATTCTTTATTTGGATCTGCAGATGTAAGGAGAATCTCCCATTTATAGAAAGCTTTAAAGCTTATCTTAAATTATACAAAAAAGATTATGAACCACTATCCCTAGAGTAACTCTGATTGTTTCTCTCCAAACTTTCCCCTGACATCTTTCACCGTATTGTTTTTCTATCGCACGTTTTGTTCTCTTTTTTCAGCAAAGACGTATATTTTGTTTTTCACCGGCCTATCTTCCTTTGAGGCTCCTTAACTCCTCTATAATCGCACTTGTAACCTCTTTCTTATAACTGGTAGTTTTATTTTCTGCTGTTTGTAGTTGCCGATATTAGTTTGTGCGTGTGTGTGTGTGTGTGTGTGTGTGTGTGTGTGTGTGTGTGTGTGTGTGTGTGTGTGTGTGTGTGTGTGTGTGTGTGTGTATGTGTTTGTAAGCTTAAGGTACGTAAGGCTAAGAGTAATGTAGTAACATGTAAGTAAATAATATGACGTAATTTAGCTTTAATTTGTAAGTAGTTTTTGTATTTTAGTTTCAATAAAATTAAAAAAAAAGAAAAGAAAAAAAAGAGAAAGCGCGTTAACACCGTCCATTTTCAGTGTAGGCAATTCCTGAAGTCGACCTGAAAACTTTAGTCAAATGTTTGGTTCATGTTCTATTAGAAATTCACCCGTTAATGTTAATTATTACAATGCATTTCAGTATCATGAAACCACTTCTGAAAAGTGTGCCTGTCTTTGTCGAGATAGAAATTACGGGATCTTTAATAAGGTGTTTGGGGGGAGGTAAAGTTACTTCCATAACACATCGCTCAAGTATTTCATACTTTAAAATGATTTTGTGCACCCCTCCCCTCCCCCCCCCCCCCCCTCAACTCTACAATCCCCTACTTTCACTCTCGACCCAGGATGTACAGCAATTTATTGTCATGTAGTTGTTCTTGACATCACATTTAGTACCTAAAAAAGCAGTGTAGTTTGTTTTTATAAGCAAAGTGTTTGCCGGTGAATACCGAATACCACGGAAGTCTTCATCAGTGTATGTTGTGTTTTATTTATGTTTGAAACAGTACAATAAATTCTGTTATGTTTGACTTAAATGTGGAAGTGCTTTTGCGCCTGCAATGTTCGAGTTTCCCAAAGCTAATTAGGGTGCGTTTTTTTGGAAGAATCCGAAAACGGATCTCAAATCATATGGATTTTTCAACACCAAAAAAAAAACCGAAAATTCGAAAAAAGATTATTTGCCCTGTAGTCATCGTCGTACCAAGTGGATTCGTCCAGTATTGCCCTACAATGTTTGCAACAATTCATCAACAAGCGCATTATCTGCTCGTTTAAAAATTGCTTTACGTTCAAAATCAATCACAACCACAGAAATGTATAAATCAAAGTGCCCTCTGGGCTATCTCCTGTAAGTTTTTCCCATCATGCAATGCTGTCATATTATGTCCAAATGTTGTTTTTGATGTTGCAATTGGACATTTAGGTTATAGTTCGTTTTTTTTAAGTTCAATTTCTCTTTTGACAATTTTGTTTGTATGTTTATTGGTAATGATTATGCAGTCCTCTTGTCTTGTGTCTGGAACAAATTTCAGTACTTTCAACTCGTCTGGATTTTCGCCTGGTTTATTATCAAGAGCTACACACAAACATTGTGTTACTGTTGCCTTCCCTAAACCCGCGCCACTTCTTAAAAAGTGTCAATTGCTTCTCGTCGTTTTTAACAGTGAGTAACATATGGTAAAAAAACTCCATTTGTTCTCTGTTCAAAGAATGAACAAGTTCTTTTTTCCATACGATTAATTACCAGCTTTTCATTATCATTTGCTGTAGACTGAAAAAATTCCAGCATTACTAAAAAGATTGTTCCCTTGGTGATTGTTATCTAAACATGGGTTAAAACAACCAAACAGTTCACTGTATTGTGTTTCTTCACTTATATCCTGCTCATCGTTATGTTGAGCAGATGGAGCTACAGTATCTAACTGATCACGTTCCTTATTTTCAGGATCTCCCATGGCTTTTTCTTAAGAGTTCTCCTTTCTTTCCTTTCAAATATAACATGTTTAACTTGCTGAAATCTTATTTTTTCATGGGATAAGCATCATGAGCTCTCTGCAATTAATCTTCAGCATCCTTTTTATTAAACGTAACTAAATGAATGATTTAGCTTTCATTCTGCGAAAAAGTTTCATTCCTCCTTTCAAGTAAAATTCTTTACAACTTTGTTCTCTGTTTTCATTATTGGGATCATCATCAATCTTATCGTCAAAATCTGTTTCAAGTGGAAATCTAGTTCTTGTAAACTAGGCCTACTCTGGGACCTTAAGTCGCCTTAAGTCGCCTTAAGTCGCCTAAAGTCGCCTAAAGTCGCCTTAAGTCGTCTTAAGTCGCCTAAAGTCGCCCTTAGTCGCTTATGGTCGCCTGAAGTCATTAAGCTTAAAAAAGGCCTGTACACCTTAAAATTGCCCTAAGAGGTTTCACTTTTACTATTTCATGAATATATAATAATGTTATTGCCCCAAATCTCTTTTTTAGTTCCCATATATGATTATATGCTGCAAGGCCATGACCTGATGCAGTAAAACACCATGCTTCAATAGTCATGCACCATGCCCTGGTTGCTTCAATTATATTTGTTGAACCCTATAAAGGATGGGCCATTTTATTTTTTTTTTTTTGGGGGGGGGGGGGAGGAGGGGGGGGGGTTGGCAAATACCAAAAAAAAAAAAATTCACGCACAGATAAAGTATAGAAAAGTATGGAAAAATCACGAAAAAAAAATTCTTGCACAGCCAGAGATGCCAATCTCTGGAGATTAAAAATAGGGAGTTTTTTCTAGGTGTGAGGGTGGTCCCGAAATTATTTTTTAGCTTTACCCTCTAAAGGTGCCATTTTCTGCATTCTGGAGATCCGAAAAGCATTTGTGAAGTTACGATATGTTGAAAGACCGCATTTTTTGGGGGGATTTTGGGATAATTTGGGTTAAAATCTTAACCTGCTGTAGAGAAAAGATCCAAAGTCGCTTCTATCCGGGAGATTTGGTGACCCGTGCAGGAGACCGAGAGATTTGTTCTGTATCCGGGTGAGTTGGCATAAGTGCACAGCCTCAAGATGGGAAAAATATTCATGCTAAAACAAAATACCCAACCCCCTCCCCCCACCCCTAAAAATAAAATGGTCCATCCCCAAGGAGAGTACACCCATTTATCTTCAAAACATTGACAGCTATTTAATATTTAATCTATAGGTTTACTCATATTTCATCGACAAAGTGTTGCTGAATGGTTGAAGTTGTCGCTTATATTATAATCAACATTTAATATGAGCAACAGCATAAAAAAGAAACACTGCTGATCAGCAGTCAATACTGATATAATGGTGTAGGCAATCCTTCACCTGCAGGGCATTATAACAACAGTGAGAGCTGTTTTGGATCACTAAGATCAGAATAATTTGAAAAGTATTTTGGAGTTTAGCCCAATTATTGCTTATCACTTTTACTTTGAGCAAGTAAGCTTGAAAAGATCATAAGCTTATCCAAAGGCAATGTAACTGTACACAAATGTACTTAAGTTAACTTTTAAGCTTACTTACCCAACGTGAAAGAGCAATCAAAAATGGGCCATTTCTCCTGCATACAACCTCTAAGCTGCGTTCTAGCCATCGATCCAACAGTATTCTATTTACAACCAATCGTAACTGAACGTTTGAAAACTTGAAGCTTAGTGTTCTAGTACAACTTGTACATGTCATCTTCTTGACAGTTTGATGAAGCAAAGAATTTAAATCAACCTGTACGCTCAAGATTGCAAAATTTGCGTTGATTATGTTACTATGATGATTCTCTGTCACAAAAGTCAAAAGGATTTCTTGTTATGAACCATTAAGCAGGAATGTGCAAAGGATTTGCAGCTGTTTTCAGCAGGAACTTTGCCTCACTCGAGTAAACATGGCCACCATGCTTCACATGTTTTGACCACGTGACTTCTTTGAACCATGGATGCCCACGCGCGCGACCGCGCGCGCACTCACGATTCGGCAAACATAAACAAAGCTGAAGAGTTGCTGTTGTTGAAATTGAAACACATTCGCACTTTACAGTACATCTACAGGCTGGCTAAGCTACCACTCACATGCTTTTCCTTCATGGCGTAGATTGTCAAGCTGGCCTGGAATTTTTAAAATCGACACCTGTGCGAGATACAGTCGCTCTTGTAGCCATTGACTGGCTTCCTGCTTGTATTGCGGAAAGAAAAGTAATTCCGACAACTCAATTCGAGGTAAGGTAAAAGTAAATTTCTGAAATTTATTGGTTAAGCGAGCGCGGGAGCTAGTCGCGCGCGAGGGGAAAAGAAACGCGCGAAGCATGGAAACCATCTACGATTGGAAAGGAATTCTGGGAGAATCAAAATGGCGGACACCAATAAATACTGTCAACTTTGTCATTTGCTGTGCATCCGTTTGGGATCCATTATTTTCTGGAAATTTTTGAGGTAATAATTAACTTATACACCGGTAAATCTGTCAACAGCCTCAACAGTAACACAATTTAGTTTTGTTTTGACAGGTTAAATGCTGCCAGGTGGAAAAGTGTGAGAGCATTTCGGGCCTTAAGCTTGTCAACAGAACTAATCAACCCTGCTAGAAAGTCTCCTACGAGGGTTCGGTTCCCTGTCAGCGTAACTTCCAAGTTTTCAGAGCCGGACAAGTAGTTGGAGAAAATGGGAAAGATGCTCTATTGAGAAGGACCCTCGCTTACGGTACCAAATATGATATTGGAGTATTCTGTTGGACTAAGGCAGGAGAACAACAAATTGGCTGGGTGCCCGACCAAACAGTTTTGGATGTTGTTTGCCAAGCTTTCGAGCCAAAATTGACTGTGCAACTGCCACAACAATGGAAGATAAATTTATGTAATATGTGAAATCGAGAAATGATTTTTAAGTAACTAATTCGATGCCTTTGTTGTATAAATAAGTCAAGCAAAATGTATGTTAGTTTGATTCAGATCAGGTATCCATTTTTAAGTGAAAAAGTTGGATTTTTTTCCCAAGTACTTAGAACAAACTTCCTCAGATTTTGTTTGGCAGTGTATGTGATCTTTATATTTTTGTTTGATTATTGTTTTTATTGCAATATCTTAAAAACTTTTAAGCAGCTAACTGGATTTTTTCTCATTCTAGATAAGCAATATTGTTCCTGCTTCTTGTTTGGCTAATTAATGTTCATAATACAATTTAGCATTCATGTTATTTATGTAATGTAGTTGTTGTTGTTGTTGAATCTCAGTATAGCTAAAAGGGGTTTTAAAATCTGGAAACTGGAGACTTATGGTCACTTGGGTCTATCTGAGACCAAGTGAACTGATCATGATAATTTTGTGTATTGAAAGACGAGACAAACTGTCATGAATGCCAGGATTCAAGTCAGGACTCAAGCTATAGCCCTAACCCTAACTCTACGTCAAACCCTAACTGGAGGCCTTGGTCACATCCTGACTTAAATCCTGACAGTCGATCGGACTCTCCAGAGACCAGTGGCTTGGTATTTAGGTATAGTGATGAAGGGACTGTCAATAACTTTTTGTTTCATCACTTTTTGGAAACACTTTTATGTTGCCTGAAGTTGCCTTAAGTCGCCTTAAGTTGCCTTAAGTCGCCTTAAATCGCCTTAAGTCGCCTAAAGTCGCCTTAAGTCGCCTAAAGTCGCCTTAAGTCGCCAATATTTTAAACTAATTTTTCCTTAAGTCGCCTTAAATCGCCTTAAATCGCTTAAAGTCGCCTAAAGTTACGGCGACTTAAGGTCCCAGAGTAGGCCTTAAACTTACTCAGTGTTCATCCCCTCATCTTAACTTTTGTTTTAATGTTACTGTTAACAAAATACCAGATATATTAAAACCATCGATAGGAAAAATCTAAGGACTATCCGTACCACAATTATCTCTTTAAGCAGAGACTAAATTAGGCATGAATCTTCTGACCAAAATGAACCAAAATGAGGCCTAAAAAAGTAAAAACAAAAATGAACTAAAACCCCGAACCTCACTGAAATCTGACTGTTTGACACTGGTTTGTTTGACCTGGAAAATCAACCTGATGATAGTATTGCAATACTCTGCTTAATCATTTCTAATGATATAGCTCAAGAAAAAAAAACAGGTTTGTTTAGTAAGATTGATTCTTTCTGTACAAACTTCAATATTGAGAAGACTGCAATAAACTTAAGCATCCCATCTTTTTTCTTGTCAAAGGCAAAACAGAACATTTTTACACGTCTAAAAAATCACCAACTCAATCTAATTAATGTAAATAAAAAAAATAAATTTTATTCGATCTATAAAAGTGAAACGAAATACTCCGATTTAATTAACCATATCCTGAACATAGAAAAATTACTTCTAAATTCAGGATAGGAAATCATACCTTAAGAATTGAAAATGGTCGAATTACAATCCCTAAAACTCCTGAACACCTTTAGTTAGAATTTACACCCACTGTACACTTAATTCAGTTGAAGTTTATTTCACTGTATGCACTGTATGTTATATGATGAGCTACGAAATACCTTTTTTGACAAAATTATTAAACAAAATAGATTTGGATTATTTCTGATCGCTTTTACAAGCACTTATTGAAAAGTTCTATATTTGTTTGTCAACCTACAAGGAAACTGAAAGCACTAGTTCGTTAAAACCTATTGTTGTTTAATTTAGTCAGATGGGGTAAATTAACCGAGGACATTTTTAACTAAACGGACACTGTCCCGACAGAAATATTGTGTTTTCATGATTATGACCAGGAGCTTGCTTTAGCTTGCTTTATCATCCGAAAATAGGAAGAAAAAATAGCCAAAAGTGATGAACGCAGAAAAATATGAATTAAAAAGACAAAATAACGACAAAATTCCACCAGAATCGAATCGAAACTTTGAATATTTCTTTTCTCCAAACTACTGCTTCTGTTTTTCTCCTTGAATTTTTTAATCCAATTTAGTTGTATATTTGGTGACATTTGGCGATGTAACATGGAAATTAACAAACACGTTATTTCAACAAAACTTCATTGTAAACGTACAGCATACGATCGCATACAACCATTCTCAGTGAGCAATGTCAGCTTACCTCAAAGTCTCTTTTCCCTTTCTTAAAACGTAGTGCTATAACAAAAAATAATACCAAATGTCCTGAAGCAACCAGTTTGACAAACCAGACTGGACAAACATTAAACATGATTAAACGCATCGTAAAGGATATTAGCCAAGCGCGCTTGATCTAGCGTGCCAAATATCTGACCACAGTCTACATTAGGTGAGATAAGATTACATTACGTTACACTTTTTGACGCTCGATACAATGAAATATACGCTGCAACATGTTCCTAAAAAAACATAGAATTCATAATCGTACGCCTTAAAAATCATCGCTGTGAGAAAGAGATATTAAACAGTAGGAATGTTACCTAACTGAAAAAAAATTTTGTCAGGCCACAAACGTGCGCTCGCTAAACAGCTTTAAAAACATATCCTTCGACTCGTGTGTTCTGATCTATGAATGATAGCATCTAACAAAAATGCGAGAAATTTTGCTAAAAAATAAAATGCAATAAAAATGCAACAAGAACGTCCCCACAGATTCACTAAAAAGTCTATTAATAGTGTCTAACAAAAATCTTAGTTAACTAAATCATCAACGTATAAATATATCGCTTTGTCAGGCCACAAACATGCGCTCGCTAAACCGCTTTCAAAAATATGCCACTCGACTCTTGTGTTCTTATCGATAACATCTTGCTAACAAATATGCACTAGGAATGTCCCCACAAAATCACTAAAAAGTCTATTAATAGTTACTAACGCATTTTTTGCTAACAAAAATGCATAAAGAATGCATGTTAGCCCACATAAACTCCTGTAAGTTAAACATTAACTTACAGGAGATAAAAATGAAGTTATCCTGAGAGTAATGATGAAATCTCATCTGAATTGTCCATGATATACACTTTACAGCGTCCTTTACTGGAGAAAGACAAAAATGGCGTGCAAATGGACCAAATGCTTGGAGTATTGGCGGGACGAGTACATGTGCATGGAAGACCGCTTGACAGATGCACTATTTTCGGACCTTCCCCCCCCCCCCCCCCCCCCAAAAAAAAAAAAAAAAAAATAAATAAATAAATAAATAAATAAAAATACGCTCGGTTCATGAATTTCAAAACTTTGGATTTAGATCCACTCGGAGTATGGATTCTTAAGATTCATGATCCGTTTTTGGATTTTAGTAGCCGTTCTGGAAATGTCCACGGCATATTAAAGCGAGAATTGACATGCAGTCCTTTGCAGCAAGTGCTTTCATAAACATATGTCTTTCACTTCTTGCACTAAAATTTGGCTTCTTATTTGGACGACGTTCAAGCCAACTTACTCAGTGCCTTCCGTTTAATATTAGTTTTCTTATGGTGGCTTTAGACGCAAAATCTTCCGAATAAGATAGACTTGAAGGGCGTAAGTCTGCTTTTTCTTGATCAATTTTAATGATCGCATTTCATACGATGCTTCCTGGCGATCGAATTTAATAAAGAAAAAAACAGTGATATTTTTTTATTGCAGAGAGGCTTGAAAAAGGATTCCGGATTCCGGATTCCGGATTCCGGATTCCGGTTTCCGGTTTCCGATTTCGGTTTTCTGGTTTTAGGGTTGCCCGACTATGAAATGAGTGTCTGCTTAGAAGATATGCGTGCTGATAGTCAGTTATGAACAACAACAACAACAACAATTTTATTTCATTATAATAAAACAATATTTTAAAATCTTGCCTGGCATGGACATGGGCATCCTGGCAGGTCCCCCTACAGGGTAGGGTGTAGATGCTGCTTGATTAGGGGGGTAACCTTCATACTTAAGGGGGTACCCTGCTGGTGGTGGCCTGTAAGCTGCAGCTTGCTGAGGTTGGGTAGGTTTTGAATAAACAGGGGGGTGGTCTGCAAAAACACAGCAGAGAATCTGAAGCAATGCTGCAAGATCAGATTTTGGCTGAAAAATATCAAGCAAAAATTGCTGGTGTTAGTACATGATTTTTTTACAAAATTAATGTACGTAAAAAGGTACACCGCGTACTGTCTTGTTTTGTTATCAACCCTCTTCTCCGAGCCCGCCGCTATATTGAAAACTGAGAAGACCCTGGGGACGAGCTTGCATAAATTGCAAATTTTCATACTTTTATGACTCTAAATCCAATCTGAATTTGACAAGTTCAAGTTCACTTATAGTCATGAATGAATGAATAACTTTATTTAAGTGTCAATGATATTTAGTTAAAAAAAGAACTAATTGGGACACTACTGATAGCCGGTATTCAATATAAAAATATATTTATATGATGACTATATCACCCAAAGTAAGCGTTTGTGAGTGTGCTTAGCCTTATTTTTTTAAATTTTTTTTTTTATAAAAACAAGACTGTTGCTAGTATTTTTTTTCTCTCGCTCTCGCTCCCTTTCCCTCTTCTCTCTTTTCTCTGTGATTTTCGGGCTGATCGGAGTCATAAAAACCCTTGTTTGGGCTTGTAATGAAATTGCGTAAATTTTCGTTGATCACCATTTCAAAAATTCAGCTTATATCACAAGCGAATTCTGTAGAGTATGCCTGAATAAGGTTAATTAGTTTCCCCGTCTTGAGTAGGAAACCGCGAAAAAATGCAGGAAAAAACGACTATGCAAATGGTTTTCTCGGCTTAACTCAACAAGAGTTTTTACTGCAGCTGACGTGACATCGGCCGTGTAGCCGAGGGATAAACAAAGCCTCTGTTTCAAGATCCCGGATGTTGCGTGACGTCATACGTGCATGTTTTGCGACGTCATACGCGCCCGTGAGCTAGCCCTGTGCAATGCTCGTTCGGACGTACACACGCACGGACGCGCCCGCGAAACATTCCGCTAGCCGTGACCATGAAAAATGGCGGGCACAGGTTCTATGAGTATGGAGCTCCGCGAGCGGGCCTTCGGCTAGCCCTCGGCTAGCCTGTGAACAGGCTTCTTTTTGGGGAATTGGGTTAGGTTAAAATCGGCGAGCGAAGCGAGCCGAGCGCGGACCAAGGAAGAGGGAAGGGGCGGCGAAGCCTGTGGACTCGCCTTTGATGCCGCCGTTCCGCCCCCTAGTAATTATCCTGTTATTATATGGTCAACAAGTTAATTAATATGTCAACAAGTTGTCATGTTTTATATATTCGTTTGAATGCATCGGTAGTAGTATAAAAATAGACAGGCTAAACACGACTCCCACTCTTCGCAAAAAAATATTTAAAAAGCCAAAAGCATAAAGCTTTCCCAGTAAGACTTCAGAGAGAATTGCGCCTTTAGATCACAGTTAGGAAAATTGATATTGACCTTTTGATCTCCGCGGATTATAGTGTTTGCGGCCACACGGTAATAGGCATCTTCGATCCGAGTCTCAAAAAGCCGTAGTCTATAATTCCACTGCAATGAAATCATGAATTCTTGCGATAATGTTTAGCTTCTTAGTAAGTTTTGTAGTTGAGTAGTGTGTCTCAGTGGAGCTAGGATAAACCCCCGTTGTTTTGTAATAGCGTTTGATTTGGCATCCAACAGATAATCTGCAGCATGGTTGCTGTTTTTGAAATCAGTCGGAAAAATTCTAAAAAGATCTTGCTTTTTTGCCACAGACTTTAACACAGCTTTTGGTCTACTTTAAGTTTCGGTATATGCGAAAAATTTCGCAACGAATCGCTCAAAGCTTTCTTAAAATCGAGATCTGAAAATTGCATGTCACGAGTCGCCATGTTTGTTTATCATTGGAGCCAGCAAATGGAATAGTTATGCAAATTTAGGGTGCCAGAGATGTCAACATGTCAATCACCGCATACCTGTCAACACCAAATGATCTGACCAATCAGCTCATGATACTAGACTCTGGTATCATGGAACGGCGGCATCAAAGGCGAGTCCACAGGCTACGTCGCCCCTTCCCTCTTCCTCAGTCCGCGCTCGGCTCGCTTCGCTCGCCGATTTTAACCTAACCCAATTCCCCAAAAAGAAGCCTGTTCACAGGCTAGCCTTCGACCCGCGAGAGCTCCGCTATTAAGGTTACAGTGTACCTTCGGGGGTGTTTTCAGTATAACAGCTCTAGCGTCTTAAGATTACACTTAATATACCTAAACCCAGATATCAAATTAAAGCTTATAAAGCTGGCTATCTAAATATGGAAACCATTTGGCAATAAAATGAATTGTCGAATTTTTTTACGACGTCTAAATTCGAACGTCCGAATCAGCTTTAAAACGCTATAACTCAAAGCGATTATTATATTTTGCTAATTTGATTTGTTCTCGGGTTTCCGGACACGAAGCGCTAAAAAAACGTGTCGGCGATTTTCCATATTCAATTACAGTGAAAAGTTACAGAATATTTTCGAAAAGGGGAGAAAAAAAATTGGAATGATCGCACGGAAATGCCTCTTGACGAAAAAGTTTTCGGAATTAAGAAATTCGCCGACACGTTTTTGTCGATTATATGTTAGCCTAGCCTCTGTCCAAATTTAAGGAAAATCGAACAAATTTCCTTTGAGTTGTAGCTCTTTAAATTGTCCCCAACAAGCGAAAAATTAACTTTGAGAAAACGGCGCTTAAAAAAATATATCGCTTAATAAACAAACTCCGCCCACAAAAGTTATACCGTCATTTCTCGGTCAATTTTCACTATTTTTCGATACTTTTTTTTTGGATGAAAGTTCATTCTGTAAACTTTATTTTAAAGTCAAAAAAAATTTTTCAAAAAATTTTCGATCTGAAGGTACACTGTAACATTAAAGTTTAAGGTTACAGTGTACCTTCGCGGGTGTCTCCAGTATAACAGCTCTAGCGTCTTAAGGTTACACTTAACATACCTAAACCCAGATATCAAATTAAAGCTTATAGAGCTGGCTATCTAAATATGGAAACCATTTGGTAATAAAGTGAATTGTCGAATTTTTTACGACGTCTAAATTCGAACGTCCGAATCAGCTTTAAAACGCTATAACTCAAAGCGGTTATTGTATTTTGCTAATTTGATTTGTTCTCGGGTTTCGGGACACGAATCGCTAAAAAAACGTGTCGGTGATTTCCCATATTCAATTGTAGTGAAAAGTTACAGAATATTTTCGAAAAAGGGAGAAAAAAAAATGGAATGATCGGACGGAAATGGCTGTTGACGAAAAAGTTTTCGGAAATAAGAAATTCGCCGACACGTTTTTGTTGATTATATGTTAGCCTAGCTTCTGTCCAAATTTGAGGAAAATCGAACAAATTTCCTTTGAGTTGTAGCTCTCTAAAGTGTCCCCAACAAGCGAAAACTTAACTTTGAGAAAACAGCGCTTAAAAAAACATATCGCTTCATAAACAAACTCCGCCCAGAAAAGTTATACTGTCATTTCTCCGTCAATTTTCACTATTTTTCGATAATTTTTGTTTTGAATGAAAGTTCATTCTGTAAACTTTATTTTGACGCCAAAAAAAATTTTCGATAAATTTTCGATCTGAAGGTACACTGTAACCTTAAGGGTATAGATTTGGATTGAGTAAGATATGTAAAAACTAATCATGAGCACAGCAATGCTAAAATTAATAAAGTTAAATATTAGCTTTTCAGAATGTAATAGAAACTAGATAAAAATTCTTCCTGTGTCAGAAATCTGATAGGATACAAAAAAATGTAGTTGTTCTGCAACGATGTACATGTAAATAAGTTTTAAAATAGATTTAAAGTGGTCACACTCTGGCGTTTTATGATGCTACACCATCAGCAAAATAGTCAGGTTAAAACTATTTTATATTTGAATACATGTACGGATTGGGTGTTAGGGTTAACAATTCCATTCCATTAAAAAACACATTGTTGCTACAGAAATGATCCGATACAAGGGAGGATGGAATAGACAGTGGTCCCTTGTTGAAACTGCATGTGTCACTTTGGGAACGAAAGATCCTGGATGAGTGAGTATATAGCATAATAAGTACTTTAAAAGATTTTTTTATAGTTGCAGTGAAAATTCAGTTGTGTGTAAGTACATAGACATTACTTCACGGGTTCGTTCAAAGAATCACAAACTCACTCGCTCGAAGACTTGCTCGTTCGTTTGTGATTCTTCACAACGAGAGAATAAAAATCGTACAAGCGAACCAACCATGAAGTTATTTGTTTGTTTTATAAGTACTGAGATTTCTTTCAAACAATAATGACAACAGCGATTAGACGCTGAAATGAGTTTTATTCGCTCAAAAGCTTAAAAGAGTCAACATTTTCTTTTCAAAATTTCTAGGCGATGAAAATGAGTTTTGTTCACACAAAAGGTTATAAAAGATTCAACATTTTCTTTTCAAAGTTTCAACAAATCGAAAAGAAATGGAAATAATAAAAGCTAGTTTTATTTACTTTGAATTATTCAAAGCAATGTTATTTAAAGTCAAGCTTACTCATCATCACTGTCGCTAAAGGCCTCGGTATCTTCCATCTTGGCAAAGCTTCAACTTAAAATCATCCCAGTACATATCTCTTTGCTCTTTGCAGTCTCTGTCCAAAATGCATGGTGTTATTTTACCACAGTGTGTTTAAAAGCGCTTCAGGATTTCGTGTAACAAGGAGGCTTTTTTCGTTGAGCGTATTCAATTCGTCACTAGTTAAAGCTATCGAAGCGTTTGGCTTATTTCCTTTTCCTTTTTCCTTCAACTCTTTCTGTTTGGACAGAAGGACTTTCCTTGTCTTCCCAAATACGAGGTCATTCATGATACTGGCAGAGCACTTTTTTCTTTAGATGTCGCTCAAAGCTTGCCCTCGGCAATAAACGTCGGAGCGAAAAAAGCTCATATACATGTAGTTTTTGCTATCTTTGGTTCTGACCGTAATGATGAACTCACACATGTATTCGTTCAGCTCCACTGCTGGAAATTCTTCAACTTTTCTAGCCGTTTATTCTTGGTTTCTAAGTTTGAAAAAGTTTTACATCTCGTTGTATCTTTGTAACATGGCTTTGTTTCCTTGTTCTGCAATACAATTGTCAACCGAGCCGGCGTCCGCAAATCTTTCCGACATATTAGGGCCATTTATACGGGAGAAAATAAGACGCGTCTTATCTTAGACGCGACTTAAATAAGATCCGAAGTGTACCATTTATACGTTTGCGTCCAACATAAGACGCGAAGATCACGTATAAATGGTTCGCGTCTTATTTTTGATACGGCGCACTTGTTGTTCACGTCTTATTTAGGACACGAAAGCATTTATACGAGGAAGTTCACGTCTTATTTAAGACGCGGACAAAATAAGAACAGCGGAAAACCCTGTTCTGAGATAAGACGCGTCTTATTTAAGTCGCGTCTAAAATAAGACACGAATGCTTGTTTTGTACTGTTTATACGATCGGTTCGCGTCTTATTTAAGTCGCGTCTTAGATAAGACGCGTCTTATTTTCTGTCGTATAAATGGCCCTATTGATCATGAGAAAAGGCGGCTTCCCAGTTTTCGCGCCAAGGATGACGTAATTTCCCGTACGATCACTTTTCACTAGTGAAAAAACATCGTTCGTCCAATCAGACGCCGCGAACGATGTTTTTTCACTAGTGAAATTTTATCGTTCGCGTCGCTGATTGGCTGTGACTAAAAACAGAACGATTTTTTTCATCACTTCCAATCTATGAATAAATCTCAGTGCTTATATAATAAATCTATATTCATTTAACAAGCAACTTTTGCAACAAAAACAAACAAAATTCCCAACGTTAAATGCAGGTAAGTTACATACATAATCCCAATCATGCAAGAAAGGAAGATAAACTCTGCCATTGGTGTCAACATGTTGTGATGCCTTGATAGCCATGCTGCTGGTGGGTTTAACATACACCAGAGGAGGAACATACGGATGATTCTCCTGTAGCCACACGCACACTGGGATGTTATATGTCACACCTATTATTAAAAAAAAGAAGAAACAGAAAAGTATTAATTTCACTCAATTGAATTACTTTAAACTTTTCACTCAAAGAAGAATAGACTAATGTAGTATGAATGGAATGGTAGGAATGGTAGTATGAGAGCGAGTGCACTCCAACTAGCACACTTTGTGACCTTATTCGCATGATTCTTACCATGAATAATTTTTCTTTTAATGATAACCATTACCAACAAATTCACGGCACAGCCATGGATACCAGGATGGCCCCCTCTTTTGCTAATCTTTTTCTCGGCTATTTCGAAGCCAACGCTCTCGAAAAAGCCCCATTTCATCCTCACACTTGGTTACGATATATCGATGATATTTTTATGATCTGGACTGAAGGTTTAGATAACCTAAAAATTTTCATCGATTATCTTAACAACATTCACCCTACCATTAAATTCACCAGCTCACACTCCTATACTAACGTACCTTTCCTTGACGTTAATGTCTCCTAACACAACGGCAACTTTTGTACCGACCTTTACACAAAACCTACAGACAAACACCAACATCTACTTTTTTCATCCTGTCATCCCTTACATACTAAAAAAAGCCATTCCTTTCAGTCTAGCCCTCCGTTTACGACGTATCTGTTCTACCGACGAAACATTCAAAGCTCGTTCTACTGAGTTAACTACATACCTGCTTAAACGAGGCTACAACCGCAACTTCCTAACCAGACAAATACAGCGCGCTGCTGACATTCCCCGCAGACTTACTTTACAAGCCAAAGACACCAACAAACCCAAACGTATCCCTTTTATTACGACTTTCAATTCTTCACTTCCTCTCATCTCTAACATAATTAAAAAACATAATTTACTGCTCTCTTCTGAACGTTGTGAAAAAGCTTTTAACCATTTGCCTCTTGTAGCCTTCAGACGCTGCCCTAATCTCCGTGATACTAGTTTCAGCTATACCCCCCTTTAACTCTACTAACCCCCATCCCCAACTCCCTTGTGGTTCTTTCCGTTGCGGAAAGAACTACTCTACTTGTCCCTACATTTCTGACGGACTTACTATACTTTCTTCTCTACCGGTGAAAAGCGTACTATCAAATCTAACCTGACCTGTGACACTAAAAATTTAATCTACATGATTTAATGTAACCGCTGTAATTTACAATATATCGGAGAGACTAAACAACGTTTAAAAGACAGATTCAATGAACATCGCCGTACTATAGATAAGGTCAACACAACTAATCGCGATTTAACTTCATGGTGTGACCGTATCAAAAATTAAAGCTTGATTCTCCGCCAAATCTTGATTTACTGATCGCTCGAGTCTCGAAGGTGATTTTAGAGCTTAAACTCCACCTATAAGTCTGTCTTAAGACCACACCTGTACTTTTGCAGCTGCTTTAGGTCATCAAAGTCATTTTGCAAACTTCAAGCAAGCTTGTTTTCCTCGTTTTTTAAACCGCAATCAGTGATTGGTTATTTTGTACGATCACAAAGTAATTTTAGGTTGATCGTGATTTTACATACTAAAGCACGATTTAACTCTACAGTGGGACCACATCCATTGTCTCTCTCTTCCCATGTGCATTATCATGATTTATAAATGGGTACTGGTGATCAACATAATATTGGGGTAACCCTGTGATGAATGGGTGTCCTATCCAATTGCACAGGGGATGTTACATGTAGCACTACATGTACATGTACTTTCTGTTCTAGCTGCTTCATGCTAGCCACAAAAACCGACTGTGTTGGCTATCTGACTGGCTTGGATGAACTTTACCTTAATCTTCCAGACTTACCTCTCAATGAAACAGGAAGCGTCCCATCCAGGGCTAGTAATTCATGTTCTCGGCCATCATTATGTACTGTATGATAAATTAACAGTGAAGTAGTTATGTTCAATGTGCTAAGTCAGGGCCCCACAGATGAAAGAAATACATGTAGTTCTGAGTGACAGACCTTACATATGATCAATTAAATACCAAAACAATGATTAAAAGTGATCAATGTAAGTTAATTATCTACGAGCAAATGGATATACCATATTGAACACCCCTTTATTAGTCAAAAAGATCTGTGTGCAAATAAAAAATATGAAAATATGTAAATGAAAGGCATTGAACAGTACATGTATCTCAGTCCTGCACTTAAGTTTTTAAATTTTCCATAATGTAGGTAAAGGGCAAAAAGTGAGTACTTACCGAACTTTCGCAGATCAGGCGATAAGTTATTGAAGCGATGTAGTGCTCTTGCACAATCTTGCCGACATAAATCTGCATTCTTGTACTGAAAAACATAAAAAAACACATTACGTTTTCTTGAGAGAATTAAAACATATCTAGCATGTTTGTCAACTAAAATAAATTTCATCATGTTTTCCACGACTAATGTTATATATCACGACCCTATGAAAACAAAACTAATTACTTACTGATAACAGACAAAGAAGTTGCAGCTACAATGTTTTATGATGTAGTTTGCTATAAACTTCTATGATTACGATTACGTTTTATAGTCATGCAGGCTGTGATATTCCAGCAATTTCTATGACTCATTACTCATTTGCTAACCAGACACAATCAACTTGAACCATGCACAAACAGAACAAAATGAGAGATTTTTGATTTTCTTCAAAGCCAATAAAAAATAGACTACATATTTTCTGGTGTTTCCAAGTCAAGTAAATTGTATGTTCTTTAGCTATAATAACGGCACAACCACAGCGACAAACCAATCAGTGAAGAGTGCCGGATCTTTCATAGATCTGGATCAGTAAAAATCTTGAAATAGTATTAGGCCACGGTGATTATGATTTCGTTCTCGATTATATGAAGCCGAGCTCGGTTGATACTCCATGTTTCGAGCTCGATAAGTAATCGACGTAGCCTGCGAGCAAGCTCTCGGTATCGGGTTCGGGGTTTGGGAGAAGGGGGGAGGTGGTGGGGGAGGGTACCCGCGCCATAGTAGGTCCACTTTTAATAAGTATCTATCTGGTGAAATGGCTGCCGCAGCTGAATTGACTCGAACTCGAAAGGCGAAAAGCGCTTTTACTTTTTCTAAAAGTTTGTGGTCTTTCAAAGGAGGTTTTTTTATAAGATGGAACCTGGTCGTGAGTCTTCGTCTACCAATAAAACTTTCCTGACCAGAAAGTTTTACAACTTTGGTTGATGTTGGTATCATGGAAACGGATGAGTACCCTTTGATAACAGATTATTTTAGTAGTGGGGCTGAGTTTGTTGAAGGCTCCATTGGCCCGAAGGGCCATCTAAAACAGTGTTTCCACCACCAATGCTTGTCAGTTTGTTAGACTTCATATCGGAGGGTTATAAGTTACCTTTTTAAATTTTTCGGGCTCGTGTTATATAAGAAACAATCGTTCCGATGACGTAAAGCTCATGTCACTTATAGCTACTTATAAAACAAACCAATGTAAGTTTTGATAAAAAGTGTATAAAAAGCGTTGAAGCTGATCTAGATAAAAAATATATCATTAAAAGACTGAATTTTCGACTGCAACTGCAGTCTTCATCAGAGAAACTAAAATATGCAGTTCGAGTGTAATATGTTAAAACTAAATTAAGAAGTTACTTTATTCCTTGGGGTTTCAATAATGTCTTATAGACAGAAGGGAATGGCTTCCGCTCGTTCACCGAATTTTTGTCCATTGTGGAGTGCCATTGTTCAAATCAGTGCTTAACCCTAAACACTGTAGATCAATGCTAAACCCCAAAACGCTACTCTTTGCTTAGCCGGATCTCTGTTCTCTCAGTTCTCGGCCCAATAAAATGGGGTTCTGTTCTCGTGTACGTCAGTACTACGGTATAACGATAAAAAATACTACGTTGTGTAAAACCTCATAAGGTGTCCAAGGTCCGTTTGAGAGATGTTAACGAGTGTTAACCAATATCCTCGGGTGTTTTGAGAAACCAGAGAAACGCACGCCAGCTCGGTTATCGTGCTCATATGAAGAGGCCCTTTGACGACGGGCCCTCAGGGCACCACGAGAGGATTGCTGCGGACTTAGAGCGCACAGTGGTTTGGATTTATTATTGTGGTGCAGTTTCTACTTCCTTCTAAGAAATTGCCAAGCTAATTTGAGCAGCCTTGATACCATGATTTCATCGGGCAGATGAACTTTAGAACTCTGGTCTTATCAGCTCGTTGGATTTAGCAGTCGGCTGTATTTCCGGATTATTCATTAGGCAGTTAACTGTGCAGTCATTGTTTATATGATTGTTATTTCTAGCGGTAACTTTAACATCTGGCCCAAGTGCAGCTAGTTTCTGCCGCCGTTACCGTCTAGCGAGTTTAGACCCAGTTTAATTTTTGGCCCACGAGCGGCTCGAGTTTGCTGCGGTTACCGGGCGATGTGCATTGCGTATTGCGTCAAGTATTTTGTATTCAAGTGTTTCTATGACCGAACATCAGCGCTGTAATCGTGAGTTCTTATTTTTACAACACAACTTTGTCTGATAAATGACCACAAGTTGTTTCTAATTCACTAAAATTAATTGTCAACTCGCTTATGCTACCTGGTTTAGTGGCTTAAATTTAACAACAGTTTAATTCAATTAAGCTGACTCGCTCAAGCGAGTTGGAAAAATAACTCTTTTCACTAGATTTCCCGTTGTCACTCGCTAAGCGACTTGAAAAATCGCTCCTCGGGGTTAGTCGTCCCGGGTAGACAAGGTGTCGTAGAACATGCATTCGTGCCAATTTTTCTTTTCACTAGATTACCGGTTGTCACTCGCTAAGCGACTTAAAAAAATCGCTCCTTGGGGTTAATCGTCCCGAGTACACAAGGTATCGTAGAACATTCCTGCCAATTTTTAGAATTTTCAATCAATTCAGTTGCAACCTGTAGGTAAAAGAACTTAAAATGTTCACCCGCAAACGGACTTCTATTTTATCAGAGGGGTAAATCCCGCCATCTCTTTTTGGTCATATTGGAAGTTTGACTCAGTCAAAAAGCGGACAAAGATAAAGGATGAAATTTCTTAGCTTCGTCGAGCGCGCACAATAAACCTCAGCGCACTATAAACCTCAAAAAGCGGACAAAGATACAGGGTGAACTTTCTTAGCTTCGTCGAGCGCGAAAAATGTCTCTTTTTATTTAACATGTGTACATTTTATCTGTACTTAAAATCACAGAAACAGTAAATCCTAGATAAAAACACAATCTGTCAGGCAATGAGGTCATACCTCTAAAGCAGTTGAAAAACAACTCTGTGGTTAAAACGACAGAAACAGTAAATCCTACATAAGAAACAATCTGTCAGTATTAACGAGATAAAAATCGGTACGGCGGGCCGTACGGCCGTTTTTACTGACCCCTGTTGACTAATAACTGTGATAGTGAACGAGTTTCTGAAAAATAGCGAGTCTGGAATAGGTCTAGGATAGGGTAGGTATTTTTGGTGTTTAGTCTAGAATGGGGTTGCAAAATGCAGCTAAAATGGTCTGCTATAAAGTCCCTGCGGCACACCTCCACCCAAAAATGTACAGAGTACCCCGCCCCCGGGTATTAATATGAAGGGAGGGTTAGTCACTTATTCCCCTTGCATATTAATACATAATCCCCTCGCATTTTAATTAGCTTTTCATGAAGAACAATTTTACAAATGTTTACTTGGAAATATTAAACACGACGCTACAATAGACCAATTCCGATATATTAAAATTCATACTTGGCTCCGAGGCTTAGGGGAATAAAACAAAAGAAATCATATCGAGGTACATGGATGAATAATTAATTTGTTTTGTTTTGTCACCACTGTTATTCCCTTCAGAATGAAGACAAAACAACCCAAAACGGCTTGAAATACCCCGAAGGACAAAAGAATACACCAGAGGTGAGTTCAATGGAATCACTTTATTAAATTAATGCCTAAATTTCGCTTTATTTAGCGTTCGAAATCTACGTTATTTTTTTCCCATACAAAGTCTTAAATTTTTAAAACGGCCGCCGTGTAACCCAATACCGCTTTCATCGATCTCATACACCGCTAATAATTAACCCTTCGCTTTCTCGTGACGTGAGCTTGGGCTGCCTGTGATGTAGTTGACCTCTTTGTATTTTATGGTATTCTTGCTTCATTCCTGGTTCCTCGCCTGAATTTCCTTGTCGGTTTACAGTAGTGATCCCTCGCCCGGAATCATCTTTATCTGGAAAGAGGTCGGTTAAAACTTCCTCGGTGCGAAAATTGAAGTTGTCAACTGCTTGCACGTTGTCTGCACCCGCAAATAAAGATTCAAAATTGTTTTCCGAAAGCCCGGGGGGGGGGGGGGGGTACTCCCTATAATGGGCTATACGGGGATGCTCCGCCCGAAAGGGGTACCTTTTTGAGGTTGGAGGTATATGAAAGGGTCGTGATTTCACGAGTTGAAGTATATGAAAGGGTAGGGATTTCACGAAGAATAGGAAAGGGAACCGAAAACATGCCGTGGAGGTGTAAAAAAGGTAGGGAAAACTGTCATTTAAGTCTTATAAAAAGGGCCTTTCAAAATTTATCAAACAGACGCACGTAAAGGCAATATGAAAGGGGTACCATTTTCATTGAAAGGTATATGAAAGGGGTACCATTTTCAATGAAAGGTATATGAAAGGGGTACCTTATCTGTCAAAAACGGTATATGAAAGGGTAAGGGTTTGAACCTAGGGGCGGAGCATCCCCGTACAAAACTTTGTTGAGTACCCCCCCCCCCCCCCCCCCCCCCGATCCGATAGCTCAAGTCAATTGCAGTACCGTCACTGCTAGGCTAGACATTGCTTAGTCTCCTACGCAGACGTTATTAGGGCTTGTCATGCGTAGGAGACTAGACATTGCTAGGCTGTTTCTAGCATTCACAACGAACAACTAATTCGAAATGCGACTTGGAAAAATTAACATAATTAAAAAGCCGAGAACCTTGTTAATTCTATGGAATGTTGAAAACAACAGAAAGGTGAACTGTAGTTCTTCAGTGTATTTTTGCATCCCTTGAGGAATCCTCGCCAATGTAAAAATAAGCCGTTTATCGGCATTCATACGCCCTCGGGCAACGCCTTCTTAAGGCTATCTAGCTTCCAGCATTTTTGGTAGTGCCACAAGTACAGTGGAACAGTGACCGCGAAGTGGAAGTTTCGGGCTCAATCTTGCACTTCAGGTGGCTCTTTTCTTAAGGTGCAACTTGCAACTTGCAACGCAACGCTGACGAGAGCCGTTGCGACATGTTACGTGTAACGGCACCTTTAGACTTAGATTGTTCAACGCGCAGTCCATGAGGGCTTTCCTTTTCTTTGTTGAGTCTGCTACCATTTGTATTTGCTGGAGTCATCGTTTAGCCGGAATGGATCCTCCAACAGACCAGAAATATAGATTTTGTTCAGCGGAAACGATTGTGATACGCATACAACACGGTAAAACTGTCACGACAGAATATTTCTCAGCCTTTGCTGGAAGGCAAACATGTTACGGGGCACTTCTACCGTGGTAAATAACCCTTTCACCACGGGATCTGAAACTGCACTTGGTGAGTGTCACCGACATTTCCCGAGGTACATTTCCCGTGGTAAATATCCATGGATACATCAAAAAGATCACACGAAGTGCCCATGACATTTAACGTGGTAAGTTGCAATGGTGTTTTGATGCCCAAGGTACAAGAGCCAATCACGATGCTCCGTTTGACATCAACACGTAACCGCAAAGGAAAAGTGATTCGCTGAATTGCGTGACATTTTTTACCTTGGCAAATCACAAAACGCGTGTAACCGCTGGTTAACACGGTAAAAACTAAACCAATCTGTGTGATGCACCGCGGGATGATCTACCATGGGCACAGGTGGCCCAAGCTCACTATTAGATAACCGGGACGTGACCCTTGCTTTAAGAGCGGTGTTGTGTTACAAAGATTCGATTTATTAAGGTTTGTATGGGAACGCAACGGTTTTGCTTCAAAACTTAAAAAAATCGAATGTTATGTGAATAAAATTGACTTACCCTGTTGCTGTGTTGTAATCTCACCGAAATTGCGTTTAATCGCCCCGAGGAGCAGGAAAATAACAAAGAATACAACACAGCAACAGGGTAAGTCAATTTTATTCACATAACATTCGAATTTTTAAGTTTTGAAGCAAAACCATTGCGTTTCCATATAAACCTTAAAGCACGGGTCACGTCCCGGTTATCTAATAGTGAGCTTGGGCTGCCTGTGCCATGAGAAATGCCATTTACCGTGGTGCGGTTACACGGGGCACTTTTTCAATCACGTAAATGACCCTTTCACCACGGGAAATTGCATTAATGAGTGTGACCGACATTTCCCGAGGTATATTTCCCGTGGTAAATATCCATGGATACATAAAAAAAAATCACACGAAGTGCCCATGACATTTAACGTGGTAAGTTGCAATGGTGTTTTGATGCCCAAGGTACAAGAGCCAATCACGATGCTCCGTTTGACATCAACACGTAACCGCAAAGGAAAAGCCATTCACTGCATGAATTGCGTGACATTTTACCTTGGCAATTCACAAATCGCGTGCGGAACCGCTGGTTAACACGGTATACTACACCCAAGTGTGATACCCCGCGGGATGATCTACCATGGGAAATACCATTTACCTTGGTAGCCTGTCTCACTATTTCTTCGCGTATTGCTTGTGTAAACATTTATACCGCAACAAAAAAGGCATATTTTTTTGCCCAGCATCTCGAGTCTATCTCAGCTACACGTCGATTAAGACGAACATTTTCAAGAAAATCCTTGATTTAATCGACATCAAGCTAAAAGATGTCAAGAAATCCACGAGTTCAAGACTTCTGCCAGAGTTGTGAATCATGCCATGCTAAGTGGCGGAAAAATGCATTCAGGTAGACCCCCGCCTTAAACCTTCAGTTTCAGCTACATTTGTGTGTTCGATTTGCTTTATAATAAAATCCAATTTCATTGAGAAGTATACACGTACCAGATGTTAAAAATTACCTCAGCGTTTGTTTCTTTTCAACAATTTGTTTATTTCTCTGCGTTTGATGATTTCACGATAAAATATTTCTTTAGTGTTTTCCAAGACTCCGTCAGTCCCTGTGGCACTGACTTCCGCCTTCTTCCCAGAGCGGCCTGTATCTCGCTCTGCCAGCAGTGGTAATGTGGTATAATGCTGTGTTGTCCACTGCAGTTTGCTCCCTAATTGATCTAATTCTCAACTCAACAACAATGTCAGCGGGGACAAGAAAACATTGTTTTCTGAGAAACAACTGCGAACTATCCGTACGGATCCGCTCGTTTTATTACATATCACAGAAATTATGGCCAAATATTTATGCTTACATCAGCATGCGTACATAAGCATATTAATTCCCAATTATAAGCATAATTCCCAGTTTGCTATTGCAAAAAAACAAATCATATCGACAATTGTACTAACCTTCCGAAGTTTGCTTCTCAAAAGACCATCCAATGCCATTGGAAAATACTGAAAATAAGAAGAAGCAAAGTGCCTTACAAGGACCCTTACAAGTGCTAATTACATGTAAAACTTTCTGCTCTGCAAGGACTAAGTACAACATCCCAGTCCTCTCTCTTTCATGACATATTTTACTATTTTTAGCGTAAACGGGATTTCAAGTTTTCGTCAATCGATATTTAGTTTGGAGCCTTATTTTTAACTATTACGTGTCGTGATGCAGTTTCTTATTGTTTCATTTTCAGCACAAGTATTTCCTTTATATATTTAATACCATCAGTGGTTATGTAGAGTTTTGATTTAAGATATGGCGGCTGCGAATTCTCCGACGGACGTATGCGAATCACAGCCAGCACCCGTTGCTGATGAAGGAAAGGCAAGTTATTTTTGAGTTTTGCAAGCTTCTTGCTCCTCATTGCTAGCTTTTGGTCGAGTTTGCTTGCTGACGGTTATTTTCGGATTGTGTTCAGGTAGTTTTTTTTTCAAGATGGCGTCTTTGTTCATACCGCCGTACCCATCACAACACAGACTGCTAACATCATTCCTGGAAGAGTCACGGTGATCGAGAAAGTAAGTTTATTTTAGCAGCATGGAACGGATTATCAATAAAGTAAATATTTAATTTCAGGGTCAAACCTGAGAGAGGAAATATATCCTAATCGATAAAAAGCTGCCGGTTACATTTTCATAGTTTTTGCAAGTCATGTTTGGTCACGTGACCACACAGCCACCTTTGACTCTTCTAATTCTCTGAGGAAGGGCAAAGAAGCAGCAAAAGAAATACAACAACAACAACTACCGCTGGAGGCGAAACTTCTAGACAAATGTCCTTTACAGCAACAATTTAACACTCATTTTATTCTTCCAAACTGGAGTTGACAATCGAATAATCAGTAGAGTATGATGAACAACATAAGTACGATGAGATGAGGTGAGATAAGATGAGTTGAGATGAGTGGGGGGTGGTGGAAGTATAACACTGCCCTTTGCAGCAAATTTGTGTGGCATAGCCACTCTGCTGCTGGACGCTTTCATAATTTCCGTTGCCACAACTGCTGCCGGAACCCTGTCAGACTGAAAGAGGTGCATCGCAGCAAACCTATCCTCCATCTGCATTGTATTAAATACAAGCACACTGTTCAAATGGCCGATTGTATTCAGTGAGAACACTTCAACAACATTTTTTTTTTTTTATTTTATTTATTTTGCCACAAACAATGAATTACAAGGAGAAAAAAAAAAACAATAAATAGGTTAATTAAATTAACATCCTGTGTTTCACCATCTAAAAGCACCACATCAGTGTTTGTCAATCTCATCTCCATCTCTTTCATCCACTGATTTCCTTTTGCTAACAATTCCTTAAATAAAAAAAAACAACAACAACAACAATGAAGACAAACTAAAGACAAAAGAGGTTTAAGCAGCCTAGACTAGGAGTAGTCTTTCACTGCTCTCAGGCATACTAGGATAGTAAAGCATAATATTCCATGCACATTTTGTCTCCTTTTGGAGGCAATTTTTGTGTACTTTCATGTGATCACCTGCTCGGCTATCCCTGAGAGAAATGCGGGACTACTTGTAGTCTAAAGTAGCTTTAAATAGTGCATGTAATATAGCACAGGGCTCACAGAATACCACTATAATAGTGAGGTGAGCTCCCTGTATAAAGATTGTTATTATTATTATTATTATTATTATTATTATTATTATTATTGTAGGAGAACAACCAAGCACTGAAAGCAGTTCTTTTAATCTGTCACGCGAATTCCCATACAAACTTTCACCACTTGAATCGCTAGCTATTCACAGGATGTTTCATGGTTTCGATTCGATTTGTTTGTTCGGTACAGCTACAGCAATGGAACAGGAAACGACGACTGAAAATATACACCCTAATGTTCTTACATTAATTTTTGGGCTCTTTCAGGCTCTTCTCCATGTTAGCGAGTGCCAAACGCGAACAAACTTCAACGAGACAAACTACTAAACGCCATTACTCGCTGCAAAACATCACACGCGGTCTTATATCACATGACCCCTACTAAGGGGGGTACTGAGGGGACGCAGGACAACAAACCGTCCCTAACAATTATTATTATTATTATTATTATTAGATGGGTTGGGAGGCAGGGTGGTTTTGACAATAATTACTGTGTGTACATAATTGTATCAAGGAAAGATTTTTTGTATAACTCCATACATTAGCTACAACTGTATGCATAATATCATTCTGAATAGCATAATATCATTCTGAATAGCATGGGCATTGCATAATTGATTTATGGGGTTATAGCCGACACGTGGTAAAACTATTTTTGACACGATACATTGTAATACATGTAGATGTAGTCTACTCTCTCTCAGTTGATTTATTTTATTAATAAAATAATTATCCCATAATGTACATGTAATTTGCTTATACATGTACACCAGTCCTGTACATGTAGTTTAAAGGCTGTACACCTCGGGTGGAGGTGGGGGAAGGTGTTCTCAGCTACATGTACATGTATAATAGTGACAGGGGAGGTCAGATCATAAATTTCATAATCCAGAAAGGTCTTTACACCACCCTGTCACTATTAATACACCTGAGTCCCCCTCCTGAGCTGTACATGTACACTGTAAATCAACAAAATCAATAACAAATAATTTAACGGATAATTGTATGCCCCCTTGATTGTAGACTGATGTTTTGTCTGCTTTTTCAGCAAAACAGCAGTTTTGTGGACTGGTCGCCCATTGTCAATGAAGAAGAAGAATTTGAACTGGAATCAAGTGACTACTCTGAGTGGGATCTTGTCACGCAAAGCAAAAATAAGGAAAAAGAAGGTGGCACTTATGAACACCCTTTCAATACATATACATGTAACTTGGACCTCTGGTGAACTTTAAAACCCAAAGTAATATTACATGTACATTTGAAGCTGCTGTTGATCTTTGTTATGATAACAATCAAGGGACAACAATCTAATGGGTATGATCAAATCTTGGTTGAATTTAAATCCAAGATGGCAGATTGTATACACTGTACAATTGTACATGTATGCCCAATCTAAAGGAAGAATTGGATCATGACAGGAGAAGTATGTTGTGGTTAGCTATTAATAGTGATGTTGGAGTCTGATCATCTCTATCATCATTCTTGTATTTGTCGACAAGAAACTTTTCTCCATTATTTATTTTCTCTCTACCAGTGGGTGTATAATTACAAGCATGCAGGGTTCTCCTTATCAGGCGGTAACCGGTAAAATTTACCGCTTGAAGCGGCACTTATTACCGCCTGTAATCGCTTGCCCCCGGAAAATTTTTAAGACACACAATTTCCCTTTACCGCTTAGCTAAAATCCCTTACCTGCTGAGCTGAAATTTAGGGAGAACCCTGAGCATGTACATATAGGTACACGTTGCGACAGCTGTGATTTGTGCCTTAAGAGAAATATGACAAGACCGGTTATGTTTAATACAGTTGAATTGAGTTAACAGGAGTTTGAGTTATTGGGAGTTGGGAACAGATGACGGGAACTTAGACAATACTTTATATAACCGTTTGGTGTTAGTGGTCGGATGCCACAGCAGTCAGATGCCACATGATGGCAACATGCGTATTACTCAATGAATTCTTTGGATGCAAGGAGTGGACTTATATGAATGTTTATTTCAATCACAAAACTAAGTACAAAACAAATCTACATGTAACAAATACATGCACACAAGATAAAAACTAAAACAAATTTAACAAAAATGTATAAAGAAAAACAGCAATGAAACAAAAAGATGGGAATGAGTTTCATTCTGCAAACTTACCGGAGGTTTAGCCCCTCTGGGGAGCTGAGCTCCATGCTAACTCAAAGAAACCAAACTAAAACTACTTTTTCAAGTTATCGAGTATAAATATAAGAAAATGACCTGAAGGGAAAATGAAATCACTTCGAGTTAGCGAGAGGTTAGAGTTATGGTAATGGAGGGTTTGAGTTCCCGGGGGTAAAATAACAGTAAATAATTATATAAAGCAAAACCAGGGGAAATAGATTTGGTTTCAGTTAGCGCGAGGTTTGAGTTACCGAGGGTTCAAGTTATTGGGATTCAACTGTATTGTATTGAACAGTGTGTTAATCTTGGTTTTAATGCATTACCTTTCAGATGCAAATGCTCAAAAAAAGAAGCGGAGGTCGAAATATGCCATTTATTTTAACACGGCAGACTTACATTCCATCAGGCGATCTGATCCTAAGCTGGCCTGGTCTTATGCTGTGTTTATTCTGAAAGATGGTACCACACTGCCTGCTCTCCACTTTCACTCTGGTGGAATCAGCGAACTGATTCGTCGACTGCAGCGATACATCTGGCTAACGAAGTGAGTAGATGAAGAAGACTGTTGCCTATATGTTGACAAATTCCAAGGGAGTTAGAAGCTCAGTGCTCCAAAGTGCAGTGCAGGTGTCCATATCAGAACTTTTCTTGGGTACCCCAGGTTTCTGGACTCCAAATTACAGTAACCTTACCATTTTACTAATTAATACACATGTAATCAATGATATGATAATTTCATTTATCTTTGTTTCTTCAGATCACCCTACAATAACAAATTATTTGTTGTGGCTGAAGATCAGAGTGCATTGAAGCAGTCACTTGATCAACTCCAGTTATTCTCTGAAGATAATCCTCCTTCTGGTGCTCCTGTAAGAGAAACAGTCTTGTTATGCAAGTGTGGAGTTGGGGGTGGGGAGAGAGTTAAAGGGGGGGGGGGGGGGGGGGGGAGAGCCTGTAGTCCAAGGATGGTGTGTTAAGTGTCCATACTGTTCAATGTACAGTTGTACAGTATGGATATGGGTATATGGTATATTGGGTATGGGTATAATTATGGTATATTGGGTATGGTACATGTATATTGCAATGTGGATCAAGTAAAAATTATTGAGTTTTTATTGGATATCTAAAAAGTTTTAGTATCTTGAAAGTTCAGGTAAACCATTATTAATTTCATTTCTGGACAGACAAGTAGAAATAAAAACTGGTACGACTATACAAAAGTCCAGATGTTTTTACCCTGGTGAACATACATTTACATTCACATCTTCATTTTCATTTTCATGTACACTGTACATGTTTTCTAGTCAAATGTCTATTAACATGTACATGTACATGCAGGTTCAAATGAATTAAGTTTAATGCTTTAATAAATAATAGAATGTAATTGAAATTTACTTGATTAACAGTGGCAAAGAATCATCAACAGTGCGTATTATGATGGTATTTATGCACTGTCTAAAGTCACGCGGTATGTGCGAGATGTTTATGAAGGATTACAACAAGGAACAGAGAATGCTGAACCTCAAAACAGTGCCACTAAAAAGGAATTAGAGTTTGAAGACCTCGGAGATACATGCATTCCCTCCTCTAATGGCCACACAGCTGTGCCAGATAAGGTAAGATATGCTTGGTATAATACATGTAGGTACAACAACACATTACACTGTATATACAGTACATGTAGGTTCTGACAAAATAATGAGAAAACATCAATGATGTCCACAACATTGTGTTGCAAAAGCAACTTTTTGCTTGGACTGAGAAGTACAGTGTAAAGGATAATTATCTGAATGGCAAATAGTGATGATACATGTAGCCTGTAAGACATTTCTACAATTGTTAGTATACCATATTCTTCAAACTAAACCCAGCATTTACATCCAGACTCTAGCAATTTCATGCAAAATGAGGCTTGCTTATACAGACAAAAATTAATTAATTGACTATAATTTCAATAAAAAAGTTGAAAATTTTGTCAAATGCACTGCATCAGACAGCTAGAATTATTTTTCTGTCTTATCACTATATAACTTCTTATTAATATTGTCTTACAGTTATGGTGGATAGATGTAGTACTGAGTGTATTTTGCTTTAAAAACAGTAAAAATGCATTAATCACATCATATATAAGAACTGGCTTAATCTGACATCCCATCAATATGTACATTCTGCTTCAATAATAGTTATTATTTCCATATTAATGGTTTTCAACTGTATTAGCACAGCTGTAATAAATAAAATGTTCATTGATAAAGGTATATACAGCAATAAAATTATAATGCACATGATTGTGTACACTTTTTTAAATATTGAATTATTTTTGTTCACACACGTGTACACTTTTTTTTTAAATATTGAATTGCTCTTTTTATGTAATCGTAGCGAGATCTGGGTGAAATTCCTGAGGTAACACGCTGTGAGCCAATGAAGCTTAATGAATGGCAGTCATTCTTGGATGACGCTGGAAGAGTTAACAATGTCAAGAAGCTGCATGAAAGAGTGTTCAGAGGGGTTTGTACTTTGCTGCTGTTTAGACATAAAGCTACAATTTATTATTTTGTGGGCGGCACGGTGGTCTAGTGGTTAGCGCGTCGGACTTTCAACCTGAAGGTCGGTGGTTCAGCCGTCGGTCTCTGCCGTCGTGTTGTTTCCTTAGACAAGAAACTTTACTCCACACTGTCTCTCTCCACCCAGGTGTATAAGTGGGTACCGGCGACAAAATGCTGGGGGTAACCCTGCGCGATGGACTAGCATCCCATCCAGGGGGGAGTAGCAATATTCCTAGTTGCTTCATGTTACGGAAACCGGGTTAAGCTCCGGCCGTGTGGGCCATCGTGGCCCGAGTGCGACTTTACCTTTTACCTTTACAGTTTGGGAGTTAGTTTGTTAGCTGTTTATACAACACCTACTATAGCTTACAATGTACAGTGGGAGTTACATGTAGATTGTAGTCCAGCTTGTGCATATTTGCATGTACAATAAACAGGTTAAAAGTATCAGTAATATGCTTTTATTGGAAGTAGCAGAAATAAGCCACACTGGCATGTAACTTGCAAGTCAAGAAGAGAAACTCAAATTGTAGAAAAAGAAAGAAAAAACCTAGAAATATCATTTCTTCAGACAGGTTACAGTGTAAGTGCAATGTTCATGTACATTCTTCTCTTTGCTTCACTGAACATAAACTTGCTTTCTGGTAATCATTGACCTCATTAGCCAGTCATGTGACAGGAAGACTGAGAAAGTGTTTATCATGAAAAAAAAAAAAATGATGCAGCATTTTTCACATGTTTTACTGATAAAAATAATGCACCCTGGATTTACATGTACAATGACATTTTCGCAAGAACAGGGGGTTAATAATAATGTTCCTGTGATTACCTGGTTGATAGGTTCTAGTCACCATTTCCTGTTTCTCTTTTAGGGTGTTGATGATTTAATACGCAAACCAGTTTGGCAGTATTTGTTAGGTTACAAAAAGTATGGTTACACAGCTCAGTCACAACAATCACTCCTCAAAGGAAAAGAGTAAGTAAATATAACTTGGTGTGCTACTCATTCAGTCGACAGGTGCCAAGTGTTGGTTTGGCTCCAGCTCTGCGGACTGCACTTCACTGAGCTAATATGAGCTAAGCTAATCATGTACATGTAGGGTGTGACTTCAGATGGTTGATCAATCCCAGCATGATGATTCAAGTCCTTGTTTGTTTATTTTCTAATTAAAGAGAAGATATGACATAACAGCCAGTATGCCTGCGATATGCAGATCGTGCTATTCTTCATCTCTTAACCTACAAACTGATTTGAAAATCGTGACTTATAAAAATGTACTTGAATGCAATGTCATGATTTTGGACACTTGGCTTCAAGTTACTTCATCATACATTCCAAATTACGGTATTGCAATTGCAATCCATATGCAATCCATATGCAATCCATATTTGCACTCTACTGTAAGTTTGAGCATACTGCATATTTTTACACCCTGCGCATTTACTGACTACTTTTACCTGAAATTTTGTTTATGGTTCACATTATTCTCCAGAGATGAATACAGAACCATGAAATGGCAATGGCAGTCCATGACAAAAACACAAGAACAAAACTTTTCTGAATTCAGAGAAAGAAAGCACTTGATTGGTAAGGACAACATGAAAATACATTTTTTGTCAATTGTTTTACATGTACATTGTATGTTATATAAATCAGTAAAATATGTATTTAGAAGGTATTTTTTTAAGGTCACTGTCAGGTTGTCCAAGCAGTTTCTCTAACGTTATTTTTATTGTGAGTCGCATTATTCGTATATATTTTTGTATATACATGTCTGTACTGAGAGAATATCGGCCCAAGCCAAGACAGAGAGCAGATATTGTCTCAGTAGGCCGCAAGCTAGCTTGGTTAATAAGAGATTTATTACATGCCTGAAAAAATTAATGTAAAAAAAATTCCATGATGGGTTCAATTACCAGTACCTGGTCTTAGTTGTGTAATAGTTATTTTTATCTTTGTTGATTTCATGATTGTCACATCAATGCATATCATTTTGGGAAGTTGCTATATCCACTTTGGCAAGCAGTATGTTATATTTATTTGTTAGTATTTTTTTATGGATTGCTATCTTTTGATGGTAATTATTATAATATTAGAAACTGCATAACATGACGGAGAGGCAGAGTTAAAATGCTGTTGCTTGATTATCATTCTTCCAATGTACATGTACTTATGTGTTGTTCCAGACAAGGATGTGGCAAGAACAGACAGACTTCATGTGTTCTATTCAGAATCAAATCATTCCAATTTAAAGAAACTTTATGATGTGCTTCTCACATACTGCATGTACAATTTTGATCTTGGTAAGTAACATGTAGCTTTAATTTTCAAACTTTCAACTATTTCAAACCTTTTTCATAAATGTTTTTGTCACTGAAAAACATTTTCACTGGTAAAATAAATTGAGCCAGGTAACTGATAGTCTTCCAATACAGTTACAGCACCATGCATTATGAGTTACAGCACCATGCATTAAGATGACTTTAGTACTTGGGAAAAAGATGAAATAGAAAAAACGCATATTTTCCTCTGTAAGCAATCCCCAGGAGTAAATAAACAATGCCCAAACGTTGCAGCTAGAAATGAACTCGGAAGATTATCCTTGAAATTGAATATCGACACTTCCATTCTCAAATTCTGGATACATTTACAAACTTTACCAGAAAATAACATTGCAAAACAATGTTTGCAGATTTCTAAAGAAATGGCTGACAAAAACCAGCCCGGATTGTCACAGAAAATTAAAATGCTATGCAAAAAGTATACATGTATTTCTAGTTCCATGGTTTTAAATGACAACAACTGTAAAGCATTTATTAACCACATCAATCAAAATATACATGTACGTAAAGCATTAATTAACCATCAACTCTCACTTCTTAACTCAAACAGAAAACTGTGTTTTTACAACTCTTTTAAAGCAGACACTAAACAATCTTTTTCTAGATGCTATTATAAATCCCCTCCATAGAACCGCTATAAATAAATTTCGCTTAGGAAATCATCAACTCCGCATTGAAACTGGAAGACATACTGTACCAAAAACTCCTGAAAATTTAAGAATTTGCACTCTGTGCCAGGTTAATGATGTTGAAAACGAATCTCACGTTCTATTCTCTTGCACTTTTTATGATAGCTTTCGAATCAAATGTTTTGATGAAATCACTGCAAAAACCAATTTTTAAACAATTAGATATTAGTTCAAAAATTTTGTTCCTCTTTAATAGCATCGACCCATTTATTTGTAGATCAGTTGCTGCTTTTGTCTATGAATCATGAACTCTAGATATAAAAAGTTATATAACAAGTGAAACTGTATTAGAAATTTACATAATTATATAATTATATAATTTATATAAGGTAATGCCATGTATAGAAGTGGAAATACCTCAATAAATTGTTGTTGTTGTAATTAAGTATTGAGAGCACATTAATTTTCTTCAAATTTTGACGAATTTCAACGAAAATGGACGAAACCAAACCAAACCTTTTTTAACTTTCTTTGAACTTTCATAGGTGCTATTCTCCTGCAATGTTTGAAATTTCGAGCCCTACCTCAACTATTTATTGTCTGTTTGTAATTCCAGGTTATGTTCAAGGCATGAGTGATCTTCTGTCTCCAATATTACTCCTGATGGACGATGAAGTGGAGGCCTTTTGGTGTTTTGCTGGCTTTATGGAACGATTAGTAAGATAGCTACCTGCAAATCAACATTACATTTAACTGTTTCACTTCTAAAATAAGTAGCCAAAAACAAGTTTTCAAAAATGTTGAAAAGTAAAAAAAATGCATAAGAATTAGTACTATGCTTTCATATAAATTGTCAGACTTTAGTAATTCTAAAATCACAAAGTCAGTTGTTAGAACTACCTTGTACAGCATACCTTATAAACAGTACCACAGGAATGTACTGTTCAATAGCTTCCATTTGAATAGTCACACTTTCCGATTTCATCCTCAGACTCAAAAGTTAGAACCACCTTGTACCTCTTACAACTCAAGTCAGTAATAAACCGTACCACAGGAAAGTACTGCTCGGTAGCTTTCATTCGAATGGTCACACTGTGGGATTTCATCCATAAATTCAGAAGTTAGAACCACCTTGTACAGCACAATAAACAGTACCACAGGAAAGTACTGCTCAGTAGCTTTCATTTGAATGGTCACACTTTAGGATTTCATCCACAGACTCAAAAGTTAGAACCACCTTGTACAGCACAATAAACAGCACCACAGGAAAGTACTGTAGTTCTCAATAGCTTTCAATTGAATAGTCACACTTTAGGATTTCATCCACAGATTCAAAAGTTAAAACCACCTTGTACAGCATAATAAACAGTACCACAGGAAAGTACTGCTCAGTAGCTTTCATTTGAATGGTCACACTTTAGGATTTCATCCACAGACTGAAAAGTTAGAACCACCTTGTACAGCATAATAAACAGCACCACAGGAAAGTACTGCTCAGTAGCTTTCGTTTGAATGGTCACACTCTAGGATTTCATCCACAGACTCAAAAGTGAAAACCACCTTGTACAGCATAATAAACTGTACCACAGGAAAGTACTGCTCAATAGCTTTCATTTGAATGGTCACACTTTAGGATTTCATCCACAGACTGAAAAGTTAGAACCACCTTGTACAGCATAATAAACAGCACCACAGGAAAGTACTGCTCAGTAGCTTTCATTTGAATGGTCACACTTAATGAATTCATCAACATCGTCATTTGTTAGAACTACATCATCCGTCTGACTCAAGGTGACTGTTACATCATTCGTCTGACTCGAGGTGACTGTTATTAAAAGTGTGAAGGTACATGCCTTAAAAAATAAAACAAACTTATTTTGCTTCCTTGTAGGCTCATAATTTTGACGAGAATCAAGAAGGAATGAAAGCACAGCTCCATCAGCTGACGGTGTTACTTAAATTTACTGATCCTCATTTCTACAGCTATTTAGGTCAGTGGTTTGCTTTTTACTTTTAGGCCTCGTCCACACGTATCCGGATATTTTAATTTTGCCTTTCCGTCCAAACGTATCCGGCGAATTCGGCTTACGAATCCGCAACTTTTTAAATCTGCTCTCCAGAGTGGAAATTTTTGAATATGCTACAAGTACGGCATCGTGTGGACGGTTGAATACGCTGACGTAACAGTATCGGATCCAGTCTTTAACTACGCGAATATTTAACATGGCTGACCAAGATGTTATCACTTCACTTCTACTTGGACTTACTTCAAGTCTAAAAACGACGTTGATTTTGAACTTGGCCTTTGCACATGCTCTGTTGACAACATGTAAAGAGGAGCCCTGGGTACCTGAGTGAATCCGGATACGTGTGGATGCGAATATTTTCTAATCCGCAACAAAAAAGTTGCAGATTCAAAAATATCCAGATACGTGTGGACGGGGCCTTGAACACGTACATTATAGACATTATAGACATTGTGATTGTAGAAAGACGTGTCGTCAAACATGCCTAGACAGTAAATGCAAGTGTAAACAGCTGTTTGTTACATTAAATGTAATCTAAATTTTAGATGTGATCACAATGTAGATCTATAGTGGTCAGACATGATATAACTTTTCTGGAATGAAGTTTGTGGTCTTACGATGCCATTCACAATACCTTTGTCCCAGTGACAAATTAAAAGGTTCACAGTAAAAGGTTGAATGTGTTTAGTGTGGTCGATCTGATAAGGATACTCTCTACTGTTATTGGCGACTAATGTTAGATAAGCTGACAGAGAAACTGCAAAACTATGAAACTTTTTGCCAGTTGATGGTGATGCATGTACTGTATACATGTATGTCGGTTTAGAGCAGTTTTATATTGAGTGTCATGAAAGTAATCACTCTTCACAACAGACGCAGACATTCCAATGAACCAATCAGAACTCGGAGCAAATACGTGTAGCCGGCACCAAGCGCGGGAAAACGTGCGCGGGCAACTTAGTCACGATTGCTTTTGGTTTTATTTCTGATTAGTTGATAAAATGATGCGAAATTTTTAAGCCAATCACAAGATGTAGTAAGTCGTGATCGCTGTAGCTAAGTCATGATGTTATAATTGGTTGTAAAGGACTTTGGAAAAGCTATTCAGTTCTTAATCTCGGTAGTTTTTGTTCTAATTTTCGTTGGTCTTGGTTCATTCAGTCACTGTCTGTATCAGTCAATCAGTGTGAAATAAACTGCATAGTCTTTATGAGCATGCTATACGCAGTCTTAGTTGTAACTAAATGTATCAATCATGCAGTGTGAAATATACAGTGTACATGTACTTTATGAGCATGCTCAGTATGATTAAATGTATCAATCATGCAATGTGAAATAAACAGCGTACTTTATGAGCATGCTATACACAGTCTTTGTTGTAACTAAATGTATCAATCATGCAGTGTGAAATAAACAGTGTACTTTATGAGTATTCTATACACAGTCTTAGATGTAACTAAATGTATCAATCATGCAGTGTGAAATATACAGTGTACATGTACTTTATGAGCATGCTCAGTATGATTAAATGTATCAATCATGCAGTGTGAAATAAACAGCGTACTTTATGAGCATGCTATACACAGTCTTTGTTGTAACTAAATGTATCAATCATGCAGTGTGAAATAAACAGTGTACTTTATGAGCATGCTATACACAGTCTTAGTTGTAACTAAATGTATCAATCATGCAGTGTGAAATATACAGTGTACTTTATGAGCATGCTATACACAGTCTTAGATGTAACTAAATGTATCAATCATGCAGTGTGAAATATACAGTGTACTTTATGAGCATGCTATACACATTCTTAGTTGTAACTAAATGTATCAATCATGCAGTGTGAAATATACAGTGTACTTTATGAGCATGCTATACACAGTCTTAGATATAACTAAATGTATCAATCATACAGTGTGAAATATACAGTGTACTTTATGAGCATGCTATACACAGTCTTAGATGTAACTAAATGTAACAATCATACAGTGTGAAATATACAGTGTACTTTATGAGCATGCTATACACAGTCTTTGTTGTAACTAAATGTATCAATCATGCAGTGTGAAATATACAGTGTACTTTATGAGTATGCTATACACAGTCTAAGTTGTAACTAAATGTATCAATCATGCAGTGTGAAATATACAGCGTACTTTATGAGCATGCTATATGCAGTCTGTTGTAACTAAATGTATCAATCATGCAGTATGAAATATACAGTGTACTTTATTAGCATGCTATACACAGTCTTAGTTGTAACTAAATGTATCAATCACGCAGTGTGAAATATACAGTGTACTTTATGAGCATGCTATACACAGTCTTAGATGTAACTAAATGTATCAATCATGCAGTGTGAAATATACATGTACAGTGTACTTTATGAGCATGCTATACACAGTCTAAGTTGTAACTAAATGTATCAATCACGCAGTGTGAAATATACAGTGTACTTTATGAGCATGCTATACACAGTCTGTTGTAACTAAATGTATCAGTCATGCAGTGTGAAATATACAGTGTACTTTATGAGCATGCTATACACAGTCGTAGTTGTAACTAAATGTATCAATCACGCAGTGTGAAATATACAGTGTACTTTATGAGCATGCTATACACAGTCTGTTGTAACTAAATGTATCAGTCATGCAGTGTGAAATATACAGTGTACTTTATGAGCATGCTATACACAGTCTTAGATGTAACTAAATGTATCAATCATGCAGTGTGAAATATACAGTGTACTTTATGAGCATGCTATACACAGTCTTAGTTGTAACTAAATGTATCAATCATACAGTGTGAAATATACAGTGTACTTTATGAGCATGCTATACACAGTCTTAGTTGTAACTAAATGTATCAATCATGCAGTGTGAAATATACAGTCGCTTTATGAGCATGCTATACACATTCTTAGTTGTAACTATCGGTTTATTCTTTTTCTTAACAGAAAAGCACGACTCTGGTAACTTGTACTTCTGCTTCAGGTGGCTGCTGATTTGCTTCAAGCGTGAATTCTTCTTTCCAGATATTATGACACTCTGGGAGGTACGGTACATAATTCATCTTCCCTTAAACATTGATTATCCTATGCGTGAATGTTGTTTGCCTTCGACTTTGTCAATTCTCATACACTCAAAGTTGATTCTCCTACACTCAAAGTTGATTCTCCTACACTCAAAGTTGATTCTCCTACGTGTACACTCAAAGTAGTTGATTCTCGTACACTAAAAGTCCATTCCCCTACACTCAAAGTTGATTGTCCTACACTCCGTCGATTCTCCTACACCCAAAGTTGATTCTCCTACACTCAAAGTTGATTCTCCTACACTCAAAGTCGATTCTCATACACTCAAAGTTGATTCTCCTACACTCAAAGTCGATTCTCCAAGTAAGATATAATTCATGGCTATTGTTTTTCAGACGCTGTGGTCACAAAGATTGTCGCCGAATTATCACTTGATTGTCTGTTTAGCCATCTTGGACAAACATCGCCATGTTATTATGGAGAATGAGTTTGGATTTACTGACATTCTCAAGGTAAGTGAAACATCAAAGCAGTTATAGCGGAGCTCTCGCAGGCCGAAGGCCCGCTCGCGGAGTTCCATACTCAGAACCTATGCCCGTCGTTTTTCATGGTCATGGCTAGCGGAATATTTCGCGGGGGCGTCCGTGCGTGTGTCCGCCCGTGCGTATGACGTCGCGTGAAATTCGGATCTTAACAATTTTGAAACCAAAGCGAGGCTTTGCTTTTCGCACGGCTACACTGCCGATGTCACGTCAGCTGCAGTAAACACTTTTGTTGGATCTTTTGCTGCGTTTAGCGGAGAAAACTGTTTGCAAATTAAATTTGTTTTTCCCTGCATGTTTTCGCGGTTTGCTACTAAAGACAGGGATACTAATTAAGGTGATTCCCTAGAAATAAAAGTTGACATAATATTTTCTTTAAACTTTCCCTGGTTGTTTCCCACAATATAGTGATCAGAAATCTGGAATAAAAA
>JAJGOT010000363.1:537500-585000 GCA_022457155.1 Cladopsammia gracilis
GGAAGGATGAAATAACTGATACATTAATTCTACTATTTGCTCACACACAGAACGTTTCTACATCGCGATGATGAAGTTAGTTAGTTTGTTCTGGAAGGAAGACGAAACCAAAAGGGGCAAAACTGTACGGATATTTACAATTTACAGTTTACATTTACATGCACAGTTCACGCCATGCAGTTCTCGCCATACAGTTCTACCGCTCATATTGCAGTTCTCCTATGTAAATATCCATACACTTCTACCGCTCAAATTATGGCTCGCCTATGTAAAATATCCATACACTTCTACCGCTCATATTGCATATTGCGGCTCGCCTATGTAAATATCCATGCAGTTCTACCGCTCATATTGCATATTGCGGCTCTCCTACAAGTTTAAGTTGTTAGTCCATTAGTTTTATCATGGCCATTCGTAGCAAAAACCACTTGCTTAAAGTATCCGTGAAATAATATTAAGTTGCTTTTATATTAATGCAATGCACAAATTCCCTGACGACAAGAGTAAGATAATGCTCAACTACCTGTTGCTATTCGAGGGGGGGGAGGGGGGGGGGGGGGATTTGAGGGGAGGGTTTTTTTCCTAAAACTGATCTGTTAAAGCAATTGTTGATGCTCGGCAGAACTAACCACATTACTGTCCAAACGACTTCAAGATTTCGCATCACTAATGTGCAAAGTCAAGAATGGTGTCTAGAAAACTAAGACCTAAGACCTAGAAAACTAAGACCCTGTCTTATATATAAATCATGAAATATCTTATATAAAATCCCGCCACTTGCCAATAGTGTATTTTTGTACCGATGTCATGCGATAATGGTTTTCGGATTTAAAAGATCAATTTGTCCTTCTGCTAATAAAATTCATGGTTTTCGCACGGCATGAAAGCGAATAACAAATATTCCGTTATAAAGGTTAAGATTATTGGGCAGTTTGTACACGCGCGTCAAACCTGGAAAACGTCAAGAGAGTTAGAATTAAGGGCCCAAAATTGTCGTGTTTTTATTTCGGTCTCTTTTAGAGCTAAAAAGTCTTCGAACGATGTTGATTTAATAGCTCGTTATTGTGTTATTTGGGTTTCACGTAAAATCGCAGCTTCGCTGCTCTCGCTACCTCGCGCTTCAATTGTAGGGCGTGCTCGCAGGCTAATGTTTAATAAACAGATGTTGTCCTTAACCAGTTTAGTTTTTACTTTTGGTTACGAGACGTAAAGCGATGCTTGATTTCGGCGGGAGCCTCCGAGTTGAAATGCGTCCTTTATTTGCGGTTTAGTAATTTGCAAAATGATCCCATGCCGCGGTTTCTGTGTACAAAAACAATAATTATTGTATGCGCCTGATTGAAACTGCGATTGGTTGCAACTTTTCTAGGTCTTAGGTCTTAGGTCTTAGGTCTTAGTTTTCTAGACACCTTAGAAACCGGGTTAAGCTCCGGCCGTGTGGGCCATCGTGGCCCGTGTGCGACTTTACCTTTCTAGACACCCCAGCCCGGGTCGAATGGGCGGTGTCCATAAAATGTCTGTGGTTTATTTACATCCGACTTTTCCCTTTAGAAAAGTCCTAGAAAGACTGAATTTACACTACAGGTATTTTACAGTTAGCTATGGGAAGCATTCTCATAGATACGTAGGGACCTATATATGGAACATCAGTTCTGCCTGACAATTTGAGGAAACTTCCCTCTATCCAGACATTCAAATGATAGATCTGTAATAAAGAACTTAACTATTTACAAGACGAAGACTATCGTAAAAAAGTTCTGTACCCTCTATCATAGAGATAATGTATAAATAATTTTACTTGTATCTTTTAGTGTTCAGTTTCTTAGGGCCTGTTTATACGGTCTCGGGTACCCGAGACAACCCTTCCCCCCCGAGACAACTTTGCCGAGTGTTTATATAAGAAATGTTGTCCGTGCTGACCGAGTCAAAGTTGACCCTACTTAAATATTCACAACGCTGCGTAAATATTCAAATCTAAATACAGCTATCGTATCCCTGTTGTTTTGACTTTGTTTCATTCATTCGATCACTGTGGGTTTTGCTGATTTACATTTTACTTCTTTAATGCGAATTTGAGTTCTTAAACCTAAAAACTTGGCTTTCCGTGACACGCAGAACGCCGTGAGTTGTCCCGGGTAGGCGAGCCAAAGTATTGTCTCGCCTGCCAGGGTTACCCTACCTGCCGAGGCGCCGCCCAACCGAGTGTGCTTTGTACACCAAAATTTGTACAGTTTGGCAAACATGTATCAAAGTTTATATCAGACCCTAGACTGCGAGCAGTCTCTCTTTTTCCGCTAAAGTCAGTAGGGACGAACGCAAAAAAATAGCGTGATGAGCGAGCGGCGAAGCCGCGAGCCGCGAGTAACGCGGGCGCTACTCGCTACTCGCGGCTTCGCCGCTCGCCGCTTGCTCATCACGCTATTTTTTTTTGCGTTCGTCCCTACTGACTTTAGCGGAAAAAGAGAGACTGCTCGCAGTCTAATCAGACCCCTGTCAAACTAACACACAAACAAAACAAACAACTTAAATTTAGTAACTTTTTTTCGTAGGTTCTTTAAGGATGCATTCACCAAACAAGAAAGGTAGCATTAAAAAGATCGTGGATTTCTTTTCTTTTCGTAGGAAAAGAGGTAATTTCATTTAATTTATAATCAAGGATACAATATACATGAGCGTTTACAGCGTATATAGCGTGCTTACTTGAATTTTGCATCCACAGCATTTATTGATTTCTGGTAAAACAGTACTGCACTTTGTATATCAAAAAAATATCTTCCAACAGTAGTATGTGAGATTAAGCTAACATACAAATGGAGTAACCCTTAAAAATTATTGGCTGTTGCATAATACCAACAGAATCTATTTGATCAATAAAAATAACGCCACTGTTCTGGGGGCCATTTTCGCTGTTTCCTTTCACCCATTGTCAATGGGGGTATATATATTGGGCCGTGAATATGAAACCTTACACATAGGATCCCATAAGATATAAGTTTCTAATTTAAAAACAGCTGGCTTTACTTTGCAAACTTCACATTGCGAATGAAGGAAACGTCAACAACAACAACAACAACAACAACAACAACAACAACAACAACAACGTTTTATTTCAAGTTAAGTATCGGTTTACAAAGCTTGTGCCCTCAATTAGCAAGGGCTATTCGAGGCGGGCACAGGAGAAAAATAATTTTTTTTTGTTTATCAGGTCATGATGATGTTGATGGAGATGAAACGACAACATTGGAAATCAAGGAAGGTTGGTTTCACTGTTGCAAAAACTAACTTGAGTGTTTTGAAACGTTTACAAAATGAGGAAATGAAGAGGTTGTTAATTTTTTTTTCTGTTCTGGGAAATATTGGCCTGAGGTCGTGTTAGTATGAAACCAGCCCAGCCACATGCGTTCAAAAACGACCAAGGGCCAAGAATTTTGCAGTACTGTACCAGCCAGATACGTACCATCTCGCTCACTTAGATCTTAGTCAAGAGGTTTTTGAAGGTTCGACGGTGTAATTCTAAGCCGTATGGCGACAGATCTTTTTCTCTAACTGCACCAAGGCTTTAAAATGATTTACCTGAACATTTTAGACTCTTAAACGACCTTCCTTCATTTAAATGTGGCCTTAAAACGTATTTATTTAGTCAAATATATAACTGATATTTTTTTACTGAGGACATTTTTCTTGCTTTAATAGCATTATATATAGTTTAGAATGGTTAAAAGCGCCTTAGAACTTTTCACCACTTTCTTCCATCGGTTGAAACTTTCCTTTGGTAATTCCGCTGATCAGTGCATAAGGCTTGGCATGCGCATATATTTTGCTCGTTGCAAATCGGCGATAGGCAATGGTAACCTGCTTTTGCACGAGTTTACTTGTAGGAGCTGTTGATCCTATATAAGCACTGATCCTGTATATAAGCACTGAAGAAGCCCGAAGGGCGAAACGTCTGCTATTAAACTTCAGGACATGTGAAGAGTTCCCTTCTCGCTTTTGTTTACACAATTTATCCTTATTAAGCGCAAGCGTCCAGTATCCTTGGAACCTTTTCACAAGTGGCATCTTATATAAAGTGTAATTTTCGGGCCGAGGCTGAGCTGGGACTGGACGTTATTATTTTTGAGCCTGTAAATGGTACTGAGTATTTCAGTATATCATAGTATTTGTTCTGAATATCAAGGAAGAAATGTAAATGGTATTGAGTATTTCAGTATATCATAGTATTTGTTCTGAATATCAAGGAAGAAATGTAAATGGTATTGAGTATTTCAGTATATCATAGTATTTGTTCTGAATATCAAGGGAGAAATGTAAATGGTACTGAGTATTTCAGTATATCATAGTATTTGTTCTGAATATCAAGGGAGAAATGTAAATGGTACTGTTCAGTATATCATAGTATTTGTTCTGAATATCAAGGGAGAAATGTAAATGGTACTGTTCAGTATATCATAGTATTTGTTCTGAATATCAAGGGAGAAATGTAAATGGTACTGTTCAGTATATCATAGTATTTGTTCTGAATATCAAGGGAGAAATGTAAATGGTATTGTTCAGTATATCATAGTATTTGTTCTGAATATCAAGGGAGAAATGTAGGCGAAATCTACAAATTTGCTAATTATTAGACATACTTCACTACTATAAAACTGAAAAAAGACTTGTATACGTTTATAGCTCATTGTTAACATGGTAAATAGAAACGCTCTTAACTAAATCTCACCCTGGATACGTTCGCAGCCCGTTCTTAAAATTCTGGCCAATCTCAGCCCAAACGTTATTATAAATGTTTTTATATAAAAAAGAGTGGAGGCCGTGATCGGCATTTCAGTTGACTGTAAGTGCGCTAAGCCAATATACAGTCAAACCTATATATAACGGCCCTGTATATAGCGGTCACCCTGTATATAACGGTCACCAAACAACTTCCCGAAAATCGTGCCTTTCATTTACTGTAAAGTTTGCCTGTATATAGCGGTCACGTGTATATAACGGACGCGGTCACCCTTTAGACTTCCCGAATCCACAATTTCATTATTTTTTACCTGTACATAATGGTACTGAAAATACAAAACTGAATGCAAGGCTGGCACTACGGCAAAGGGCAGATTTATTAATGGCCAATATTTCGACTAATTGTACTAGTCTTCCTCAGGGCCAGGGCTATACTGAAAGAAAATATTGTAACGGCTCCTCAAATTTGAAAATTACATGGTTATAAATGATTGGCTAATACATGACATGTAGACAGCGCACTTGTAAACATAAGATAAAAATAATATATGACATATATAGTGTATGATACAAAACTATGTTCAGCGTTCATGTATGAACCCAAGGGTATCAATAAGCGCGAGGAATTGTAAACCCCCCTATTTTATATTTATAGTACATGTCACCTTTTATTACTTATCTTGTATTATTTGAATTTTGTAACGTTTTTGCTTGTAACCTTATATTCCATTGTTTCTTGGTTATTTGAATTGTACCCTGAAGTACCCTGAAGAAGTCAGGCCGTGCCTGACGAAATATTGGAAATATACAATTTTTTTCCCAACTGTACAGTCAGCCTTTCTTATATTGTTTATTACTTCAGTCGTAAATTTGCTGATTAGATCCTCCAGGATCCGGTACCTTTGCAGTTGTCCGTTGGCTCTTGCCATTGACATAACGGTCACCAAATTGGATTACGATCAAACCATTAGCCAATCATGACAAGCTTTATTCAACAGCTCATTAAATTGTAGCTACCAGGGCAGGGGTCGCACACAAATACAAATATTAAACGAAATACAACTACAAATGCATGTCAAATACATGTTATCGCCTGCGTCCGACACATGGTTGCGAGAAAAAGTGCCGATGTTCTGCTGTCGGAAGCGGGTCATATCGCTTTCAAACAAAACGGTAGTTTCTTTCTTCGAACTAACATCCGTATTTTCCGTACCAAACTCTATTCACTTTCGAATTTTGCGTAGTTCCTTGATTATTACACTCTACTTGTCATGTTGACAGCTGTTGTTTTGTAAACCATGATAGCGCTCCGCGTCAAATTCCTCTTCTATCAGACATTTTATTTCTATATTATTTTTATTTTCTTCCACGGACATTTGAGGGGCCTTTAACTCGTATTTTGAGCGTTGCTGTTAATTGTTATTGTCAATAAAATGTAAATTGATTGATTATTTCCATATTAAAACGTTATTTATTAACTTCCAGTAGAGTTTAAAGGAAACCTGTATATAGCGGTCACCCTTGGGAAATGGCCATGTGACCGTTATATACAGGTTAATTTGACTGTATCTTGCATAGTGAATTAGGGAGAAATACAAATTTTGGTCTTAAAATGGTTGGGAAAAATCTCATATTTTGGTCTAAAAATAAGTAAGAGTTTCAAGAAACGGACGTCACACTACCACAAACATGTTTGAGGGGTATCCCGCTCCGGTGTAATGACCCTTCTGTTCAACCGCATATTGGACTTTACCGGGTGATATACACTAAATCATTGTTCTATTTTTACTAGGAAAGCCACAAATTATAATGCGATTTCGGTTTTTATATCCTCAGGGGAACGTAAGCTAAAGGAGCTTATAGATCCAGCTGAAAATCACACTGTCGACGAAATTTTTAATAGGGTCACGGTGGAAAATTTGTGCTCCTGCCAGGACCCCATACACATGGCTTTTGAGGTACACAAATTATATACACTTGTAAAGATCAAAGTGTTACTAATACACAATACACACATATACGTACATACATACATAATCAACGGTCAGAACAAGAAAGAAGTTTTTTTTATTGACGAAACAATCAATTAAATTCTGGAAGGCGCCAGTTGCCGGTTCAACTAACAATGTGTGAGTAATAGCTTTTTGACTTAATAATAAAGTGAAGCAGCGTCGATTTTTATAGTTTCTCTTAGGGATTTAAGAACATATTAACGTTCAATTTTATCATAAAATTAAATTCTAAATCTGGCCCTTGTCTCATACATAAGTTTATTTAATAAAGAACACATTTTAAAATGAAAATCAGCGGCAACGCTTCGTTGTCTTCATGACAGCATTGTCAAGTTTGACCACTGCTGCCATGAAGGCAGTTAAACGTTGTTCGCTACTTTTATCGCTAAATTTCATTTTAGCTTTCACTGAAAATTTGTTTTTGAAAATGATGACATTGGTTAACATTAGTATTACTATTGGTTCAAGGTTAATTACACACTGCGGCAGTTCGCTAAGAATTACACGGAGAACACAGCATTACTCAACAAGCTTGCAGACCAGACCGAAGACTTTGCTGTGAAGCTAATCGATCAAGTTAATTCCAAGGAGCAGTTGGTAATTCGCGATGAGCCCAAAAATATAGATCGTCATGCCTCACTGCTGAGTGATATGACGGACGATGCAATTACACACTCACAAAAGAAGGTAGGAAGTTTTCTTTCAAAAAAATGCCATTAACGATCACATGGATCTCAGTATAATACCGAGTAAATAAACTTAAATGGAAGAGCTAAAGCTTTATTAAGTTGGTCGTTTCAATAGATGGGAACGTTTCCACGTCATGAAAATGCAAGTTTTTTTTTCTGGGTGACTTGACCTTACCGGTCCTTTTCGCACGGCTGGCTTATAATGACGGATATCCGGTTTTTGTTCATTCAGTGTAAGTCACCGGTATCCAGTACAACGTAAGCAAAACAACGTTACGGAAGTGTCACCGCGACACCATCCTCAATCCACTTCACTTCAGTACTGGACTACTGTAGATTATGGAATGTATAAATTAAACGCAGCCACGATATACCTTTTCATAGGAAACAAGAGGCTCCAAGTAGCGTATACTCATGCGCATGCGTAAGAAAGTTTTATGATACATTTTAAACAAGATATGAAGATGTCCGACACGGAGAAGAGTTGCTCCTTTCATTCAGTCATCGTTCCTGCAAACCATGTTGTTTACTATCGAATGTTTTGTAAATGAAGGCTGTACCAAAATGATAGAAGCCAGTGATTCGGCTAAGTCTTATATACCAGACGTGAACATTAGTAAAGTAAGTAGGGTTGTAGGAGACGCTGTCGTGACACTTCTGTGACGCTGTTTTGCCGGAAGTGAGAGTAGCGGGAAGTAACCAAACCGGAAGTATAAAGGGCAAAGCTATGGAACGGAAATGCACAATTTAAAATATGCGTGCAGAAATTTGCATGCAAAATCGTGACACAAAAAATAGAATAATAATAACAAGAAAAACGGAGCCGAAACCTTACCTCACGCCGCTTCGCGCATGAGTAATTAACGATGCATGTTATTAACGCGAATTTAAAAAATTCGCGTTAATTTTATGCACCTTAATTTAGGTCATTGTTAATTAAAATCACACCATTTGACAGCATCGTTATTTTAGACACCTTTATTTCCAGCAAAGTTTTTTTATTCACGTCATCTTTGTCTTCTTCCGAGTCAGTCGACACATCGACGCTTTAATGTCAATTTTAAAATATCTTTAGATTGGTCAATGTACCGATCGCTATATTCTACTGGATAGCTCACTTCATCTACTTTCGCCTACAAAATATCCATCGCTCTTCTGTCTTCCCGTTTTACAGGTTAAACCTCGAGATCTGTTGTTAGACGTTGTTGTAGTCTTTTGAAAAGCGCAGCCTGCTTATTACGCATCAAATTCGCGTTAATTAACTCCCTGTTAACATATACCACATGAGTATTCGCGTTAATAAAATGCATGCAAACATAACTTTTCAAAAATTCGCGTTAATTTTATAACGCGTAGATTTTGTTCGCGTTGTTAAAATGCTTCGTTATATTCCTATAATAAGGCAAGTATACATTCTGTGACGAAATGGCCCACTTTTGAAGCCTCATGGCCTAATTATAATGCTTTTCCTGGGTTACTCGCCCGAGATCTTTTCGAGCGGCCGACACAAAACACCGGGTATCCGGCATCCAGTTCTCTCATTTCACACAATGTATATTTATCTCACGCATCGTTTTCGAAGCAAAATTTGCTTTATTTGAACTTTAACAAATGACAAATAAGTCCAAACGGCACACTTGTGAAGCCGTAACCGGCTACTGGTTTGTTTGTAATCTGATTGGCTTTTCTAATCTTCTGTTGCAGTTCGTGTCCCACCCATTGTTGCACAAAAGGCTCAAAATGAGATGGAAACTTGGATTGCCTGAAGTTTTGAAGCGTCACAGCATACTTAACAGCGTACTTCTGCTTTTGCTAATTTTGTTGGACACAGTTTTGACTCCATTTCTTCTTCCGATCATAGGATTCGCCTTCTTCATGGATCAAAGGAAGGTAGAGTGATATTTACTTTTTACAAAGCATATTTTCAAATTTTCCCTTAAGCCATTCCTTGGCTTAATTTTTTTCGAGCAGCATCTGGGTTTTTGCACTTTGATTCAATAAATTCTCCATTAGGCCCATACCCAGTGAAATGCTCGTTTCTATCGCAACAATTATACAGCAGCATTAATACAACATTAATACAACGTTAATATGATCGAGAAGAAGGAGAGAGTTGAAGAGGAAGGTGATTAACCCTTTGTATCCTGGCCTTCTTTAATGTTCCCCCGCCTGGTTACCCATCAAATGAAACCTTAAGAGTCCCTCTTTCAAAATAAAATAATAAACCTTGAGTGGAATTGACCAAAACATTTTTCAAAGGAAAACAAATTAGCAATAAAGACAAATTTTCATTGCAAAAAAATACAATCTATTAAAGGAAATGTTCTGTAACATTCACATGACATTGAATGACTACAAGACGAACTAAATCTATTACTAGATTTATTTAGCTTTCATTTGACACCTCAGGCTCAATTCCAGGTCAACTATGAGACCTACAAGCAGTAAGCACAAACCATACACTCTGGTCGTTATAATGAATATGGCGGACAATGTCAGTCTGAGAGTGTCCATGAAATTTCCATGTACATAGCACAAACGTTAAAACGACTTTGAATATCAAGTGCAAGAATGAAGGGGTGATTTGTTTGGTAACATTCTCGCCATTTTCAGCCAACACAACAGAAGCCAAACACGAATACCTCATAAGGTCAAGGTCGTTTTCATTCCAATATGAAGAAAATTCAATTTATAGACTGATTTTTGTTCATCATCTCCTCCGATCGAGTAGTTCCACTTCGTCACAACTTTTGTATTACTTTCTTTAAGCAAATTTGGCAAAATCTCTTGAATTGCTGGATCTTCGTGTCCTAATCCTTCTTCTGACATTTTTTTAATTGGCTGATTCCATCGTTTTCCAAACGTTTCTTCGCTGAAAATCACCTTCAAAAGCTCGCCATTAGCGAAACCTCCGAACCAATACAAGCCATGTGGTTTTGGGGGTCTCAATTAGCAATCGTATAAGCCCCTCTATTCTTGTAGGAATAAATTACGCATCATGCGTAACTAGGATACAAAGAGTTAATACATGAAATAAAATTGAGTAGGAGAAGTAATAGAATGTGAAGGACTAAGAGGAGGTCAATTATAGATGAAACTGAAAAGAGGAGGGGAAAAGAGAAATACCTTGATGAGATATGGGGAGTTATTATTTGGTAATACAACAGAGATTAGACCGGCCTTGCCTTGTCCTTATTTAATTAATACTGAGATAATCTATTATTTGTATTGCACAAGAAGACCGAGATGTGTAATATGCTGATGTGTAATATTCCGAGGAAATTAGGGATAATAAAAGGGAATCATTGTCAAGGAGTTACTCTACATTTGTGTTACTTATAATTTTGTTATAGGTGACCCCCTCATTTTTTGCATTTCTGACACGAACAACTCATAACCTAGCTGTAGCAAAAGTTTAATAAATAAATCAATGTTAGAAGATTTTCGCGCGAACGTCCTTAAAATGTATGAGCGTTTCGTCGGGACATACAAAACTGTCCGTAATAAGTGGGTGTCCGTAATCCTGGGTTCCACTGTATTTCATTAAACGTTGTGAATTGTGAATTGGTACATTCCAAGACCGCAAAGAAATTGTGGGTTCACATGCAGAACATATTTCAAAATACTTTTCACAGGACATTATGCCGGCTCCAATTCCCCAAACAGCGATGACCTTAGGTGGCGAGATTTGGTTCGTAGAGTTTTTACGCATTAAACTGGAAGAAACCACGAGGCTGCTTTAAATTTCGCGCTGTTTCTGTGCCGAATCAAAAAACAGTAAATGGCTTGGAGACATTCAAATATTTATATGCGATGCTAAACAGCATCAGCACAGCGTTGAAACAGGCTAAAATAATTTAAAATACTCTGCTGGTCGAGTTTGAAATATCAGACAGGAGCTTTCGCAAAGGCTGCCATGTCTCAGAGTAATACGGCCACATGAAGAAATGCAAAAAATTTACTTCAAATATATCTTGTGTGAGAGTTGTTTTTGGCGTGGCTTATACTCCTTGCCCTCGACGCACCGACTCAAATGTTTCACTTTGGCACCGAAACGCCAGGCAATACGGATTTAGGTAAGATGAACTGTACCCACAATACCTTTTAGTCTTGGAATGTACAAACGCACAATTCTTCAGACAACGTTTATTTTAATAGCTGTCTATAAATATCATTAATTGGTAACCGGGCTTCATTTTATTTAATTTGATTTGTAATTATACTTGTTACAAGCTAATCGGACTTCTCGGTTGTCCGAATTTGTTCACCACTCGTAAGATTACAGACCGAATTGAACTCCACTGAGTCTTGTGACCGTTATAAAAATATATACGTATTACATTTTAGTTATATTTTTTTGTGTTTCGTTTGTATTTCAGTATCGAAGACGTTTAATAAAGGCTAAAAAACAAAAAACGCCAAGAAAGCTCCCGTGTAGAAATCCGTCAGTTCCGGAAAACAATGCAGTTGCAGTAGATGAGGAGATTGAGTATTCCGGAACAACATCTGCTAAGCCCGTCACTACTGCAAAATCACCCTGGAATGTCTTCGGTATTTATTATAAAACTTTTTAGGGGTTGAAATGCTTAAACAATATGATTAACAAATAGGCAAGATTGACCGATTAAAGAACCTTCTTAGTGAAGAGCTGGCTAATTATCCAAACAAACAGTCGTTCAGAATACAATGACAGCGTTTTTTTTTTTGTTTAGCAAACTAATTAGCGTTTGATTCTAAATTTTATTTGATTAATAATGAAGAAATAAAAAACGCGCCGAGTGCATTATTGAGTTATATAAGCACGCGGGAATTTTTAAGAACACGAGAGAAGTGCAGAGAAGCACGAGCCAAAGGCGAGTGCTTCTCGCACTTCTCGAGTGTTCTTAAAAATTCTCAAGTGCTTATATAACTCAACAATGCACGAGGAACAAGTTTTTTTATTTCTTTTATAAAATCAGAACGGTTATAATGAACCTTACGTCACGCGGTGCTTTATCGAGTTATAATGAACTCGGTTTAACCAATCATAGCGCGCGCATTTCCTTGAGCTTTTTATAACAACAAAAATAACAAGAACAACAACAACAACAACAAATAATAATAATAATAATAATAATAATAATAATAATAATAGTTTAAGAATTTATATTACACTTTTTACACAATCAAAGGACTCTAAGAGCCATCTCGTGAATACGAAACAACGTAAGGTTAGTTTTAGTTGTTCTTGATTTTAGCAGCGTCACCACGGTAAATAACTTTAAACGATGAAAACATCCTAGCGTGACATAAATATGCATTGTGTGAAAGGAGACAACTGGATGACCTAATACACTGGGGAATTACCAACAAAGGTTTACAGCCGGGTGAGCGAGCGATGATAGCGATCGAGATTGGTTTTAATTTTCCATACCGAGTTTGATGTCAAAGAATTGAAGGGTAAACAGATTTAAAACGACCGAAACATCTTAGCGTGACATAAATATGCATTCTGGGACGAGACTTGTGAATGACGAAATACACTGGGGAATTACAAAAAAGTTTACAGCCGATGGAGCCATCAAGTGCTAATTTGCATATCTTTCCACGTTTACAATATTTCGTTCAACGCTTCGCGTATTCACGAGATAATAAGCGTACAGTTGAACACCTATTAAGAGGCCAACTTCTTTTAAGCGGCCATTGATCAAAGCCATGAATTTATTGTCACTATACTGAAAACAAGAACTCTGCGAGTATTATAATCGGGTTGTTAAGGATATCTTCACTCCTTTCACTTCAAAATTCGAACAGTTACGTCCCAAATACAAATTTTCAAAATACTCTACTAACTCTTCAAAAGAACTAACTTTAATCAATACACACGTCCCACATGGATCATTCATTCCTGTACGATCTCTACTATGTAAATCAAACACTTTGAATACACCATCCCTTGTCTCAATTAAAGGCTCCTGTGAGCAAACTCGTGGATACGAAATGTTCGGACCTTCCCCTCTCCTAGACGGTTTACTTCACCAACCCCCCACCCCCTGCATCCAACTCACCACCCTCCCCTCCCTCCAACACCGTTCCCATGGGTAAGACAGGTGACCATTATATATCGCGGGTTCAATGTTAACAGCCCATCGATTGAGCGAGTTGGATGGAGTGAAATTTTGTTACACTGCTGTAATTCATCCAACGCTTCGCGTATTCACGAGTTAACCCTTTAAGCACTAATATCAAAGTTTAAATTCTCATTTGTAGTCCCTATACATTTCCAATAGAAGTAGTGGGAAGAAATTGTTTGGATATCAAGAGAACTCATCTTGTGTGATCATGTCCGTAATTCTCATGACCTTTTTGATTGATAAGGAATGATAGTAGTAGTTTCCATTGGAAAGTGAAGTGCTGCGAGTAAAGCTTATGCAGAAGAAGACTTGTTTTGGGCTATCTCGTTAATTGCATGTACTTTGGATAGTGAACAGATTAGCGACTTGATCTATTTTGCCATTGGATTAACTCGGCTATTCAAGCGACCCCAAGTCCCAAGTGCATTTGTCACGCAAAATTTATGTGTAAAATTCTTTCTGAACTTTATGTTTACTAATTGTTAAAATAAATCTTGAATGAAACTAAGTTAAAGACAGCAGTGAAAGTTATGTAGCAGAAAAACAAATTTTACATAGTTAATTGTCGGTAAAAAGTGGAATGGCCTACCTTGCGAGGCTAGGTGCGCGGAGTCCCTCGGGTCGTTCAAACGCGCAATCAGTAAAGCTCTCTAAGGCACGGCATTCACGGAAAGCAGTGGATGATAGAAGGTGTCCCGCTTTGTCTCGTTCAATACACGCCGTAAAAATCACTTTATGGCCAGAATCAGGCCGGATTCACGCTATGTCAGGCTATAATTTTTTATAATTTCAAATTGCTCCAAAACGACCCCGAAACTGGCAGAATTTTTTCACAACCCCCACTAATTTCATTCAAACGTGACAAAAATATAGGCAACTTTCTAGTTACGAGTACACTGAAATCTGACGATGAACCGGGAACATTTAAATGCGCACGCACACGATGCAACACTTGTCCTTTCATTCACAACACCAACAAAATAACGGGACCTAAACGATCTATTAAAATCACTGATCGTTTTACATGCACCTCCGTAAATGTTATCTACTGCATAACATGTACTTTTTGCAAAAAGATATACATTGGCGAAACAGGGAGGAGACTGGGCGACCGTTTTCGAGAACATTTCCGAGACGTTGAAAAAAATGACAAAGACGCATCCAAACCAGTCGCGCGTCATTTCAATCTTGCTAACCATTCTAAGCAACACATGACAATCTGTGGCGTTTCCCTACACCAGGGCAACACAGAAAGCCGTAAAAACTTAGAACAAAAAATCATCTTTCGAATCGGCACTCTCAAACCCCACGGAATTAACGAACGCTTTTCATTCAACTAATTTACATTTGTTTTTCACGTCACAAAATTTCCACCAATGGCGGAGCTCCTCCTACTATATAAAACCACACACTACCCACAATCCTTTGATTCGCTCCGACGAAGGGCTAGCGCTCGAAACGTCAGCTTTCTCGAATCTTTCTACGGTGGCTAATTTACCTTATCGACTCAGTCGATAAAACCAAATTCTTATAATTTTTCGTACGGGTTTCACCCTTTTTAAGCCATTAATATGCAGCTACTAGAAATAAGTGTCTTTAAACGCTCACAAGACGATTCACCCTTCATCCTTTCCTCCCACACCGCTATTAACAAATAACTTTTACACAAACAACCTTTTAATCAATTTATTAGCCTACGCATATCCCCATTTACTTCTCGTAGCCTACACCACCTATTAATTTATCTACTCTCAAATCTTCAAAATCGGGGGGGGGGGGGGGGGGGAGGTCCCATATCAAATTTAGAAATAGTAGCTCTTAGGGATAAAACTTCTTTTCAGCTATGCCCATCTAACGAGATTCTCAAACAGCACCCCCGTCATTTTTATATGGGAGTCCCCCCCCCCCGGAGTGTCAATAAGTGACCACGAAATTCCCACACTCGCCCATATTATAAATCGCGCGCTGGCTTTTGGCAAAAAAGCCAGCCCGATTAATAAAACGATGAAAACATCTTAGTGTGACATAAATATGCATTGCCTGAAACTAGGCTTGTGGATGACGTAATACACTGGGAAATTACAGAAAAGTTTACAGCCAATGGAAGGAGGAGTGAAAATTTGTATATCTTTCCCCGTATACTATATCTCGTCTAACACTTCACGTATTCACGAGATAAAAATGATCAAAAGTGCATTTAACAATAAAGATAGTTCAAAGAAAGAATAATGCAGTGACATTAAATCATGCGGTGATATTATATCACCGCATGACATTTTGCTTTAGTGTTATTGTTATGATACGGATGAAACAGCGTGACAGCTGTGTTACATTTTAACAGTGACGTATTCTGGTCTGCATTAGCTCAGCTACAAGCAAATCTATCTGGAAAATTCGACAAAAGTCATTAGCAAAAATCATTGCATATTTGACATACAGGGCAAGCGGCAGCACGTATGCAATAAAAATGTTGTGATTCAAACACGGCTGGCTATTTTTGTGTTTGCATGGCTGACTTGCTAGCTGGACGACTGGTTGGCTGGTTGGTCACAAGCTGGTTGATTATGGGTTGTTTCACTGTACGGCTGACTGATTAGATGCATTAACATTTATACATTGCCATTGCCAACTAACTCGAATGCAGACAGACAGACAGACAGACAGACGGACAAACAGACTGACTGCCTTGCGGCTGGAGGGTTTATCAGTTTAATAATTTTCATTTGGTATAAGGATATCAACGGCCCGGTTTTTCAAAAGACGGATACCTTTATGTAGTTGACAAATGATCCTTATCAAGCGAATAAACTGTACCCATATGCACCAAGGTGTTATCCACTTCACTTTTTGAATAACCAGGCTCTCAACCTGTTTTTTCTTCACCAGAGAAATACTATGGTTACTGCATGTGCCCTTTCGTCATATTTGTAAAGGAGAAACTCAGTCAGTTGATCTTCATTGGTTTTCACTGCTGTGTTTGCATCTTTTCTTCTTCTGTTATACCAACGATATACGAATACCTGATATTTGTCTTCTTCTGTGGAATGGTCCTCAGTGAATGCCAACAATATAGAATATCACCGTTAAAGTACTTCAAGTAAGATAAATCATAAAAAAAAAATCATGTGACAATAGATCTGTTTGCACGCAATTAATATATTTGTTTTTGCTTGAGTAATTTTTGTATAATAAATGTTACACATGTTGGGTATCATGTAATGAATGGCTTTAGCCTGATTTTCTCGAGCTTTCTTAAAACCACGAGAAACACCTGGAGGAAGATTTGTCTATTAGTTTTGTTAAGATTATTCATTATCAAGCTTCTTCACAGTATCCAGCCCAGAACCTTGATTTATTTTAGGTCGATTAAAAGCTTTTTGGTTATTGTTTTATTTTTGCTGTTGCAATAGCGAAAAGCTTTTGTAACTTTCATCGCGCGCTTTCATAGCATTCGTTTTGTACAGAGGCGGTGTACACATTTGAAATAATGACTCAATCCAGTTTTTACATGTTTCTTTTACTTACATTCCCATTGCAGGGATGTGTGTAACTATTTAGAAGTTATCATTGTAGCGGAGCACTAGCAGGCCGAAAGCCCGCTACGAAGCCCCATACTCATAGAAACTATGCCCGTCATTTTTCATGGTCATGGCTAACGGAATGTTTCGCGGGCGCGTGTCGGTGGCATGTGTGTCGGTGCGTCGCGCAAGGCCAACTCGCGAGCGCATATGACGTCGCAAAACATGTACGTATGACGCCAGACAACATCCGGGATCTTAGCAATTTTGAAAGCAAAGCGAGGCTTCGTTTTTCGCGCGGCTACACAGCCGTCAGCTCGGTAAACACTTTTCCCTCTTTTATAGTTTGGATCTTTCGCTGAGTTTAGCGGAGAAGTAAAGTCCTTATTCCCCTGCATTTTTTTCGCGGTTTGCTACTCAAGACAGGGATACTAATTAAGGGATACTAAGAAGCCGCTTTAGTGGAAAAAGAAGAGCTTTCAGGGATAAAATCTTGCTTCGAGCAACTTCATACGTTTTCATCAATCCAGGAGCAATGCGGGGAGATGTTTGTTTTTATTACGGATTTCAGAACCAAAGAAGCGGAGTTTAAAGTCTGTGATTGACTTTAAAGTCTGTGATTGACTTTTTCTTTTTAGGTGTATTTTATTCGGAAATAAGTCAAACTAGTTATTCTAGACCGAGAAAAAGTTGTTTTTGTGAACGTTTGTACGGTGCAGACGGCCGCGTAATACTGTTTTTGAGAATTACTAAAATTAAAAAATAGCCCGTCGTCAATCTTAATTCTTGTGCTTCCGACGTTTCACCTTAGTTAAGCTTATCATCGGCTTTCTGTCAGAGTGCGACGCTGTTAGGCTCAGCCTATCTATCTATACAGCAGTTTGCAAAAATTTTGAACCCCCCAAAATATATAATTATATCCAGATATATAGCATTGTAAAAGAGCAGGGATATATATATATATATATATATATATATATATATATATATATATATATATATAAGTAAGTTGAAGGATTAAAGAGGACGCATCGATTCTCTGTGACTCTGAGTTTCGCGCCTAAGCGCTCGTCAGACAGAACTTTATTCAACTAAGAACATACCGTTATTTTAGTTTTTAGCATTAGTCTTATCAAGCCTTCCAATTTTAGCAACAATTATGGCTACAGCAAAGTAAATTTATAAGCCACTTTTCCCGTCGGAGACTCGAGTTAATGTTAATGTTCTCTAAAATATTAAACTTGCACTCGGGTAACTGAACATCTGTTCCTGCTGTTTTCAATAGCACGCCAACTCTAAAGTCCAAAGTCCAACTATAATGGTTTACGTTTTACGCTGCCGTCAATAATAATTGATAAACATTGGATCTCTGAAAACAGAAAAATGACCTTTTGACCATTTTAAGTAAAGCATAGTTGTTTCCTTTGTTGGACCAGCAGCAAGCACCGTTTCCTCTTAAGAAAATAAAAGCCTATTTAAGAACATATTTAAGACACCAAATATATATAAAAACTTTTTAGGCTAACTTGGAAAAACCTAGGTTCTTATACATAGGTTTTTTTCTGTATTTTATTTTGCTGTTCAATAGCGCAAACGCTTTTGCACTTTCATTGCCCACTTTCTATCACATGTATTTTTATATTTTTCTTTTTCTTACATTTTCATTGCAGGGATGTGTGGAACTATGTGGACGTTATCGTTCTAATTGTTTACCTCGTTATAGTTATCCTTCGAATTACGACCATCCACCGGGGTGGAGATCCTTACCAGAATCGTTTGCTGGAGTTTGTAAACTACTTTTACGGTATCAACACCCTGTTTTTGATTCTGCGCTTCTCCAGCATCCTAGAGCTGAGTTCAGTTGTCGGTCCACTGCAAGTGGCCTTATTTCGCATGTGTGTGGATTTGCTTGTTATTCTTGTACAGTTTTGTTTCGTCATCGTTGCATTCTCTTTGGCCATAACAATGAGTCAGAAAGCAGAGATATCATATACAACTCCTCCAAACAACACGTTTGGAGAATCTGAGGTCAAGGCGTGAGTTTTTTCTTTTGGTCTTTGATGATTGTGTTTTTTGTTTTTATTGAAACAAAGCTTTTCTGTGAGTTAAGGCCTTAAACAATAAACGAAATATAATTTTGAGGAAAACATAAACAATCAAATGCGATACAAAGAGTTCTATTGTCTTCTAATGGTGCTTTCTATTTTCATAATTCAGCTTTATACGAGAGACAATCCAGACATCCGGAAATCTCCTATGGTCTGTGTTTGGTCTCACGCAGTGGCAACACATGGCGCTTACAAATGATAACATGCCATCCGATTTCGTGAAAGTTCTGTATTGTTTGTTTTTAATTTTCTCCGCTATCATGTTGATCAATATGCTGGTAGCTTTGCTAACAAAAACTTACGATAACATCACGGTGAGATATAAAACTCATTATTATTCAACTGTAACGTAATTTTACCTTATAAGGGAAAGAGAACACACAAAATATCCAAGCGTATAAACAGATAATACGTCGGATGTATTTTTACTCATTGCTCGCATTTTTTCTCGCCCCTGCGGCGCTCGAAAAAATACTTCGCAACTCGTAAAATATCCGCGCGTATTAGAGCAGTTTTCAATTGAGTGTTGTAAAACCAAAAGCAAAGTATTTACTCTGACCAATCACAACAGTCGTAAACAATCCAATGAAGCAATCAGAGCTCGAAGCAATTACATGTCGGCGGCGCCAAGCGCGGGAAAACGCGTGCGAGCAAGTCACGATTGGTTTTGGTTTTACTTCTGATTGGTCGTTAAAGTGGCGCGAGATTTTTTAGCCAATCACAAAGCGTAGTAATGCAAAACCAAAGCAATTGTGTGATTACTTTCCACACTCAGTTGAAAACATCGAATAAGGTGTATATATTATAACTTGTGTAGTAACCTCTCTCCTCTACAGAGGCTCTTTTCATTGATATAAAGCGAATACGATAAAAATAAAACGGGACGTGTGGAGGACGATAGGAAGAGAATGAGAGACCAACGTTCAAAAAGCGCTTAATTTTCTCCCTATTCTCAGTCTCCGCTCGATAATTTCTTGTCGTGGCGCGAAATAATAATAGGCCTTATTCACGATAGCCGCCATGTTGGTTTTTATATTAGTATGCAAATGTACCACGTGATTTCTGAGGGGGAAAGCAACCCAAACTCGGGAGATTTCAAACCAGTTGTATATTATTCTGATATTGCTTTTGTAGCTAATGCATTTTTATAGTGTTACAGTAGTTAATATACTAATTTTCGTCGCTTTAGTAACAAGTAAACAGTCTGCGTAGTTAACAAAACAAATGCAAGTCAGATATAGAGCAACCATTCCAAACGTCTGATAAAAAAATTATAACTGCCAACTATCTAGCTCTCACATGATTTTTACAAGGATTCTTCACTGTTAGAAAGAACCGATCTTCCGAAAATTGTTCTTTTATCCATTGTTTGCCCCCCTGGCTAATTTGCATCATAATGTTGCCACCAACATGGCGGCTATCGTGAATAAGGCCTATTCCCGGCGAATTCGAAAGAGACCGCTGCGGAGGATAAAGGCAAAGCACCTATCTTTAAAATAATGGCTGTAATATAAGTGTAGAAAACAACTAAAGGTCAAATAACATCTGTTGAATGGTTTATATAGCCAACCTACTGATAGTTTTAACTTGCAGTGATTGGTCTCAAAGATTGACGACGAGATTTTCTGAAGCAAAATTTACCGTAGAGCGTTAGAATCTGGCACAAAAGATTTACCATAGATTTTGCTTCCTTAACCATTTTCAGTGGCATAAAACAAGGCCACAACAAACCCAGTGTTAAAACCTAAAATGAAGCTTTTTGAGTAATGTAATTTTATTCCTTTCTTTGTTCTAGACTAATGCAGAGGTTGAATGGAAATTTTCACTTGCTGTTGTTGAAACCCAGTGCAGGAAAATGCATGCTGTTGTAGTGCCATTCAATCTTCTTGCGGAACCTGCAAGGTTTTTTTGTTTGGGAACCGGAAGAGATGCAAGAGAAGAGGTAACTTTACAATCTTTTTTGGTTAGATCGCTAAGTAAATAAGTGGTTATTTTCTCCTAAACGAGCATGGTGATCTACTTTTATATTACATGTACTTGAAGAAAATACTACTCTTCATTATACAACCAAATTTGAAGAATTTTTCGCTAGTATATTTTATAATATTCTCATGGAATCACTTTTACAATCTTTAAAATCCCAGATACGTTATGTCGGGACACCTCATGCGACACATATTCCGATCTACGGTCCGCCCAACATCGAGAGAGGAGAGAACATCAGATCTGTCCCAACAAATGTGTCTTGAATAGTTTTTAGCGTTTCATTGGGCGTGTGCAGATGCAAAAAATGACCTAATATTTTATTAGTTTCTATTTTTCGGTAAGGCTTTACATGATGGCATTCTTTTGTTATGAAAACAATAATACTAATATTTCATTGCTAATAATAACTTTCTGGAAATAATGGGTGCCTCTCGCTCAAGGCTAGGATTTTCAATATTGTTGTCACCAGCTTGCAAATTATTTATATTCTACAGCCCTAAAACGTGAAAACTGTAATAGATGAAAGAGATAACTGTGCAAAGTTTAGCATTTCCTTTTCAATGGAATCACCTTCAGAGGGTTTGGTATTCACGATTTGGCGCATAGCAGCCTTTAATATATTATCCCTCATTTCAGCCTTTAATATATTATCCCTCATAGCAGTCTTTAATATATTATCCCTCATAGCAGCTTTTAATATATTACCCTCATAGTAGCCTTTAATATATTATCCCTCATAGCTATAGCAGACTTATTTCCCCCGAGCTACTTCATTGACGTCATATATACAGCCTCCTGTATCCCTTGTGGATCCTCCCTTGTCACTCGCTAAGGTGACTTCGGTCGTGTATCATGAATTTGATCCCTAGTTGGTTTTCAAATGGAGTTATAAGCTTTTTCTTCCCTGTCACTTTGAAATAAAAAATCGCGGGAGGCCCACTTCCGGAATCACATAAATCACCTCTTCGTTTGCCACGTTGCCAGCATGGTTGTCCTGATGGTGTAGTGGTTATCACGCCTAACTAGTATACAGGAGGACGTGGGTTGAAATCCCATGCACTCGATCAGGGTAAATTTTCTTTCAAACGTTTATTCAGTAAATATACATACAAGGAAAGAAGCGGTAAGAAGAAAGAAGCGCACTAGAGTGCCCAGCTATTTTTTCTCTCGCCTTTTGGGCTAAATAAAAGACATGAATTTCATTCAAAAAGTCGTATTCATTACATTTTTTCAGGGAGGTTTTATATACATGCAGTGCGAAATCCAATTTTAGACAGAAAATTTCTGGTAACTCGAGTTTCACGCACTAAGTGATCATCAGACTGTGCCGTTGGTTGCGGTAGAAATAAAATTTAAACTAAATTAAGGATGGCGGTTGGAATGATCCCGCTTCTGATTGGCTACAGTCTGATGATCGCTTTGTGCGTGAAACTCGAGTTACTGTCTCAAGAAATTTTCTGTCTAAAATTGTGTGTATATATATTAATGGTTACGATTTCTTATTTCGTACCTTTCATAATTTACGATTACAGATGGCAAATAATCGCCAGAAGCTATACAAGAGATATTATCAGGAGTGTTTGTTTCCAGTAATTACAGAGCGCTACAAAGAGAAATATGGTGAATCATTTCCGTTGTCACGTAAGCATTTCAGTTTAATTCATGGGTGTTTTTATATTGGTTACCAAACTTGCAAGTGAAGTGAAAATTGAAATGTGTTCCATGGAAGGTATAAGGATATTTTATAGTGTCCTCAATTAGCTAACTGTAAGCTTAATACTTTGAAAATGTCAAAATAAAGTTTTTTTTTGTTATGGGCTACAACGTTTAATTCTCCAGCGTGTTTCAACAATGTTGATAGACCTACTAAGACAGTCTCAACATCTGCTTGAATAATTCTAAAACGTTCAGCGAATACTGAAGTAAATATGTCAAATGTTGAAACCAACGCCATTGTCAATACCTGTCTACAAGAGAGTACCTGATGTCCTGATAGTTCACTTCTGTCTCAATCTCTCCTCCTTGCCGTAAGGATCAACTAGCTGTTCTTTTTCTGACTATGTCAATGTCTGTCTAGAGAATGTCTGTCTGTCTAGAAGATAGCTACTGATGGGGTGACTGTACCAATGTTAGAAGATAGAAGATAGTAGAAGATAGTACTTGATGGGGTGACTGTGTCAAAAGCCGTCTTGAAGATAGTTACTGATGGGGTGACTGTGTATTTCTTTACAAGTTTTGCGTGTTCCTATTTCTCGTAGCGACTCCATATATATGGTAACTATTTCATATTTAAGATTTGTAAGTATGTAATAATAATGATAATTCAACAGCGCAAAGCTCGGCGTATCAACGATATATAATACTAGTCTTTAGTTATTGATGATAAAACTTTTGTTTCAGTTGAAGAAAAGATCGACTTAATAATGCAGAAAATCAAAACAATCGAAGATCCCACTCTCTAAAACAGGTTAGAAATATTTTGTTTTTCAATTACAAAATAAAATTCTATTCCATGGAGTTATTTTTCTGTCTAGATTCTTTCGTTCAGTTCCCTTCCCCTTCAGTTAACATTTTCCATTGGACTACGCCGTTTTTCGTTTAATGCATTTCGTCAATGAATGACTCAGTGTGAAAAGTGTAGAGCATAATATTCTTTACTCACGCATGAGCGGAAACATTACATGATATGGCCCAAAGGATTTTTTATTCTTAACCGATTCCCTAAAGATGGTTTTCACTCACGTGACCTTCAGTCCTGTGGGACTCAAATGACAAAGGCCATGGCGGCCATGTTGGTGCACATAACAAAAGAAGTTCATTAAAATTCTTTTGTAGGTGTGCACCAACATGGCCGCCGTGACGTAACCTGAAAACCACCCATACAAGTACTACAGGTTGTGTATCCAAGAATTCTAGTATTCTTACATCTGCTTATTTTACAACCATAAAACAAAAAAATTACCCTTAGTATTAAAGGCTCATCCTTGGTTCTTTTAATTTGTCTTTGACACCTTTCTCTTTTATAACCGTAAGGTTGTTAACTCTCAAAAATGCACATAACACATGATAACATAACAGTTGCAATTTGTTTATGATTTTTTTAGGTACTTGGATTTTTCTAGGAGGTTCTGAAATTCATGTGGAGACCTAATCAGCGAAAGAAATGTTCGTTATTGATTTAGAGCAAAGTGGCAGTCAGACAGATCAGATGCCAAGTTCGCTTCGCAGATCACATGCCAAATCCATTGTTTAGTTAAATGAATTTGTACAATTTATACATGGCAGTCAGAAACTCACCCAAAGTAGAAGCTCAACAGTAACACAAGTTTCGATATGTTATTCCAGGGGCCAATTCAATAAAACTTTTACAAGTGTAATTTACAAGTGTAGCTATTTTTTGCAACCTCTGAAACAATGGCTACGCTTGTAAATTACACTTGTAAAAGTTTTATTGAATTGACCCCAGGTCTTGTGTTAGTATCCACGCAATGATCCATAAGTTCTCGATAAAATGCGAATGAGGTGCAAAGCGGTGAATTGTTCCAACGACGAAGCTGTTTAATTGTGTATAAAATGTCAGAAATGTGGCCATATATCTTAGTAAACAGTCCAATTTTTTGGATAAGCTTGATGTTTAATGTCAAGGTTTTTCATCAAACTTCCATTAAAACCTGCCAAGGTTTAAATTGCAGCTGGTTTCTTCAGCGCGGTTAAATAGGAACACAAATTGCTTGAAGGTCAAATGAACCAAAAATGTGACATTTTTTCTTTTAGTCCAATATTAATGCAATATGTTTAATGAGTACCAAATAAACATATTCTGAAGTTTGAAACTAATTTGACTTGGCATCGCAGAGATATTGGAAGTTGAAAAATGCGAGTTTTTGGCCTTCATAATCGTAGAGCGATCGGGAAAATTGTCGGAAAGTGACGTCACTATTGACCACCTCAAAACAGTCAGGGTTCGAAGTTGAAAACAATGGGTTTAATGAGCGAAAAGAATGCATGCCCGCACGTGCGTTTTATATTTTAGTACATTTCCTTGCCGTTCCCTGCAAAACAACAACCTCAAATGATCAAATTATATTTTTTTGTGGAGAACGTGAACTCACAACGGTTAATTTCCTTTTCTCTATTTGAAATTTAAAGCCGTCACTATGAATTCAACAGTTTACCTTCACAAAAATTACCGCGTAAGTGGAGATGATTGACAGACAGGAAAAGTTAACCTGCATTAAACTACGCAGCGAGGTGGATTGAAAAAACTTAACTCCGTTAAAAAATCTATTGTATAAACAGATGAAGTTTCTGGAAGCAATATTTCGTCGCTCAAAGCTCTTCGTTTCCTACCAAAACACAGGTTCGAGCTTCTCGGCCATTTTCAATGCGAAAACAGTGGAAATCTTTAAGTTTTAAGAAAAAACACAAGCTTGAATACTCAGTATTCGCCAGAAGAGAGGACACTGGAAATGAGGTTGGCTCACCAATAGTGACGTCACAATCCTTACCAATCCTACCACTTGTAGTGCGCAGCCATTTCAGAAACGTTTTCGTTTTTTTTTTTATTACAACCTTTATTTTATTAATTATACAGCAAATAAAGGAATACGGCAAATAAAGGAATACAGCAAATAAAGGAATGCAGCAAATAAAGGAACAACAAATGCAACAACTAATAACAAAAAAAATAATAAATACAGAAATATTGAATAAAATAAATCACGCAACTTTTGGCACATTTACGTTGAATGGGCTGGTGAAATTATAAGTTGACACATTAGATAAAGTATTAAACGATTACTTTAAAATAACTTGAAGGGGGGCTAGGACACTATAGATAGGGAAATAGAGGCTCCCACTTTTTGTTTGGAATTGTGTTTCTATACGTCTCGATGTCTTTAATATACTTTAAATGTTTCAGAAATCCACTAAGTTTAGGAATATGTTGTTCTTGTTTGCAAAGCCATATATAATGTTTGGCACATAGACAACAAAAATTGATTTGAAGCTTAAATTTAGAAATGTCCGGCCTCAGACCCAGAGCAGTAATCAAAGATAAGGTTTGATCTTTTGGAAAGATTTGACAAGATTGTAACCAACACTTAAAGTTATGCCAGAAGTCGCCAGATATTGAACATTGCCAAAAAAGATGAATTAGTTTTTTTTTTTCAGCCTGGCAAAAGGTACATTTATCGTTGTCCACAAGTCCAATCTTCTTTAGAAAGTCATTAGTGGATAGTCGGCGGTGTAGAAATTTAAAATGAAAAACTATAAGTTTTGAGCTTTTAGTACAGTAAAAAGGTAATAGGAAAGCTGCTCCCCTATCAATATCATTATCCGTTATAGTTATAGTGTCCTCTAGCCATTTTTGTTGGCTTACGTTTGGTGTTTCGCTCTTTTTTTCGACAAGGTTTTTGTATGCTAAAACGTATGCTACCGTCGTACCAGCTACAGCTAGCATACCGTCGTATGCTACCGTCGTACCAGTAGCGTTAATACAATGTTATCTAACTTGGGGTGGCAAGATCTTGAGACACGAAGGAAGATCATTGATTTGACATTGTTTTTTAAGATCAAGACAGGAAATGTACGGATATCTTTCCCGGATGATCTACGCGGTGGTCTGTCCCTACTTGACACGAGCTAGTGTACAGCACCCATTCCAATACCAACGTTATTCATCTAATGTTAACGCCCACAAGTTTTCTTTTTTTGTAAGAACTGTTCCCGCTTGGAACGTTTTGTCTCCAGCTTTTGTATGTGCTGACTCTGTTGCTGCGTTTCATTTAAGTATTTGTAACAATTTCACGTATTGACGATTTCTTTTTTTTTTTTCCTTCGCTGTCAATGTCATGAGCTTCCGTGTTCTGACCGCCCATTGCCGGATTAGCTTGCTAAAGGCAATTATGTTAATTAAAGTTAAAGTTAAAGTTAAGCTACAAGATTTTTCGGTGGATAAAAATTTTGTCAAAAAAGTATCCGCACCTTCGGTTGAGTTTCTTGTGCAATCGGGAAAGAGCTTTTGCAGACTTTTTAACGCAGATATTATTCCAAAGTAAGATAGAGGGCGGGCATTCAGGTTATACTTCTCTTGAAAGGCTTTAAGCGAAAGGAATTTAAAGGAGTCGTCCATAAGGTGTTTAACCTTTGTTATACCTTTCTGAAACCACTCTCTAAAGAACACTGGTCTGTTTCCCATTCGTATGAGAGAATTATACCAAAGAGGATGCGAAAGAAAATCTTCTTTATATGCTACCTCTGACTCAAAAATAATTTCCGACCAAGCTTCAAGGGTTTCACTAACAAAGGGGTCTAAAATCGAGGTCAAAGTTTTGATATCTCTCCTATCTAAGTTACCAGTAAGTAATGCTTCCCCTCCACATTTTTGGAGTTCTAAATCAAAAAAAATCTTCCATGCTCCGTGGTTTTCTTTGTTAAGATATTTTTTTATCCAAGTAGATTTTAGCGCCTTAATGAAAGAGACGATATCGATCATTCTCAGTGCCCCTTCTGAATAGTCATTTATCATTACATTTCTTTTTATTTTATCTCGTTTGTCGTTCCATAGGAAGTTGAAAAACATAGAATTTATCTCTTTAATTACTGCATAGTTGGTTTGAAGAGACGAACATATATAGACTAACTGTGAGGCTACTAAGCTTTTTAATACTGTTATTTTTCCTAAGAAGCCAAGCCTGCGAAGTTTCCAAGATCCCAGTATCCCTTCAACTTTTTCCAGCTTGTCCTTATAATTCATCTCAGTGCCCGCATCGGGTATTGTTGAGAACCACACACCAAGGGCTTTTACCTTTTTTTTTTTTTGGCCATTTAAAATCTTTTTCGGGACAAAGTTGAAAGTTGTTGTCAGCGTTTGAACCTATCCACAGCGCTTCCGTTTTTTTACTGTTGAGTCTGAGGCCAGACATTATGCTAAAGGACTCTAAATTCGTTAAAGCTGCTAGAAGAGATTCTACGGAACCGTTAAAAATCAGAGTTGTATCATCGGCATATTGGCTCAGTTTGATTTCATTATTGTTTACTTTTAGCCCCTATATTTCTTTGTTGTTACGTATGGAATCTGCTAAAATTTCTGCTGAAAGAATAAATAAATATGGCGAGAGAAGGCAGCCTTGCCTGACTCCTCGGGTGGGCGCAAAAAGATTGCTTGCCCACCCGTTATTTAATATACAGCTTTCGATGTTGCAATAAAAGGTCTGGACCCATTTTTGAAATGAAAGACCAAAACCAAAATAGCTAAGCGTTCGTTGGATGAAAGGCCACTCTAGGGTGTCAAATGCTTTTTCAAAGTCGAGAAAAAGGAGTAAACCTGGAATATTTTCTGACGCTGCATATCTAATAACGCTATCGATTAAGCGGATGTTTTCACCGATAAATCTGCCTTTTATAAAACCCGATTGATCATTAGAAATAAGATTTGGGAGGACGGTTTTAAGGCGATTTGCTATGGCTTTCGCTGCCAATTTGTAATCACAGTTTAAAAGCGTAATAGGGCGCCAATTCTTTATTAAGTTAAGGTCTGCATCTTTCTTAGGTATAAGCTTTATTATTCCTCGGCGTTGTGTCACTGAAAGCTCTGAGGCTTCGTAGGAGTAATTTAAAGCGGTTGTCAATAAATCTGCCAAGTCATCCCAAAAAACCTTATAGAATTCTGACGGGAGGCCATCTGTTCCAGGAGTTTTGTTGTTTGCCATGTTCTTCAGAGCTTGGAGACATTCTTCCCTATTCAATAATCCTTCGCAGATATTTTTTTCCTCAGTTGTAATGCCTTTCTTATTGTCCTGTGGGAAGAAAACGGTGTTTGCGGGATTGCAGTGTATAGGTTTTTCTAGAAAGATTCGCATTCATTTAATATTTCTTTATCGGTATAGACGGATTCATTATCATTTATGTTTAGCTGGGCTATTGTTCCTTGCTTACAATGCCTTTTTTCTAGATTGAGAAAATATTTGGTGTTTTTTTTTCACCTTCATTGTACCATTGTGATTTGGATCTCAAAATTGCTCCCTTTGTCCGGTATTCAATAATCTCCTCCAGTTCACGTCTCTTTAACTCTAGGTCTGCCCATAATTCTGTTTTAACATCATCTCCAATCTCCGCAATACTGAGACGTTTCTCTATATCTGCTATTGAGTTTTCAATTTGCTTTTCTTTTTTGAGCATTTTTTTTTTCTTAGCCCCATATTTCAAAGATTCTTCTCTCACTTTCAGTTTTACCATTTCCCATAATAAACTGGGAGACGTTAAAACATCTGAAGCATATTCATCCTTGGTTTGTTGAATGGTCAGTTTTATTTGGTTTATGTATTCAATCTCGATTAGAAAGGATGTGTTAAGTTTCCAAAAACCTCTACCTCGAGTGTTAGAGTGCAGCGAAATTTGTAAGGTAATCATTGAATGGTCCGTTTTATATCCAGGTGCTATATCCGCGCAAACAATATTACACATAGTACTTTGGCTTATAAGAAAAAAGTCAAGCCTACATTGAATTTCAGGGTTTTTTTTTGTCGCCATGTGTATCTATAACTATCTGGATTCATGGCTCTCCATGCGTCAATTAGATCTAAGTGCTCACAGGATTCACATACAGTGTCTCGCGCTTTTTTATGAGTTCTGGCAAGGCCACCCTTCTTGTCTTTTTCGACGTCAAGAACCAAATTAAAATCACCGCCGATTATTAGCTCCTCGCAATTAAATCTGTTCAACTGTTCAAAAACATTAATGAAAAAATTTGGATTATCATTGTTTGGGGCATATATGTTAACTAACGTAAAGCATTTTCCATTCGTGGATAAATCGCATATTAGAAAACGTCCCTCGGGATCAGCATAGGTTTCTATGATTTGGAAATTCAAATTATTGTTGAATAGTATGGCAACACCTGCTTGTTTGCTTGAGCAACAACTAAATAAAGCTTCATAGCCCCACTCTGCCCGCCAATCATGAATATTGTCTTCAGTACAATGCGCTTCTTGGATGAAATATACCGACATTTTTTTGGATCTCAGCCAATTGAACGATTCTCGTCTTTTGGTCTTGTCTCCTAGTCCCCGAACATTTACAGAAGCTATTTTAAAATCCATAAGTTAAGTTATAAAGAAGATGCCCATACGTAAATAGAATGCCAACAGAAAAAGGTGTTATAAAGTTATGAACTTTACACAAAAAACTCACCAAATGACATGCATAACAGAATGAATCAAAACATTCGCAGAAATTGAGACTAACAAAAAACAAACATAAAAATTTATCGAAGCGGTGGATTGAGAGGTACGCCGCATTTCTTATTGTAGGTGTAGCTAGTTTCGCCATCAAATTAAACGCCCGCCTAAAATTATATATATATATAAACTTATTATATATTATGTATATAATGTATTATAAGTAGTGTAAGCCATCGATTGAATTTGTGCAGTGTAGACTAATTTGAAAGGTAAAGGCAGACCTAATCTCCCTTACGTATAGACAAAACGAATTTCATCTCCGTTTCACATTCAAGAAATGATAAATTCTTTGCCTGCAGGCCAAAGTTTACCCTTGACATACAACTTATCTGGTTGGGAGGCGCTAAAATTAGCAGGGATTCCATTACTTCTCGCTCTTTTCAATGTTTCCACTTGAGGTCTTCGTTTCTCGATTATTTCGGCTGGCAAGTCCTTGAACATTTGGAAGTTAGTTTCTTTAAGCCGTTGTCCTAAAGATAGAATACGTTCACAGTCCTTGTATTGTAAGAAGCGGGCCAAGATCGGACGTGGTGCGCCATTATTACTTTTGCCGATTCGGTGAACGCGCTGTATTTCTACGGTTCTTGCGTCCGCATAGCCGAGATCTCGTTCTAGAAAATTCCTCAATAGCTCTTCAGTATCCTCTTGTTGAACGGCTGATGTCGTCTCTTCCGCAATATTTGTAAACTTGATATTCTCGCGTCGCGAGTAGGCTTCCATGTAGAGGTTTTTCATGTGTAGCTCCTCAGATTTGTTCTTCTGATCTGCTAATTTCACTTTTAATTCTGCCGTTTCAATTTCATAAGCCGTTTGTTTCATTTTAAGCTCCTCCAGCGCCTGTTCGTGATTATTGAGGCTTTCTTTCATTCCACGTATGTCTTCTTTGGCTGATGAATAAAAAGCTTCGAGATGTTCCGTTCTTTGTTCAAGACTTTTTAGTGAATCTTCAATCTTTTTTAAAGATCCTTCGATGCCATCCAGTTTCTCAAGTTTACGTAAGATTGTTTGTAATTTAGTGGCAATGTCTCCTGACATTTCTGACATGAAGACTTCGTCTTCGAATTCCCCGGCTTCTTCTTCTTGCTCCACGTGCTTTAGTTCGTCTTCTTCGGATTGTTCAGATAACGTGAGATTTTTTACCTTCTTGGCGTCCGGCGATACCGGCGATCTACTTTCCTTTTTGTGAAATATTTCTCGATGGCTTTTGCCATTAAAATTTCTTAAAATTTCAAGAAAAAAGGCGGACGGATAATGATCGCTTGCTACGCCATTGCTACTCGTCACCAGTCTTCTAGTGCGCAGCCATTTCAGAAACGTTTTCGTGAAGCCTTCGGAAATCTTCGTACTTTTAGCTATGTAACTTCCTTAAGGTCGCGGGGGGACAGGTTCCGCTCATCAGTATGCATTTATGTAAGGGTTAGACAATGAACGCGAGTGTTCTATGGGATATAGAGCCTCGAGCATAGATAGAAGTCCACGAGGGCGTAGCCCGAGTGGCACTTCTATCTAATGCGAGAGGCGCTATATCCCATAGGACACGAGCGTTCATTGTCTAACCGTCTTAGAAAATGGTCACATCCGCGAAGAAACCATATTTTATGCAGATTGTATTTATGAGCGTATTTTAATTGTGTCATTCACACTTGGCAATCACGTTGTTATTTTGTTTTGAATGTCGCCGTAATGTTGGTAGAATTTTACGAATAACAATGCTTTTCTTTCTTTGGAGCTATGTTTATTCTTTGTTGTTTTGATGGCTCATTTGCTCCGGCTATGAGCCATTATACAGACTAGAGCTCGAGGAACTTGAGGCCGTCCTTGCCACTCAAAAGTAACTTGCTTTTGAGAGCGTAGACATATCCGAGTGCTTGGGGGATGAATTCGATAAAAGTGCACGTTTCCAAAAGCCTAGCACAGTGAACGAAATTGAGCAAAGAGAAAGAGACCGAATTCCAAAGCACGGTGAGACCAGTCTTTCGTTTAATTTTTCCTAAAAATTGTTAAGTCGAATTTGGTTTTGTTATTTTGGTGAGTAATCTCTTGCTTAAGTTATGTAAAGCGAAAACTTCAAATAAAATTGTCATTCTTATAACTCAAGTTGTTTTTTATTTAAATTAGCAGCCTGTAATTCATTAGTATGCGCTATATACTTATTAGTATGCTCTATTTTCTCATTAGTATGCTCTATATAGAGCATACTAATTAGGCTTTTAAACAAAGGAAAACAAAAGAATTCATTAGTATGTTCTATATAGAGCTTACTAATGAGTAGTTATTTTACCCCACAATTTCCCTGGGCTTCAAAGCCCCCGCCGCTTTACATAATTTAAGACAGTTTATGGGAAATAGAGCACACAAATACTGGGCACTGATTGGCTGAGTGGGTGTGACCATTTTCTAAGAAAAGAGTATGCACGAAGTGCGACGGCCGATACCGAAAATGCGCGAAATATTCACGAACAGGTTTTGTAATGTTTCTGCATCAATAATTGCACATGCAAAGCGCTGTCTGGTAAAATACACTATTTTTTAACGCATTGTTCTTTCCGCAGGAAGTGTTGATCATGACAATAGCGCGTGGATTAAAATTAGCAAAATTACCATAAATTTATATTTTTTGCATTCGTGTTTGCTCGGGAAGCCTTCGGAAGCGTAAAAACAAGCAATTTTGTGTCCAAGAATTCAGCGCGAATAGAGAATTTCATGAGTTGGTACTGCAAGGGGGTAAACGAGGTGTATTGTAGATTGTCATATCTGACTCGAAATTTTTAAATAGGCTTTCAAAGGGAAGATATGAGGCTTCAAATTCTAACATGGACAATTTTACTCCTTTAAAAGCTAATGACTTTTAATTAAAGTTGAAATAAAAAAATCGGAGTCAGATATGACACACGTTTTGACGGATTAGTGAGTGGTGAAATCAACTTACTTTGTGTTCTTCTCGAGGAGAAAACTTGGACACAAAACCACGTTTTAAGAAAAGATAACTTCAGTGACCTACAGCACTGTCTCAAAGCGCGATCCCTTCAATAAAAAAACAATCCTTACGAACTTCTATTATTCGCCAATATCTCTGTTAAATTTTAGCGAAATCGGCTTTCAAACCTTCACGATATAACGTTTTTTAAAGTGACACCCCTGCCAAAATTTTGCCTTATGAATTTATTCATGGCCAAGTATCCCCCGCGACCTTAAAGGCTCAGGAAGGAAAATTTTTGCGTAAGTTTCCTTTATTATTGTTTCTTTTAACGTTTAAATGGATAAAGAAAAAATTTCAAATTTTCGGTTCATTTGACCTTTAAGTGACTACATATTGAAGACGTTATAGAAAAAAATGTTTGCTTTGTTTTGTCCAACATGGCGCACAGTTTTGAAAATGTTTGCGAGATTATTCTGGATTGAGCAAGTGAAAGCCTCGAAAAATGTTTAGCAGGAGCTGTTTATGAACAAGAAAAAGAAGAAACCAAGACCAAAGTATTTTTGGCGACTTGAAAAATACCTAAACTGGAACAAATCTTCGAACAGTCGAGCGCTACGAGACAAGTTCGTAATTTAACTCTTTTTACTTTTCTGTTCTTTTTATAAAACAAATAGATTCCATTTGGCCGTGCGTCTGTTCAGTTATAGATCACAGAAGACGTCAAAATGTGGAAAGAACATCAGTGACCGATCGCCTGCGGCTCGTGTGCCAGTGTTCTTGCCAATGTTGTTCCCACATTTTGACGTTAGTAACAATTGATCAAGATAGGCAGCGTCTCCCTGGCAGATGAAAAAAAAAAAACATGTGAGTTGGCAATCCATTTCAATTGTATTGAACATCAGATTTCGCAAATTAGTTTCATTGTTATTGAAAAAAACATCAGCCAGGGAGACGCTGCCTATCTTGATCAATTGTTACTAACGAGGGAAGCTTATTGGTCCGCACAATTGTTCACACTCAACCCTCATGGCCTAAACCAAGAAATTATAACTGGACAGAGAGGGAGTCTTTCAAGGGGCGTTGTCTCGATATTTTCGCGAGTAAACCAAAATATTCTCTTCAGACTTTCTGAAATTCGTTTTCTTCGTCATTTTCGTGCCAAACATAATAAGATCTTGACTACAATTTGTATCCTCAGCATGTCTCCACGGCCACAGTTTTACTTTCATATTTGCTGGATCATACTAACAGAATTTTGTAATATCTTTGATGTCTTTTATCTCGGGTCACAGCTAAGGTAACCGGAAAATATTCCTAAAGTTTGTCACTCAGTTCGAAGGAAATTTGCAGGTCCACTTTTCCCCAGCAGTTGTTAAATGAATAAAAACTTTATTTTTTAACTGAAATTCAGACGATACTTCAATGGTGAAAACAAACAGGCATCGTTTTGGAATAAAAATCCAAGGAAAGGCCAGCAAACATTTTTGTGAAAAATTCTCAGTGATCAGTTACCAGCATGCGTCCGTTTTTCATATGGAAGCTGTTAATGAGTAAGCTGGTAAAGACATGATTCTTTGGTAGGAGTTTTGGGAAGACAGTACTTTCTGGGAGCTTTTCTCTTTGAGTTTCTTTACTAGGTTTTCGATCTGTGACCATAACAAAGCTAGGTGTGCTTTTCCTGTCTTGTTTACAAACAGCTGCAGCTCCAACTGACCAATACGATCGTGAAGGGTTATCCATGTTGCTACAATCGTTATCCAGTCGCGTCTACCATAGGGATTCTCATAAAAAACCAAGGAGTGACGGAATAAACTGGTACTTAAAGAGTGAGCGTGGTTTCCCTAGTACTTCCTTGAAACATTCAACTCGGGTTCGTCTAACAGTTGAGTGAGACTTTGAAAATCACATGTCAGTTCATTCCAAGCTTTCTCTACGCACCTTCCTAAGTATAGGACATTGGTAAAACCCGTCACGGTTATATACCCGTTACGGACAAAAATGGTTTAACGCGTGACGGCTGCATACGTGAGGCATACGTTGTCGCGATGGGCGAGTGAAGACAACAACATTTTAACATAGCGGCTTTTTTTTCGCTTAGGCTTACACGTCTTACCGGGAATCCCTCGAGGGGGTCCGCGTTACTTGAAGCGTGACTATTCCCTTATTCACGGAGAAAGCTCTCCGTGATACTTCCCAGGGTTTGTTTTATGTCCTAAGTGTTCAGTAATTTGTTCAGCTTTCTTCTTGCTTCGGCTGCAGCTCCGCGAATAGGGCGTTTCTCAGCAGCTTCATTTCCACTCTTCCGCTTGGGTACATCATGCTGCTCTTGGCTGCTACTTCCAGGCTCGGTACACTCGTCAGACTCTTGATTAACTTGCGCGCACTCCAAAGGACACGGAAAGTTCAATGGTCGTTTGCGCAGCTCAGTTTCCTGATGCTGTTCGGACCGTAGCCGCTCGTACTTCGTTATCTTTGCTTGTGTTGATTTCTTCGATCATTCCTAACTTCCAGGTTCCTCTTGGTGAGCTTTCTTTTAGTAGCACGACATCTCCCTTACTGGGTTGAACTTTAGATTGAACTCTAGGGGCTTTTAAGTACTTCTGGCTTCTTTCACGCAGACTTAGCACATATTCATCAAACCACAGTTTCCAGAAAGTGTTAAGGTGTTTCTGACCTTTTTTCCATGTTTCAAGAAGTTTCTTTCCTGAACTGAGTTTTTTTTAATAAAGTCTGGATCTTGCAGTTGTTCGTCTTCTGTTTCTAGGCATGGTACACCGGTTTTCGGGGTTAGACTAAGGAAGTCACCAGGTGTTAGTGCAAATCCAGATTTCAAATCAGCTCCCACATACACTAGTGGTCGTGAATTTATGACTGCCTCGACTTCTGTAAGAATAGTTTCCAACTGGACAATGTCCAAACAGATCTTGCCAAAACTCTTTCGGAGAGCCTGCTTTACAACTCCTACAAGACGTTCATAGAAGCCTCCCATCCAGGGGGCCAGTTCAATGGTGAAGTTCCATTTAATTCCTTCATTGGCTAAATAACTTTGTGTGTCGGGGGTAGTTGTTGCAACCTGCCATGCTTCATCAACAGTGGACTTTGCTAGCTTAAATTGTTAAGCATTGTCAGATATAATCTCTTTAGGCTTGCCACGCCTGGCGATAAATCTTCTTAGACACAAAAGAAATTGCTCTGCAGACATGTCATTGATGACTTCTAAATGTACAGCTCTGACTGCTAAGCAGGTAAATAGGCAGACCTAAACTTTGTGTGTAACTGACTCACCATTCACTTCGACATGCAAGGGTCCCAGATAGTCAAGGCCTGTGTATGTTAAGGTTGAAGACTCTTCTATTCTTGAAGGTGGGTACGGAGCCATCTGGGGCATTTTGTATGGGCCTCCTTGATGTCTTCTACATCTTCGACAGTTCAGGAGAACTTTTCTCACTGTTGCTCTTCCTTGTGGAATCCAGAATTCTCGTCTGATAGCTGACAGTGTATGGGATACTCCAGCATGCATCAGTTTTTCATGGAAGCTGTTAATGAGTAAGCTGGTAAAGACATGGTTCTTTGGTAGGAGTTTTGGGAAGACAGTACTTTCTGGGAGCTTTTCTCTGATCAGTCTGCCATGGCAATGAAGGATTCCATTTTTAGCCATCTTTAGTCCCAGTTGATTCTTCAGGTTGTTCTTTGTATTCTTCTTAACTGCATTAATCTCTGATGAAAAACTGCTGTTCTGAATATGTCTCTCCCACATCAACTTTGCTTGGTCAATTTCTTCGGCTTTAAGTTCTTCTTTTTCGGTACTCTTCTTCTGAAGTTTTCGGATGAATCGTAAGGCTCATGCGGTCACTCTGAGAAGTCTTGTTAGGCAAGAATAATTCTTTTCATTCAGTTCAAAAGGTGCAACTGGCTTGTCAGAGTGTTCTTTTTTGTTTTCCATTTCAATCAAGGCTGAGGTCTCGTACATGATCTGTGGACGAACAGCTTGTTTGGCCATCTGGTCCAGTGTGTTGTGGTCTATCTGTTGGAAGTCCCATGAAGGCCATTTGGTCTCATGATCACTGAGCCAAGATGGTCCATGCCACCACAATTGATTGTCGACGAGGGCTTCTGTGGAAACACCTCTCGTGTCTAAGTCAGCTGGATTTTGAGTTGTGGTGACATATCTGATCTTAAGGTCTTTGTGTGACTTTATCTCTTTCAGCCTGTTTTGGACAAAGATGGGCAACGGTTTGTGGCTTTTTATCCAATGAAGAACACACTGTGAGTCTGTCCACAGTATTCGGTCAGTCACTGGCAACTGCAGTTGTTCAGTTACATAGTTCAGACACCTTGTTCCAATGACAACAGCTAATAATTCCAGTCTTGGAATGCTGAGTTGCTTTGTTGGGGCAACACGAGCTTTAGAGAATACCAGGTTAACACTGGCAGTTCTACCCACTGCAGAGTACAGGTATACGGCTGCTGAATATGCCTTGGCTGAAGCATCAGTGAAACAGAACAGTTTGTATTCATCTCCTCCTATATGTATCTAGGTATAGGCACGGAAGACAGTGGGCTGAGGTCATCATGCAGCTTGTACCACTTTTGCTGTTTTAACTCAGTGAGTGTTTCATCGCAGTGTAATTCTTGTTTCCACAGTTCTTGAATGAACAGTTTTCCATTTAGTGTAGCTGGAGAGAATAATCCTAAAGGATCATAGATTCTGCTGATAGACTGCAACGCTCTTTCAGAAGTGACTTGACAGGATGAAGTGTCAGATCCATTGCCAAAGATTGTGTCACTAGACTTTTTCAACTACAGCAATTATTGAATTCTGGTAAAATTACTGTACTTTGTTTATCGCAAAATAAAAACACGTTCTTCTTACAGCAGTATGTGAGATTAGCTAAAAATGTACATATAGAGTCAACTTTAACATGGCGGTTGCATAATACTAACAGAATGATAAATTTGATTTGATTTGAATGATTTGATCCGGGAAAACGCCACCACTTGACGTGTGCACTGAGCTGTGCAGACGTGTCTTATGTGCTCCGATCCTAATTTACGAATTCTTCTCTTATCCTGAACCTACATATCCTGAAAATCATTCAGTATGACGGGTAACGACAAGCTACGAAAGGAAAATCAAGCTTTGCGTAATGAAATTGAAGTATTAAAGAATGAACTACAGAAAGTTTCCGACGACCTGGCAAAGAATCAAGATGGCCGACACGCTGAGCGGGAATTGTCATCAGAAAAAGCGCATTCAGTTGAATTTATGTCAAGCCAATATGATGACTTCATCCGCTTCAAAGTTGAAGCTGAGAAGCAAATTCAGGAGCTCATCTCAAGAGTTAACGAAATTTCAGTTTTGTGCGATCATATTAGGAAATCTATCGAAGCCTCAGAAGCATACAGTTATCAATTTAACATTAAAATCGTTGGTGTACCAACTGTAGCCGAACGTGAAACATCTCAGCAAACAGCCGATCTCTGTATGGCGCTGTTCACTGCTTTGGGAGTTGAGGAAGTATCATTGAGTGACATCGATACTGCACATCGTGTACCATCTCGCGTGGCTTCCAACAGACCTAACGCCATCATTTGTAAATTCGTTCGTAGGTTAGCCAGAGAGAAAGTCATGGCAGCCAGGAGAGAAGTGTCTAACCTAAATGCAGAAGATTTGGGCTTTAGTGGCACGGTTGATGTTAGCCACATCAACTTTTATGATCATCTTACACCAAGGCTGCAAGAGCTACTATTTGAGAGCAAAAAATTCAAGGATGCTAATAGCTACAAATATTGTTGGGCGAAGAACGGTTTCGTTTATCTGCGGAAGACGGTTCCTCAACCACAGTAAGACTGAGTAGTTTAGAAGACCTGCAAGGAGTGGCATCACAAAGTTGAGCTAAGTACTCTTGTTTGGATGATACGATCACTAGAAACAAATTACAATGAAGTTGCGTAGAAATAAAACGGAAGAGAGGGCCAGTAAATTATTATTGCGTGAACTGCCTTACTATAACTTTAGAGGTAATCTGGCTCTCTATCATGGGCAGTTTAATAATTCGATTTCTGTTGATTGGTGGCCAAGGCTTAATTTAGAAAAATTAAACAGTTTATATGATTTAGATATTTTCAATCTAAACTCTAATCTGGATGCTTATTTGAATATTGAATATAACCTTCCTAACCAACGCATCCAAAGCCGATACTTTTCCCCGCATAGTTTTAAATTGTTTAAGGAAAAATTTCCTGAAAATACGGTTAATTCTAGTTTTTCTATCTTTCATAACAATATTGTGAGCATTAACCGCAATCTAGAAAATGCAGAATTGTTATTAGATGAACTTGATTTCCACTTTGATGTTATTGGTATCTCGGAAACAAAAATCACAAATTCTAATGAGGGTAACGCTCATCCGAGCATTCCAGGTTATATTTTTGAACATGTACCAACGCCACTGGCCTCTGGAGGCGTTGGCCTCTTTGTTGATCAATCACTTAATTACAAAGTTCTTGAAAAAACTTCAAATGAGGCATTCCAATCCCTCTGGATTGAAATCTCCTTTGTCAACCATAAAAACATTGTTTGTGGAATAATTTATCGCCAACACAATTCGCCTGATTATTTCCTAACATATCTAGATAAGACAATAGAACAAATGGTGTCAGATAACAAGGACGTTTATATCATGGGTGATTTTAATATAGATCTACTCAAAAGTGAATCATCTCAAATAAGCCAGGATTTTTTGCTCTCTCTTCGAAGTTGTTACCTTATTCCAACAGTGGAGAAACCGACGCGCGTTCATAGAACTTCTGCTACGTTGATTGATAACATCTTTGTTAACAATCCTGACCAAATCCTTGCTAGCGGAAATATTATTTCTGATATTAGTGATCATTTTTCGCAGTTCTGTATCACAACGTCAGCGAAAGACAAACTTCAACAAGTTAAAAATACAAAAATACGCGACTATTCAAGATTCTCCGCTGATCGCTTTAATGATGAGTTGTCTGAGGTTGACTGGAATCGAATAATTGCAAATGGAACAAATTGTGTAAACAAACTGTTTTCATCGTTTTACAATAAGTACAATACAATCGTCAACAAACACGCCCCCATGAAAAAAACTATCTAATCGCAAAGTAAAACAGCTATCTAAACCCTGGATAACTAATGGAATTATGGCGGCGATTAAGGTTAAAAATAAATTATATGCATCTGGAGATGAAGTTAGGTACAAACACTATATAGAAATAAAATTTGTACACTGATACGCTTAAGCAAAAGAAAATACTATGATACGTTTTTCGAAAATCATATGGCCAACATGAAAAAAACCTGGCAAGGAATTAATGAACTTTTACACAGAAGGAGAAAAAATTTAAAAGTCATATCTGCGCTTAAGGATTTTAATAATCGTAACAAAATTGTTAAAGACAGTTCGCGGATACCTAACATTATTAATGAACACTTTGCAACGGTCGGAAACAGACTTGCTAATAAGCTGCCCATTCCCCCAAAACATCATCTAGACTATGTTGATAACTGCAAATCTTCAACTTCATCCTTCTTCTTCCAACCTGTTTTACCCGAAGAAGTATGGTCAGAAATATTACTTGTACCAAATGATAAATCCTATGGCTTGTACTCCTTACCTGTCAAATTACTGAAATGTTCAAGTGCCGTCATAGCTCCTGTTCTCACAGAGATACTTAATACATCTATCAGATTAGGGACTTATCCATCAAAGCTCAAAATTGCTAAAATTACGCCAGTATTTAAGAGTGGTGATGATACGGACGCAAACAACTACAGACCTATCTCTTTACTTTCAAATTTCAATAGAGTATTTGAGAAAATAATCTACAACAGATTGATGAGCTATATAAAGAAACACGAACTTTTGTATTCCTCACAATACGGCTTTCGTAAGGAGCATTCAACCCAACACGCAATACTGGACATTGTTAATGATATACAGACAAACATGAATCAACGATTAATATCTTGTGGAGTATTCATTGATCTTAAAAAAGCCTTTGACACCGTAGATCACGATATTTTGCTTGATAAGCTCAATCACTATGGCTTTCGTGGAATAATTAATGATTGGTTCTCCTCATATCTTAAAAATCGCACGCAAAGAACGCAAGTAGACCATCATATATCAGATAAAGCTGTCGTTGGATGTGGTGTTCCTCAAGGATCAGTTCTTGGACCTCTGCTTTTCTTGGTATATGTCAATGATATTCACAGATGCTCGAATAAATTTAGATTTTACCTCTTTGCAGACGATACTAACATTCTGTATGCGGACCAAAGATCTTGAGTCAACTGTTAACAATGAGCTACAAAACGTTTGTAATTGGCTGACAGCCAATAAACTAACTCTTAATATTAGTAAATCCAACTTTGTAATTTTCCGTCCTTATCAAAAAAGTCTTGCTTACCAACCAAAACTTTGCATATTTGATAATGAAAAGAACAAATTTGTTCATCTCGAGTCTAAAGTTTACATAAAATACCTGGGTGTTCTTATTGATCAGAATCTCTCCTGGAAATACCACATTGATTCTATTGTTACAAAAATTAGTAAAAATATTGGGCTAATTGACACTCTGTACCTCGACCAATACTACTCAATATCTATAAGTCACTAATTCATCCTTATTTAACCTATGGTCTTGCTGCCTGGGGTCAGGCATGCAAGACCTATCTCAATAAAATTCTAGTTCTTCAGAAAAGAGCTCTTAGATTACTGTACTTTGCAGACTGGCATGATCATGCAATTCCTTTGTTTCTCGAAGCTAACGTGCTTTCAATAACTTTTCTTTATTATGAGTCCGTATCAACCTTAATGCATGATATCAATTATGATAAAGCCCCAGCAAACATGCTCAATTTATTTCAGAAAACGTCTAATATTCACTCATACAATACACGATCGTCTACATCTGGAAAATTCTATGTTAAATGTTCCAGACTAGAAATATTAAACAATTCTTTCTCTCGGGTCGGAGTAAAGCTGTGGAATAAGATACCACGCTATATAACGGATCTTCCTAAGAATGCTTTCAAAAGAGCTCTCCGCAAATTGCTATTCAATATTTTAGAAAAGGAGGATGACTATATTCAAATCTCCATGATTATTAATAAAGTATAAGTACATAGATACACTTACTATAGTCAGAGAATCCTTGTGCAGTCTTTATTCAATTTGATCACTTAACTTCTGTGTTTTTATTCATTATTATGTGCAATCTGCAAGGCTTTTCAATAGTATAAGGTTTTTGATTTTGTAGATATTTGTATTTTTCATGTACTTGTTTTGCCCTGCCCCGATTAGCTTTCCAGCTATTTTCAGGGCAAACAAATCAGTCAACTCTTTCATTATTACACTAATTATACATTGTTGTTGTTGTTTCTTGTTGAATAAATTGTTGAGTCTTTCCTCCCCCAAAACGCCACTTTTCTGTGGGCCGTATTATCGCTGTTTCCTTTCACCCATTGCCAAGAGGGTATACATATTGAGGAGAGAATAATTATCAAACCTTACACAATGACGATCGGGCAGCAAGCTCTATTTTAAAAACTTTACATTGCGAATGAAGGGAACCTCTTTTGTGCACCGGGTGATGGTGTTGATGGAGATGAAATGACGACATTGAAAATCAAGGAAGGTTGGTTTCATTGTTGAAGGTGCCTACAAAGTACAAAGTATAAAGCTAACCTGAGTGTTTTGAAACTTTTTAAAAACGAGGAAATGAAGAGGTTGTTTCTTTTTCTCTGAAATTCAGATTGGCCCAAGGTCGTGTTAGTATGAAACCAGCCAAGCGATGCCAGCCAAGCGTATTATATGGTGTTATGTGCGATAATAATAATATAGACTGCTGATGAGCAGTTCAGTTGACTGTTAGTGCGCTAAGTCAAACCATCTTGCATGGTGCATTAGAGCAAATACATATTTTGGTCTTAAAATGAATGGGAAAAATCACATATTTAGAAAATTATGTAAGGGCTTACTTCTCTTCAACAGCACTTTTAGGAGCGTGAAATCGACCGACATACTTTCACCGAAATACTGCATGACTCCCAACTGAAGGCATGTAACTTCAATAGACCAATTTCGATATATTAAAATTCATACGTGGCTCCGAGGCTTGGGGGAATAAAACAAAAGAAATCACATTGAGGTTCAAAGTTGAATTATTTATTTCTTTTGTTTTATTCCCCAAGCCTCGAAGCCAAGTATGAATTTTAATATATCGAAATTGGTCTATTCGCAGCTGCTTCAACTCCTACGGGAATGTATGGTTTAACATAATTCAATTTGGAGACAACCACACATTGAATCTCCTATGGGACATGGCTAGTTCGTGATTATTAGTTGTATTTCAACAGCTGAAAATCATCGAACAATTATGTTCTAGCTCTGTAATTATTGTTTCAATTCACAAAATGCATTAAAAGAATTCACTGGGCTCTCGATTTCTCCGATAACCTAAATAAGAAAAAAGAAAAAAAAATTAAAAAGAGATAAGAAAAATACGAAAACAAGCACCTGAAGTCCCTTAAGGCAGATTAGAAAGAATTTAACGGTTAAAAGCAAGTACCGCTTATTGTTTTTGCGTCCTTCCGTAAGGAAAAGCTATATATTCCACAAATTACTTGCATTTGACAAAAATAATTTTAGTGTATGCATTTTTTGTTTCTCAAACGTGCACATCAACTGGCTATATAGGCTTTCAGGCTTGAGTTTTTTTAAATACTCCACTGAAAATATTCTTTTTGTTATCCAATTTATTATCTGTGTTCTTAGTTTTCTATTTTAAAGTCACATGAAATTGTTGCTCATTGACACATGTTAACTGTTGCGTTTATGTTGGTCCTGCAATATTTTCAGATTAAAAATTTAATAAAGCACAGTGCAGTGGGACTGCATCCTTGATGCATCTTGTACTGTTTGTTTTTACATTTTAAAGGGGAAAAGTCAAGGGGATTTTGCTTTCTTGTGCAAAACTACTAATTGTTTAACTAACTACCTTTGGTTCTTTGATAGAAGTGATTCCTTCAACAGAGAACAAGTAATAGAAATTAAGTGATATTTCCAATACACAAAGGAAGAACCATTTTTATTTCAAGTTGTAATCCAGTCCATCTGCAGTCAAAGACACGTAGTTATAGTTTCATTGCCAACAAAACTGAGCATTTTTTATTTCCTTTACAAATGTTTTTTTTTTTGGCTTTTCAAAGTGATACTAGAAAAGGTGGCATTGCCCTAGGTATGAAACATTTCTGTGTACAATCAGGATAGCAAACTCTTTTTAAATTTGTACCATTTAGTCATATATAATATGTTTGGATATAATATGTTTGGATTTAACATTGAAATCTACCCAAAATGAAACTGTGAGGCAATATTCCCCAAGGTGGTCTCTTCCAAGCACTAAGAGTGTGTGATGTATTGAGCAATGTTGGATTATTACCCAGCCACTTTCTTTGTGTGTATTTGCAATACCTCTTTTCATTGACTTTCCTGTTAAATGGAGAATCTGACCCCATAAACAACTAAGGATAGAAATGTGAACACGTCAGATAACTAACGAGCTGCCAAGCCATCATGCTTTCTAAAAGGTACAGTTGAATGCTATTAGATCTCTTTTATAACAACACTGTGGGAAGGGCAATTTTAAAGAAAAAACATATTGGATGTAATTCAATTGGGAGAGAGGAAACTGTCTGCAATAATCAATATTATTGTCAGTATTAAGCAGTGTCTACATGTACAAAGCAGAGCTCCATACACAATGTACTGTATATTAAAGGAAGATTAACTTTTTTGTTTATAAAACACTTAATTTACTTTAGTAAGCCTAGTTCTCATTTACTGCTATTTTCTGTTGTTTTTTTTTTTCATTGAGCTCCTGACTCAGCACATAAAGGGTTTATGTAGAGTTTTGACATTTTTCACCCACAAAAGTATTTTTTTAGCCAAGAATGTACTCTCTTGCAAAAGTAATAACAGGTTCTGTTCATGTAAGATAAAGTAAATGGAGCCAATCAGGCCAAAAGATCCTGTATTTTCACAGAAGAAAAGGGCAAAATACATTTCAGGTCAAAATATATTTTCAAAGGTGTGGGATGTTTATGTCCAACCGAATCTCTTTTAAATCAGCTAATGGTAATCAGCAACAACAGCAACAGAAATTATGGTATTTTGCTTTTGGATAAAACACCGTCAACTGTGAGTGAAAAATGTCAAAACTCAAAATTGGCCCTTTATGCACCTAGCTACTCAATGTATCCCAGGTGTATATAAATGAGCAAGGTGTTTATTTACAAACTAATGTGTTTCCAGGAGGCATTTCTGGTATGCACTGGAAATATTCTGCTTGTGATGTTCTCTAGGAAGGGCCTTCCTCATACAGCATCTGCATACCGGTAGTTAAACTAAACTCAACTTTGCAGGCAATTTCTTTCTCCAAAAAAAAGGGGGGGGGGGGGGGTAATAGAGGATTTTCAGTATGTCAAATATCCAAGATATTTGGAGTTTTTTTATGGTCACATGATCTGCTATTTTGCAGGGCCTTCTCTGTGGCCATGGGAACCTGGCTTTAATAAAGCATAAAAGAGCAAAATAAGAAACCACAGTATTGCCTGGTGATCTCTTCTGCTAAACTACAACATATTCTTTTCACCCACACATTGTTGAACTGTAATCAGTTTAAAGGCACCCGGGAAGGCAACAAGATGATAGTAAAATGTAACAAAGTATTAATAATGTTCATTCTGCAAATTCCTTTCATAGAAAATCAAATAATGGTTATATATATCAATATGTTCATTCTTTCAAAACTTGCACATTAAACTTTCATATGCTAACCTTGTGTGATTTTGGGAGAATTAAAAAATACACACTGACAGATGCTAGCTCTTCCAACAGTGCTTATTATTGTGTTGACCTTGCACGAGGTTGAGTAACTGATTTGTTTGATTCACTCAGATTTATGGAGACCAACGATAAGGAAATTTAAATGGATGAAATCGATGCGGACAAAATTTCCCTTCTGCCCCAACTATCTGCTACTGGGACTATTGATGAGGTTTACAATAATTCAAGATGACAGCAACCTGAGCTGTACACTTTGATGTCTGCAGTGTTATCAACAACAGTAATAACAACATCGTTTACTTTTCTACAACACCAATTTATTCTTTTAGTTTTGCACTGTAGAAACTCAAGGAACTGAATCTAGTGAGAAATAGTTTATCGAGCAGTTGACTTTATTTGTTATTATATGGCTAAACTTCAGTGTGAAATGATAATAACTTAGACTTACACGTATTGTAAACAAAAGTCAAGATTCGATGCTTCTGCACACAGCCATTATAATCCGTTTACCAAACTCAAACGGGGAAAAGTTCACCATAAATATTTAAAAAACATTTCCTTATCGTACCATGTATAAACGTCCACTTCCTGAGTAAATATTCCTTGAAATCGACGGTCTTCTTCGGCTTCTTGAGCCATTCCAATTCGGCAGCTTATTTTCTGAAGCCATACGTCGCCAAATCTTTATGAAACGAAATAGATCCTGAAAATTCATCGAGTTCTTCGCAAAATTGTCCTTGGCAACGCTTTCCGACGATTTACGGCGAAGACGTCTCCAAATCCTTTTCAGTGACATCTTTCGCTGTTGTCTAAGAAATGACCACGATCTTCGTTAGCTCTGTTCTTACTTTTTTTTATTTCCTTAATGTTGGTTTATTGTAATAATTGAATAAGTGTGAATAAATGAACTTGAACTTGAACTTGAACTTGAGCGAATATGACGTCACGAGACAACTCACACCTGAGACCGCTTTCTAGAATAATCACGGGCTTAACTTTTTAAACTGAGTAATGGCGGCCGGATTTTTGGTGGTTTTGGGCTGTTTTCGGCCAGCACTTTCTAGCTTCAGTGAGCTTATATCGTTCTATAAATTATAGCGATTTATGTTATTATGAACTCATTAGATAAACTGAAATAAAAAAGTCCAAAAGAAAGACAAAAATTTTCGTCGTAGTACCACTTTAACCTATCCACCACGTCCTTACATTTTATCGAGCTTGTCTGTTTCCTTCGCAGACCTTTGCAATATTCACATTATTCACAATATACACCTAGCGGACAAAAACAATC